>CM040404.1:102795508-103330508 GCA_022702515.1 Ilyophis sp. 1 JC-2022 | reverse complement strand
GCCTAAATAGAGCCCTGTTGCTTTTACAGGGATACCTTGTAAGCCTGTAAATACAATATGCTACCTGGAAATCTATGCATCTGTTTTTAATCCAAAGGGCTTAAATAAAAATTGCAATCCATTTCTTTGAGAAGGCATGATGCAATGCCATTGGCTGGACGGCATACCTGCTATCCCAAGACAGAATGCGTATGATGTGGCTGAAACTGCTGCAGAAATAGTCCAGAAAATCCATTGCACTATTTGGAACAAAAAAATGTAAAAGAATTATGCAAAATATAATTATTTTTAAAAGTGTGCACACACACAACAACACGATAATTGTCGTTTTTATTTCATAATTGGTTGCCTTGACATTTTGAAGCGGATATACGATGTGTTATTTATATTGTCTGCGGCGTTAATTAGAGTCTGTGTGCTGAGTCGTACATTTCTGGGGGGATATCAGGAACATTTTGAAGTAAAAAGTTGGCATTCATTTGAGGGATCATATATAATTAATATTATAGCTTAATTTCAGCTGAAACCACTGATGGCACTTTTTGATTGCTCGCTGACCCTACAAAGGAGGGGCTGACATGAGAAACAGAAAATGAGCTAAGTACAGGTACAAACGTTCAGACATGGTCATATCACCGCTTAAATGTTTGGCTTCAATTATACTGTATGTACAATTTAAATAATTCTCAAAATATATTTGAAAATAGATGAGGCACAACATAACTCCTGAAAGATAAATACTTTCCCTATATAATGCTATTTTGTTGTGTACATAGAGGATATTCTGGTGTTTATACTGAAGAACAGCTAGTACTTTACTGGATACTTCAGTGTTATGCATACGTTCCATCAAGGAGCCCTCGATGACAGGATACATAAATAATATCTATTCCATCAAAGGGAAAGTAGAATCCATGCACAGTTTTCAATCAGCCGATCTCTCTCTCTCACTCTCTCTCTCCATTAAATGGTAAAACAGCTCGTATTTCATACTTAAAAATTGTAGTTTACCTGAAAAAAAGAAGCAGATGAGATAATGTGCTTTAGTCATTTTTTGGATTTTTTTTTGCATGTTTCTTAAACAATAACATGTACTCGTACTCCTGCACCATTGATGTTCACCAGTTTTATTAACAACTCTGGATGAGAGTGCTTGCTAAGCTAATATTATGCTATGTAATGTAATAATGTAATAATATATGATGAAGGTTAATCTTTACCAAAAGTAAGGATGGAGCACATTGTGGTTAGATTGTCTTGTTTCACAGAAACGTGAAACCATGTTCAGAAAACGGAAATTAGTATTGGCAAACCGAGCAAGCCCACAGGTCCGACAGAGGTCTAATAGCTCACGTTACCCAGTCCCGCATCGCATGAAATAACTCGTGGATTCAATCAAAACTGCCAAGCCAACTAAATGGAAATGGTAACTTTGTTGTCGTACAGAGCCTGATTAATCAGGATGGCCAAATAAGAACACTTCCATATCATTTCACTCTCCATTAATGAATTTTGATTGAATCCTTTGTTGAATTTTCAGATAACAAACTGCAATTAAGGTATTTATTGAAATGAGATGTAATGCAGCTATAGAGTTCAGCACTGAGCAGCCCGTCATGTAAAATCTTTGGCCTGGAGTTCAAGCTAAGAGTCACGCCTTATATGCACAACAAAGAAACCAGTCTCTATTGATTGCTTTTGCTTTTCTTCTCTTTTTTCCCTTTGCCACATTTGTAGTCAGAAAAAACAAGACTGAAGGCTTAGTTTTTCAATGACATCTGAGTCAAATTAAGAGATTTTCCACTTGGTGGTGTGAATTTCACAGGGCTTGGTGATTTCCGTGGAGAAAATCCTGTGTGCGGTGATACGGTGTGCAGTGATACTGTGTGCGGTGATGCGGTGATACGGTGCGAGGTGATATGGTGTGTGTTGATACGGCGTGAGGTGGTATGGTGTGCGGTGTGTGGTGATGCGGTGATACGGTGTGAGGTGATACGGTGTGCGGTGATACGGTGTGAGGTGATACGGTGTGAGGTGGTATGGTGTGTGGTGATACGGTGTGCGGTGATACGGTGTGCGGTGATACTGTGTGCGGTGATACGGTGTGAGGTGATGCGGTGTGAGGTGATACGGTGTGAGGTGATGCGGTGTGAGGTGATACGGTGTGAGGTGATACAGTGTGAGGTGATACGGTGTGCAGTGATACTGTCGCGACCGACACATCGGGATCATCACAATCGATCCATGGATTAGCTTTGAAGAATGTTCTGGGTGAAAATCACCTATCCGAATAATTATTTTCAAAGAGTGCAAAAGCCCAAAGGATGATTCAAATGGTTATTAATTTTTTTTTCCTCTTGATGTGTTATTGCTTTGTCACCTCTAACCCCCCTCCCTCTTGTACATTCAGCTGATAGAGGAATAGAGGCCAAAATGGTGCATTATTGTCATTCATATGCACACAACACTTTGCAAAAGTCATTTGAAGAGTGGAACCAGAGACATCACAAAATTTACCAATCAATTACTCTCTACAATGTGAGGCACAATTAGATAAAAGTTTCAGATAGCTTGCCAATGAATCATTCAAATAATTGCCATCCTTGTCAATCCAAAGAATCTCAGCTTTCTATTTCCTCACATCATGTTACAGAATGCTAAGTATTAGAAAAAACTCAAAGTTTATTACATATTTTTTTTAATTATTACAAAGAATAAACGTGCATACTGCATACAGCACCAGCTTTTAACAAAACACACATGTGTGCCATTTCATCAGCATGCAGAATCTTGACAGATCATAATAAGACATCATATGTCATCGGTGTAATTATCGGCAAAGTAGTATCAGTATCAGTTTATGACTTGTTTAAGGACAATACTACCACAAATTACAACTGGCATTCAGTATGCCTACTGGTGCTGATCACTCAGTGAATTAAATGTTTGATCGTCAATCACAGAAAGTAAACAGAAACATGTTGAAAGTAATGATCCGTTTAAAAGGTAATGTTTGTGCTACCTCTGTTTCCAGCTCAGCAGCCACGGCTGCATTTTGAGAAGGTTCCAGCCATTTTTGTACCAGGCATTTTGGGAAATTAATTCAGGAGACAAACAAAACCAAAAACATCTGTGGTCCTGTTACAGTCCATAATCTCACAATGGCATTAACTCTGATATTTATTATCTCCAACTTATTTCAGGTCAGTTGGAGAAGTCAATTCTGAGCTCACTGAATCGGCATGGCGATGAGCCTAAAACCACGCCCCCTGCCCTTTGCAGAAATTGCAGCACGCGGATGCCGCATAATCCACCTGCAAGAAACGCATCGCTGTGAATCCAAAATTGACAGAAAATTATTTTACAGGCAATTTGCTCTCCATTTCCCCCTCCTCTTATCAGACACTAATGGGTTGCGCCTGTATTATAGTGCTGCGCTTTCTTGCAAAGTACGGCTCTCTGCGCACGATTTGTCTTAGCTTGTGATAGAAAATAATAATCGTGTGGGGATATGACTTTGTGTTAGCACCCGCCTTTCTCATCATAAATGCCTTTTTATCGGCTCCATGGCTTCTTCCATCAACCCACAACCCCCCCCAAATCTAGAGCTGTTTTTTTCCGGTGGTCCCCAACTATAAGTGCTGGGACTTGGTGATGAATGCCTTTTTTCCCAGGGATCAATGTGCATCCGTTCTGTGCACATCACCGGGATCGGATGGCCACTCCATCCCATAAATAATTAGTCAGGAGCAGGCCGTGGTTCAGATTATATCAGAAACATTTGCAGCAGGAAAAAAACCCTAAAAATTATTTCATCCGTGAAATACGAGAAATGGCAGGAGGCACGGGACAGGAAGTGCTGGTATCTGACAGTCTTACGAAAACGTAGAAAAGCCCGATGTTTTCCCTTTGCTAAGGACGGATGAAGCGTTAATTATCTTCAGCCACAGCGCTAGAATGCAGGGACTAAGCATGTTTGCAAATTGTTGTTGTGTACATATTCTGAAAAAGAAAAGGGAAGCTGGATCCCACCAGCCTTAAATACCTTGAGGTCAGTCCATTCCAGTTTTCTGCTCCGGTTTAGAATTGTAAGACATCAGCACGTTCTTTTCCTCCATGGATTCCTTTGCGCCGGGCATGTTTATGAGAAAAATCAGTCAACGTGTCCAAAGCAATTTAACTGCTCCTGCATGCCTCCTTCCAGTAGGCCGTCTGTATCGGCCTGCCCTCAGTACAGTGAATGCCCTGGGGTCCAATTTGTTGTCTACCCCCATTTCAGTTGATGGTATTGATCAACTGAACTGTGTTTAATTAGCTGAGTGAGATCTGCAATGCATGCTGGGACACTGAAGTCTGTATTCCTGTAATAAGATGCACAATCCATTATGTGTATCCAGGCCACTTTAATTGTAATGCCGCTTCTGTTACCGTTACACTAAGTAATGTGAAAGCAGGAGGCTGCACTTTATTTGATGTATAGAGAGAGAAACAGATAAAACAGGACAAGTTTGGGGCCTGAGGCAGACTAAACAAAATCCTCCCAATAAATGTGTGTCAGGTAAAAGAATAGACTGCAGGGTCACTTGTTGAATGAGACAAGCACATCTCCTAAAGCCTCTGGTAATTGGACAGCCTAAGTACAAAGTACAAAAGATAAGAATATGGTGTAAATCAAGCTAAAATTCAGTCAACCTTGAGAGGTCTCTGAAGGGGACTATGGACAAAACCAAACATGAAAGCAGCATTATACCTAGTTGCAGCTGACCAGAGGCCTGTATCAGGAAAGTTATCCAGCTAACTCAGTAATGCTGCTTTATAGTATTAAAAAAATAATAATAAAATCCGGCCCTGTTTTTCTTTTTTTCCAGTTAATTAATTGAAAAATCAGTGCTACTGATTGGCCAGACTGTCTTCACACCTGACTCCCAGGCACAAAAGGTTGGTGGAAAGCCAATTTCAATAGCAGGGCCCTAGGTCATCACTGCATAGCACGTCTCCAAGACACATAGCAGATTTCTGTACATCTCTCTTGTTTTGTAAACATATTTGTGATAAGGTACGTATGTAGTCCAAGGTGCTGAGGTCTGGAACGACTCTCAATTAGTGTTTTTGGCTCGTGTGGTCTGTATGTTTCATATGCAAAGATCTACACACAATTAATGGAAGGCAGTCATTTGAAGAATATGAATTTCACATGTGTTTACAAGGTGGCTTCACCAGTGGGGCAGACCTCGTGGTTGGATCAGGAGAGAAAGTACAGCTAATGTGAAGATAATAACCACACCACAGTGAGATAAAGAGAGTCCACAGCTGTCCACTGTCTGTTTGAGATGGACATTTTCGGATTCCTCTTTAAGCTTTTCTCCCTTTTTTAAATATGTAAAATGAAGGCTGTCAGCTTTAAACTGTGGTCTGGAAGGCCATCGTCCTACAGCCCATTCAAACAGCCAAAGCAATTATGTATGGCTGTTAAAACTCCCTACGTATTGTAAAGGGTGGCATTGTACATTCCCTAATGTTATTCCAGTCTTTCAGTCCCTTATGGGTTTGATTAAAATACAGCAGATTACAGGGACCTTTTCAGCTTTCTACAACACATTAGCACTGCACTTTTCTCTGGTCACAACCCACTGGACAGCCGAAACCAAAGTTACAGCCCAAAATGGGTAAAAATTTGATTATTATCACGTGAATTTTATATTCGTTACTTTTTCTCCTTGACCAGTTTTTTTTTTGTTCAAACCTAAAGTGCATACAAGCACTTGACATTGCATGGGTCATGACATTTACAGTTCAGTGGGAACATTCACAGTTTCTATTCCGCATTTGTGTGATGTGACTACCAACAGTGTCGAGAGAACCACTTTTATTATTATTTGTTTTATGAATTATATTCCAAAATTGGTTGCAAGGTTATTCTTCTCTTTTTTGCAGAGTAATATTTCAGGAATTGTGTTCAACTTAAAATAATTTTTACTTAGTTGAACACAAGTAAACACAATCTTAGTGCTTACTTCACAGTGTACAATAGAATGACCTTTTGAGAGGTGGGTGGGGGGGCTGCACAGGGGAAATACATGTGAACACTCTACACAAGTTAAGTCATGGAATCGGTCATGACAAAGGTCATTCATAGAACTGATCATGAGTCATGGCAAGACATGCTGTGCAACAAACAATGTGATTTAACAAGATTCTATAGCAACTGGGCAGCCATTTTTATGCCAAATTCTCAACTCATATCAGGTACATGGAGGAGGCGGCATTTAGCCTGTTAAACCTGGTCTGTTAGACATAGATAGGAAGCAGTCACTAGAGAAACATCCCAGAGAACCCCTGTAGTCTTTGTGACGAGCGATGGGAAGTTTTCATAATAACAGTGAGTCTGGATCTTAATTAAAAGACAATGGGCCTCATTCATGAAACGTGAGCAGAACGAATTTGCACATAAATCATTTGTATTAGCAATGTTCTTCGTATTTTGGCATTCATCAAGATTGAGACTGGATTCCTAGACTAGATTTGTCTATCAGATTTTTTCTGTATGAACAAAATTCACACCAGCTCAGAACCATATGTACTGCATCCATAAATTCAAAATGTCACTAAATGTAGCTTCTGAATGTCAATTAGAATAGGCCTGTGAATTTTTAATTTATTTTCAGTTAAATTCGCACGACTAAATGTAGCCTTTGAAGTGCACAATGGAAAAGTAATAATTACGACTGTAAAAAGCGAGTCTTTAGATTAAGCCTATTAATCATTATTGTAGGCCATGAATTTTGTTTAATTAGACCCATAACTTAATTAATGCTCCCAGTAGGCTACTATTTTTCTGAATTGATTAAATTAAATTCTATATGATGTTAAATGTGCTAATTAAAACACACATGTAACCATTGAACGAAATTTGCTATAAAATGACTTACAGGTCTGTATAGCCCGTGTCGCAATGGCAGATCTTGTGCTGTAAGAGAGGTTGGCTCCTTAGGAGAGAACCGAATGCATCTTTAGGATCACGCAAAAGCTATTTGCTGGTTGAAAGTGATGTATGGCTGGTTTGTTGTTTTCGGGTTTCTATAAAATTGCCAACCTGCCCAATGTTATTGGTGCCTTAACTGTACTGCACAAATGTAGCCTCAAGGCTCTATCCAAAGATATGTTTACAAAACATGCATATCAAAGGCCATCACATCTGTGCAGCTCATATGTCATGCGAAATGTATTGCTCAATGTCCTGGCCCTGTTGCCTGGTGGGACCATAGACGGGTGGGATCCAAAACAGTTTCAGTTGGCACTCATTTGCAGAATGCCGCGGTGAGAGACTTATTGGTGTAGCTGCGTCAAATTGCCGTTTACTGTGTCAGAGTATAGATTCCTAACTACCTCTTTCTATCAATAGGGGATCTGGGATTTCAAACCAACTCTCGCATGCACAGAACACCAACAAAAGGATGAAATGAATAAATAAACTATTTTATTTATTTCCAGGCCGCGAGAAAGACCGCAGCCTAGTGCATGGCAGATGGAGGCATGGCGCTCGTCCGAGGTAGATAGGCTTTAACTCGAACAGCGCATGTGATGGGATATTCTGCATTTCCTGCATGTTATATCCTGCCAGGTCTTTTTACTTTATCATGTAGGCTACTTACGATTTACTTTATGACAGAATGGACAATACTAAACTATTTTTTTCCCTTTGATTGAACATCTGCTAATAAAACTTTGATTTCATTGTCGGAATAATTCTTTGTTTTGCTTTTTCTGGGCCATTTTGACTTACCTCCGTATAAGTATGACAACCTCCATATAAGGCCATGCATGGGCGTGGATTTATGCTAATCACAAAATAAGGTGAACACACTTGTCATTTATGATGAATCGGCATGTATGAACATACGTATGTGAATACGAAAAAATCCGCCTTTGCCACATGGTTTGATTTTCTTTAATCCGGCATAGATTTTTCGGACATGTTTCGTACATAAATGTACACGCATATTTAGGAACGCTTCATGAATGAGGCCCAATGTTTAGCCATAATAATAGCTATAACTAGAATAATAATTTCTAAAAAAAGGTAGGTGTGATTGCTTCACAAATATAAATGGCTGGAAATGGCATAGAAAGATGGTAATATGGTATAGTGTGAGGTGGAAAATATGGTATAGTTATGGTATAGTTGTCTGTGCTAATGTTATTAAGACGTAAATCAGAATTTGTTTAATTGAATGGAGTGATTAGTAGGTAGATGAGCATTTAGCTAAAACATTTAAATAGCGCTAAAAATATATTTTAACAATTCAATTGCAGCCTATTTTGTAACTTAGACAACATAGCATAACGTGACAGCATTTGGATTTGGATCTGAGATGGAAGCATAGGCAGCATTTGCTATGTTTCATTAGTTTAACCTGAAATGGGCCTCTCAACTGAAAGGGGCCTCGCCTCAATCATAAACTGAAAAAAGTATAAAAAAATAAAAATCACTGAATAAAAAAAACGCCTACCCAGTCGTTTTCCCATTCAGCCACTGTAGGCGTTGTTCCTAATTGAAACTATTTCAGTGATGCTGTTACTCTCTTATTTTTCTAATCTATGGATCTGCAGATACCACAGAACTGTGGCAGATACTCATACTTGACTATAGAGTGCTAAAGTTTGTAGTTGTAAAACCCGGAAGTGAGCATTTTTGAGCCATGGGTTCGTCGATTTTAACTTGGGGTTTTAACATGGGGTTTTCGGATTCGTGCCGAATATAAGGTCTGTGGTTAATATGAGCTTAAGAGAGTTTTCACGTTTTGTTGTACGACATAAATTACACATATTAATATATTAACCATAAATTCTTAGGCTTTTATATGGTTTTAAAAAGTATGTTGCTAGCAGTTTCTATATTCAAACTACAACTTGTCGGAATAAACACACATCATTACCTCAGCAGATCCTTGCCTGGCTGCTCTCAAGTGTAGCTCGCAGCTAGTCGTGTCAGCGCTCCGTTAAAACTTTTCCACATCAACTTGTTTTATATGAAATTCAATAATATGAATTAATACTATTTAAAACTAAGGTCTTTGTAGCTTGCTAAGCAGCAAGCTAGTATGGCAAGCTGTTTTAACATGTATTTGAGTTCCATAGCTAGCTACCTTATTAGTCCCAATTAGCTAGCTGCCTATTGTCCTTGCTGGCCATATATAACTTGGCTAACTACCACAATTGCCTAGCTATAGCTGCCGTTTGAAGCTACGTTTTATTTTGTAAGCAAAATAAAATTATCTAGTTTAACTAGCTGCACTTAGGATGTAGCTAGTAGCTAGGCAATCGCGATATCTAGCTAACTTAACTCATATGGCCAGCCAGCTAGGACATTGGGCAGCTAGTTTGGACTTTAATAACTGTTAAATTAAAATGGATTGCCATAAGCTATTGTTAGCTTGCTAGCTAGCTAACCCAGCATTGCCAAACATGACTCAGGAGACAAAGTTAATCAACCTCCCCATCAGAAACATGCCCAAACAAATTGGAGAGTAAGGCAATTGTGGATGGGAGGGGGTGGAATAGCTGAATTAATATTTGAATTGATAAATTAGCTAATGTCTTCGGACAATAGTAGACCCCAGATTTCTTTTTAAAACAACCCAAAAAAACTGCAACCTGCGACATCAGAAAGGACCAGCCTAAATCGCGTATGTAGGTCTATATAAGTATGGAATCAAAATAGGGTCAAAAGTATTGTGTTTTGTATCACCATACTTGCAGATTTGTTTTGTACTTGCAGATTTGTTTTGTACTCACAGATTTTTATGTTTGGTCACCTATTCTTTGCATGCCATGACTTCCTGATGTCTGTGACCCAACAATATCAAAAGAATCTTATTTTCTGGTACTCTTACAAGAAATTCTATAATGTCTCTGCATTTGAATGGATCTCTATGGGAATTTGGGGGAGGGACACATGGTTGGCTAAATGGCTATAAGTCATCAAGGGTCTGACGTATCAAACAAGCCTTAAATCATCACTCTGCTGCCAGAAATACAGTAGATATGGATGGATAACTTGAAGGGTTTCTTATTTTTCCATAGAGTTCAAGAGGTAAATTCGTCAGAAAAAACAACCCTTAAAGTGATCCATCCATATCCACTGCATATCTGGCAGCAGAGTGATAGTTTGAGGCTTGTTTGATACCTCAGACCCTTGATGACTTAGAGCCATTTTACCAATCATGTATTCCATAATGTTCCAGCATAATTTACAGCTAAATCTAGTCCCACCCCCCAATTCCCATAGAGATCCATTCAAATGCAGAGACGTTATAGTATCGCTTGTAAGTGTACCAGAAAATAAGATATCAAGAGTTTGTTGATGTTGTTGGGTCACAGGCATCAGGAAGTCATGGCATGCAAAATATATGTGACCAAATATAAAACATTTTTAATGTAAAAAAGCACAGTCTTCTTAGTGTATGTAAACTTCTAACTCACTGGAATTGTGATATTGTGAATTAAAAGTGAAATAATCTGTCTATAAACAATTGTTGGAAAAATTACTTTTTTACGTCATGCACAAAGTAGACGTCCAAACTGACTTGCCAACAATATAGTTTGCTAACAAATGTGGCTAAAATGAGTTTTAATGACTTCAACCTAAGTGTAGTATGTAAACTTTCAACTGTATATTACATGAGAATGTGGAGTTTTAGCACTAAAGGTGCACATCTAAGCATGGATTTGGGGCTAAAATGAGTCCCCAAACTGACAGTGCGACCTCCCGCAAACCCAACTCAAACCAAGACCCGGTGATCTCCTCCACCACAGAACAGCATGGCTCTGAAGCCCGCCTGGAGGTGCACTCGCAGCCAGCTGATTGAAATGCAAGCCCTCTACCATTCTTCAACAGGGTGCTTAACCTTTGCACAGACCACATTTAATAACAATGAAATTAATTTCCAGCACGGCAAACCATTCCTTCTCTTTCGTCTTACTGTTCTTACTCCACACTTACCTGCAGTATGTTGACTTAACCTTTATATAAAACATTAAGGTGATTTATTTGCCAGATGCCTTCACTGAAACCAAATAGAAGCCAAATAAAATATCCTACACTCACATAACACTTCATATACGTGTATGGCTGGGAATGTAAAGTCAATAATTCAGGTGCATTATGCATCTGGGACTCCAGCCTGCAGCCTTGCATCAATAAGAATGCTTTTTTAAACACCACAGCATGCTGTCATCTCTCATTCCGAGTTCTGGAATCATTGAGTTTTGATAACAATTGCAGAAAGTGATGTCATAATCATGCTGATAATAAAATTAAAGCAATAGAGGCCTGTCACATAGAACTAGAACTGTCGTTACCAATGGTTACAGGGACGTGCCGCCATTTTGGAGGACCGACCCTAACAGAGACGCTTAACGTTACCACTGAACTCATAGTGTTCGCTACTCCATGAAACGAGTTTCATGCTAACGCTACTATGATTGCTGTCCTACAATGACGAACTTCTGCACTGCGTACTGATGTGCGAATAAAACTGGGAAAAGGCGAAAATGTCCTTTTACATGATAATTTGAGTACTCACCATAGTAGCTAAACCACCAGGCAGGGTGAACGAACTAAATTTTACGACCGAAAGAAGAGACTGGTGGTTGAAAGCAGTGAGGAGTGAGCTGGATTTAGACAGCAACCAGGCTCGGATCGTTACAGCATATAGGCTCCGATCATTAATGGTAAATTGCGTTTTATGAACAAATTATAAAGTTAACCAGTTAATATATACATAACTAGCTGGCCTAATGTACATTTATGTGCATTATATTAATGTTAGAAAGTTAAAAGTGAATTAATCGCTTGGTTTAGCTAACGTTAGTAGCTATATCATTTGTGTGAACGACTGCTACGCCTGCGAAACATTAATGTTAACCTAATGCGATACGTCAAGCATATTGTGAACATCAAAACAGTGTTAATTTGAACTATTATTACATTGCTAGGGGTGCTACGTTGTACGATGTCTCACAAATAGATTGGATAAACTGTAAACATTAGCTACCTGTCCTGGCCAGGCAGGGTTCGAGCAATATGAGAGAATTCAGAAGAGGGCGAAAATAAAATGTAACGTTACGATATTAAGCACCAAATAACAATGTATTTGAAAGTAATAATGAAAGTAACGGTAAATGTACTTTATGTGTTGAACTGATTTGCCTTTTATGGTGTCTACAACTGAAGTTCCCTATCGGGAAAAAAAGTTATTATATTCTATCCATCGAGCTAAAATGTTTTATTGCTGAAGTAGGCTACTGTAGCTTACCTAACATGTAACGTATCACTTTGCTCCCATATTAACTGCACAAGCACTTTACTTACCAAGGTGGTATACTACAAAGCAGGATTACTGAGTTAGTACTAGCTGGATAACTCAATAAAACCCAGAACAGCTCTTTCTACTTCAGCCCATGCATGTTCCAGATTTGGGAGGGTTCCGGGGTTTACTCTGTAATTAATCTTACTTCGCACGTATACCCCCGCGATACTCCTTATAATATTTGTTTATGTTGGTATTATTAGAATAGAATATAATACCTTTTATTTCCCGCCAGGGAACTTCAGTTGTAGCCCCAGCAACAACAAAAAAGACATAGACAGTGGGACCCACAACACACAAACAAACATATCAAACAAAGACATCCAACAGAATCATTACATCAATCAAGTGAATGAAAGTGCAATACAGCCATGATTAAAAATGGCCCCCGCTGTCCTGAGATGTCCAGTGTCACCAAGCAGTCCAACGCAAAAACTCCACATCCACAAATTTCCTCCATACATGCAATGCCGCGGTCTCTGTACACCGCCAAACTGAGAAATTGTTTTGTTATGTTGTGCACTGTATATTTTGTATATTGCCGAGCTACCTGTAAGCATTGCGCAAAGCAAATTCCGATGATGGCAATAAAGGGAAATTAAGCAACCTCCCGATTACATGTGATAGCCTATTAGTTTGGTTTGCATAACGTTATGGAACACCGGCATTTGGTCTTCCAGTATGGCGGTTGGCGTAAAAAGGGCGTGTCTGGCCAAATTGTGACGTAGGTGACAGGCCTCTATTGATGTACTATCTCAAATTTAAGTCTCTATCAAAAAACGCAATCTCCTGTGATCTCCCAAAATGTATTAATGTGAATGCTCAAGTTATCTCTGATAAAAGGTAGATGGTGAATTGTTTTAACAAACATTTTGTGTCATGTGGAACTTTGTTTCAGGCTCTATGTAATCCACCTCTGAACATTGCGTCTTCACTAGCACCTGTATTAGACCTGTGTGAACCATGTTTTGGGGATTAAAATTGTACCCCTTTCACAAAGATAGAGGTCACTTCAGCTCTGAAGGGTATAAATGGAAGACAATCAGCTGGATTTAGATCCAAGCCTTCTGAAACTTGCTGCTGATTTTAATGCTGACCCATTAACTCATATTTTTAATCTGACCTTAGAACTGAATAACATCCCAAAGGCATGGAAATCTACATTGGTTCTACCATGGTTAAAAGGGAGGGACCCTTCCAATCTTAACAACTATCATCCTATCTCCAAACCGCCCGTTCTTGCCAAAATCCTTGAAAGACTTGTTTCTGAGCAACTGAAGCATTTTTTATTTTTTATTTAACATCATAAGAAAGTTTCAGTCAGGTTTTAGAAAGAAACATAGCACTGTCACTGCTACCATGAAAGTAACAAATTACATACAAGCTTGGATTCCAAACAGCGTTGTGTTGTTTTGTTTATTGACTTATCTAAAGCATTTGATATAATTGACCACAAGACTTTGTTAAAAAGATTATCAAGTATAGGCCTCTCGTGTAAAGCTGTTAGTTGGTTTAAAGATTATCTTTGTTATGTCCGCTGGTCCCCTTCCTTTCCACATCCCTTCCGTTCTACTTGTTTTCCCCATTCCTCTTATTCCATGTCATGTCTTTCTTTTTACCTTGTTTGTCTTTTCTTGTCGTGCAGGCTGGACGTGAATTTCCTACTCGTTTCCCCATTGTCTCCCCAATCATCTCACAGCCAATCACTCGCTTTGCCCACTCACATTCTGCATGCACTCTCATTATCTCGTTACACTCGCCTACATTCCTCACGCCCGCACTCATTACTGATGAGGCTTTTCTCAAACTCCAGCAAGCTTTTAACATTGCCCAAGAAAACCTTTGTCAGCTAAAAGTTGTCCTAAATGCAGAAAAAACAATATGAATGGTCTTCTCTAGATAAAAAAAGCAACCTCACATGTTGCCTCAGATACTCACTACACAAAATAAGTCAATAGAGGTAATAACATCATATAAGTATTTAGGGTAATTAAATTTAATTTAGATGAAACACTGTCTTTTAAGTCCCACATCCACCAGCTTACTAAAAAGCTTAAACTTAAACTGGGTTTTTTTTTTTAGAAATAAGGCTTGTTTTTCGTTTAAAAAACATTTTTTTAGCCACCTTTTTTGTTTTGTTTTACCTCTGTTAGATTATGGCAATACCCTTTATATGCATGCCCAAAAATCTCACTTGCAAAAGCTAGACACCTTATATCATGGAGCGCTACAGTTTGTAACTAATATGATAAGCCTTACACACCACTGTACCCTGTATCAGTTAACAAGATGGCCATCATTAACTGAAAGGTGACAAACACATTTTAACATTTTTATTTATGTGAGGGGTGGAGTAAGACGGAAGACCAGACGCGACAGAGAGGGGATCAGAAAGTTAACCCTAATAGGAAATAACCACAAACGTGCGGAGAAATCCACGAAGTAGCCACAAAAATTAAACAAGGGATCAAAAACTACCGGCGTACGCCAAAACAAATCAACCCTAGAGAAAAGGGCAAAAACTCGAAGACTCGAGAGAGAAAACAATAAACAAGAAGTGAACTAATTGCTTCTGAACTCTCAGGAAGAGAGAATGAAAACGTGAAGCAATAAAACAAAATAGGAACAAAGGAATTGTCTCAGAGAGAACAGTAGAAACAACTGCGGGAAAAAACTAGGTATAAACGAGAAAACGAAATCCAATAAAATTAAATAACGAATACACTTGGCAAGTTCCACGTAACTTCAAATATTGAAGTTAAGTAGTCGCCCAACCTAAGACCTAAGCTTCTAGTCAAACTATAAATTATAAGGTAAAAGCACTGGAAGATGGAAACCCTGAGCTATATATAGCCGAAAGGAAACCAAACACAGGTGCGAGGAATAAGGACAGCGTGAGATCAAAATAACGGAACAGAGGATGGAAAATCCGATAGATTGACCTGCAGCCACTAAAAGACGCAAAGCCCACACAATACGAACTGGGCGACCAAAAACCATGACAATAAGGCTATCATGGGTCAGCTACCAACATATAGTAGCACATTACTCACCTCACAAAACTATGGAAACTATGGATCCCAAAATTGCATTTTATATAACATTCCAAACACAAGAACAGAATTAGGAAAACGTGCTCTTAGTTTTGCTGCCCCATCAGCCTGGAGAACACTGCAGAATGTTTTAAAACTTGACCATTTTATCTCAGTTGATCATTTTAAAACCCAGATTGCAGGACTGTGAACTTCAGAATGCACATGTTTTTAGGCTGCACTGAGAGAGCCCTTATTACCACAAAAAATCTATTGTTTTAATGTCTTCTTGTTGTTTTATGCTTCTTACACTGTTCTGATTTTACATACATTTCAGGTTGTGTTGTCTTTTATTGTTTTTTGTTTTTAGGAATATAGTTTACTGCCTTCTTGGCCAGGGCGCACTTGAAAAAGAGATGTAAAGCTCAATGTGATTTTCCCTGGTTAAATAAAGGATAAATAAAATAAAAAATTAAATTAAAATATAGATACGTAAAAACACATTATGTTGCTTTGTGTGGAACAGTGATACATATGTGTGTTCATTCAATTCCAAACAAATACAAAACACTTTTATCTAGTTGACTTCCACTCTCCATTACCACCCTTGTAATTCATACATTTTTCACAATGCTGTCTTCTTTCCAGGGACACACAGCTATCGGATGCCATATTGATGGAGAATAAGAGAACATTAGACCCATTGCAAGGGATCAGGTGTGAGACTACGTCTGTATCCCACAGACACATTTTCACAAGTCAAGTCTTTCTTTCCTTGCTCTGAGAGAAATAAGAAGCTCTAGTCAACTGCAGACCAAGCTAATCTGAAATACTTTTTCCCTAAGTATGGATCATATCGATGTTCTTTCACAGCCACAATTTCTTGCATGTCCGGGATAACATCATAAAATTGAGGTCTAGGATAAGACAGAGGTATGGATCTATTTCATATTATCCACAAATTGACTGTTCAGCTACACTAAGCCTCCAATCCAAAAAAACAATGGGTTTGGTTTAGGTGAGGCTACATACATTGCTGAAAGTCATTTTTTATAGACTAAAAATAAGAAGGAATATGAGAAAGCGCAGTTTGGCTGTAAGGAAGTCAGTTGAGAAACTAAAGTGTGAAAACTGCAATGGTACCGTGATCATTTATTTTGTCTTTCCTTGAGTATTATACTCAGGCCAGGGGCCTTTTTTGTGTGGTATGTGTATGTTCTCTCCATGTCCACATGGGGTTCCTCCCAGAATCCAAAAGCTTGTTAGGCTAATTGAAGATGGGGGGTTGTGGGCATTGACAGGGCATTACTGTAAAGGAGCATGCTCAGTCAACCTATCATGCATAAATAAACAGTAATAAATGAATAAATAGTTAAGTACAGTAATGAGAGACTATGGCTTCATGGACCCCCATAATGAGTGCAACTACTGTGCTCTGAGTTCTGAACCAGAAAAAATACAGTGACCAGTTTCAAAGCATTATGATTGATTCAAATCAGCTAATCACAAACGATACAAGATAGCCCCACCCATTCTGAAGACCCACACCATCATCATCATTAGCGGTTTACCCAGTATATGACACTGTATACAGACACTTCATTAGCTATTATTTTTTAATTAAAACACATAAAAACAGACCATCCTGAAAGCACAAAAAGACATTTAAACAGATCTGCCCCTACAGTATTTAATACAATCACGTAGTAATGCTTATGATACACTGAGGTGCTAATTATTACAAGAGATGAACATGTTAATAAACAGGGACTAGATGAGTTTGCTAAGCATCTAAATGTATCTGTCAGTCACCACCCTTTGAAAATGTACACCCTCCCAAAAAAGACTGGCTGCCTTTGGGCTTATTCACAAAAGCACTTTCTCTGAAAACCTTAGAACAAATGCTATTGCACAAACCAGTTCAGCATTGCATGTTTCATCACAATGTGCTCACTAAATATATTTTTTAAATGTGACACCGTAGAGGAAGATGTCAATGCCGCTGATATCCACAGCAAACAAACAGGAGTGTCCTATTACAGTAAAGACCATGATGTATGCATTTGTATATTTTACGTGTGGAGCCCAATGTGTCAGATATTTTTGCTCTTTTTATGTTTGTTGTTAAAGGTTTAGTTGTGTTTTCCTACCTGGAGTCACATGGAGTTTTGATCCTTCTGTGAGCATGCTATCTATGAGACTGTAGCTTCCAGACACAATCTTTCATCCTGCTGACATTGGCTCTTGAAGAGGGAAAACCCTAATGGCAACTTTTAAAAAAAAGATTTTATTTACAAATATTCTGAACTACTCCATCCTCTCCCTGCACTGTTTTGATGGAAATCTTTTTTTAAAAGGCAGTATTATAATCAAAGTTCACAATATAGGCTACTGCCTTTTTTAAAGAGGCAGTATGATTGCTCAAACAGTGTCTCCTCATTTGCATCAGAAATGAATTGTCTGCTCATAGTAAAAGACGTACAATATGAAAGTGCATCATATGATCCTTGCAGTGATTTATTGAACACAAAGGCTACTGTTTCTAGATTAGACTACTTTGTACTTATTACTAGTCAATGACCAAACACCAGCTGATGACAGAACATTCTTGGGTTTAATATTACGTAAATACTAGATATTTAAATATTTCAGTCAGCACTAAATTCACAGGGGTACATTCGCCAAAGTATTACGCGTCCTCCGTGACTGTTAGAAATCACAGAAGCACAAAGAATAAGTAAACAGAGTACGCGCAACAGATCAAATTCACAGTGAAGAAGTCAGCAATTCTGAGCCTCTGGCAGTGATGCATATTCAGTTCTACATATGCAAATGCATTAATGAGATATTTGGGCAAAAACAAGGAGGAGATTGTGTAAATGAGCTTCATTAAGCATTCCAACTAATTCACAGAGGCTCGTGCTAATTATGTGCTCAGATCACTCCCCAGAATAAGAATACACTCTCAAATGCCAACTCACATCTAAAATACTTTGAAGTAATACACATTTTGTACAGTGTCTGTGTACTCCAGATTTTTTTTTCCCTACACGTTCAACATTTGAACAGTCAGACTTTAATGCACATGTGAACCTGATGTCAAATCAGAGCTAAACATATACTTCCTAACAGCACGTCATTGGATGATGGCTCCTCATTAAGTAGGGTGACGGCTGTAGGGATCCTGATCCACCCGCACACCACAAAAACAAAACACCACCAGACAGAGAGATCAGACAATATCACTACACCTCACAATTGTCTGGGCCCTCAGCTAAAAGGCTAGCAAAAAGGATGACAAAAGGGAACCGGATGAGCATTTCTCTCATGAAAAAAATACATGATCTTTTGACACCCTGAATTGGCTTTCAAAACTTTGTCCCCTTTCAGAGCCCTGCTTATGATGTCAAAATGACCCACAACCCTCTCCAACTTACAATGACACTCATTAAACAGACCCAACTTTCTGACTACTTAGCAAGTGAAAAGTCTATTATAATTTTTATTATTATTCATAATTTTTTTTTTTAACAAAGCTAACAACTTGTCAGGGATGATACTCTACTTACTTAATTATAGACTTTCGTAGTCTATACGATTCCAAATGTATATACTGTACTGTTAACAAGCTAGCTTGTCGTCCAAATTGTTGGTACATTTTTGCATTGAAGAATAACGTTGAGCAGCTGAGACTGCAGGCATCAATTAAGCCCCAGTAGGTATACCAATATAAGAGTTTTTCTTTTTGGATAACGTTGTTTTCATTGTCATAATTTAATTACATTACTTAATAAAGAATGCCTTTCAGAATGAGTCTAAATAGCATTGATTTTGTCTATCCATTCTGCACCTTTGAGCATTAACACAGCTTGCCGGCTAATTGAATGACTGCTCTCATTAATATCTATCTTGCCAATGTACGTAACCGCTTACTTCTATTGGCAAAGTTGCAGCACACAATAAGCCATCCAGTGCAGATAGCATTTGACACATTTATAATGACATAACTAGCTACATAAGCTACTTACCGAAACTTCAGTAATGTTCATGTAGTTGTACACTCATTCCAGAGGATTAAAAACATTAACTCCCCCTGTTAAAAAAATAGGTTATGTTTACTTCAGCTTAAAACCATAGATGGTTAAAGCTACTTTACTGACATGCTCCTTGTAGTCTATTCATCAATTGTACACGTTCCACTAATCAGAGTCATATGATGATTGTTATCAAATCGTCCCGCCTCTCATTTTCACACTCTATGACAAGCTTTTGACAAAATCTGCAAGTATTGCTCTTCCCCATGTGTGCCCTCCTGTGTTCAGGAGGTGTAACGTCAATTCCTCCAGCATCAATTCAATAGACACTGTTGGAAATTATTAAAATTAAAATACTTCTCATTGATCGAGAATGAATGTCCTTGGCCCAATGTCAACCTATGTCCGAAGTTTCATCAAAATCGGATCAGAACTGTAGGCACTAAGGCTGGTATGGACAGACAGACGGAGGGACAGACAGACACACACACACGGATGTGAGTGATTACAATAGCCCCGCTTGCAGCGCTATGTGTGCCCGGGGGTAATAATCAGTTCTTCAATTCAAGTAATTGAAAAAAGGCTGGGTCTCCATTAAGTCTGGAGACTTCATTTCTCTTTAATGCTCGTAATTTGCTAAATGTCACCCAGTGATCTTTAACTTTCATCCTGTTCCAAAGTATCTTGTGTGAATCTGACTATAAATGCTGTTTTAAAGTACTTCTTGTTTTAACATCTTATACCTGGCGGCTAAACCTAAACTTTTTTTCCTGGCAGAACTTCAGTGGCAGGAGGCGATTTCCCCATGTCTCGCGCTCAAAGTGAAAAGAACCTGCATAGAGTACGGATGTGGCTCTGAGTATGAGTCGGGTTTTCGACGCACACCCCTTACTCCTGACTGACGTCTCTAATAGGAGCACACAGCTCCGTTAATCTCTCTTTTAGCACCGTCATCATCGCCTGGCACACTGTACGTTTTCAATCATTGACGCACCCTCCCTCCACAACTCTCCTGCTTTGATTTTTTTTTGTTAAATAACAGAGATGCAATGGAGAGAGGACACATGCACCCAACATGGCAGCTGCATTAGTGTTGGCACTGTCATTATGGCTGCTGCATGGGGGGTTATAACTCTAAATTATTATACATTCTGGTATTGGCATTCTGTGCAAAGAAGCCTCACACATCCAAAGGCATGTTAGCGTAAGCGCACATACCAAACATTTGGAATTAAGTGAGGTTTTAAAAACCACCAAGGCCTACGCATGTCTTACATTTTTCGTATCCCACTGGTTGATAATAATTTAGTTTTTTGTAAAACTGATTTTATTTATTTATTATTGTCAAATTTGCTTAGCTGGGGGGGTTGACAGGGGCCCTCAAAAATATTAGAACATAGAACTATTCTATGATGGCCTGGGGTGGTGGGGCCCAATGTGAGATTTTTTCATGGCGTCCAAAATCCACACGGATATACACGCCAGGAAATCAAGCAGCGTGAGAAGTCGTTCAAAGGATAGCGTAGAAAGCCAGCCACGTGTGAAGCGATGCAGGGTGTCAGGTGTGAAGATGTGAGAGAGAGATGAAGTAGGTGACGGATCACTGGCATACGATTCAGGTTCTTACATCCTCCATCGTGACTGTGTTGATGAAACTGAACTTGATTGGTCTTTGAACATGACTCCATGTTCCTGTGTGCATACATGTGTGAGTGTGTGTGTGTTTGTGTGCTTACACATGTGTAGATGCGTGTGTTTTGAGGGTTGAATCTACAATGGTGCAATGTGAATCGATACGAATCGCGAAGGACTCGCATTAGTGCTGATTCATTGACAGCTTCAGAAACAGCTGCTCTGTTGTGCCACCTTTCAAATCAAACATGAGAACAAAATGGTCTCTCTCTCTCTCTCTCTCTCTCTCTCACTCTCGCTCTCTCTATCTCTCTCTCTCTCTCTAAAAGCAAAGGCCATAATCCTGAATTAACCACTCAATCCCATGTAGGCTTACATAATGCCCTCTAAGCTGACTAATTCCCCAGAACCTGTTTAGTGTGCTTCCTGCGTTTCTCCTGTATTTTCCTAAAGTACAAACACAACAATAATGACAACAACAGAATGGGTAGGCTACATACAGTATGGTTGCTAGGTTACACCGTCCGGGATTTACGTGTAAGATTGTTTTGTGTGATTGCTTTTCATTATCACACTGCTGACAGTGTTTGTGGGGGTTTGGGTAGATTGAGCCAAAGTGGATAGACTGACCAGACTGAGCCAAGCATTTAGAGAATGAAGAATGTGTACTGTCGGAGAGCTAAATTGAGAGTCCACATATGCACCAGGTGACCATTAAACTGATATTAATTCAGAAATTAGAAATTTAATTTTCATGAACATGAAAAAGAGTTTGTTGTTTTGAACCCATGTGCATGCCAGTTTGTGTAGGCATGTGCGTGTGTATGCTAATATGCACGTGTGTGTAAGTGTCTGCATGCATGTCAGTGTATGTATATGTGTGCATGTCGGCATGTCAATGTGTGTGTGTGTGTGTGTGTGTGTTCAGTTTGTTTATGCATGTGTGAGAGACATTTAGCGAAACCGTGTGTGTGTGTGTGTTCATACATATGTGCGTGTGTGTGCATATGTGTATTTTTGTGCGAGTTTGAGTGAGTGTGGAGTGTGGTCAGAGCGGGGGCTCATCCACCTGTGTGATCAGTACCATTAGAGCCACTGTGTATGAAGTCTGAGAGCATCCTTAGGGTACAGCTCTCAAGCAGCCCTCTGCCCTGGCTCACAAAAGCACAGCCATGCTCCTTCCCCTGTACGTGTGCCACACCATGTACCCTGTTCTTATAGGACACAGCGGGAGGCCCAGGAGGGAGGCTTTCTCCTGGGGAGTGGACCAGCCAGTGAAGAAACGGAGACTCACGCAACCTCCAGACGCACCGCAGTTAGATTTATCGACAAGGCAACGCAAGGGTCTTCAACAGGCCAGGTGGCCAAAGCAATGTTATTTTTTTACTCTTCTCATGTGCAGACTTTTATGGGTCAATTCTCCAATGCTGGTTTGTGACAGAAAACCACACTCATAAATGCTTCATAAAATCATTCAGTGCAATTCAGATGCTAATTGTTTTTATACATGCATGGAGCGTTAAAGTATATACATGATATGGCCAAAAGTATATAGACACCCCTTGGTCTGGGGCTGTTTTTTATGGTTCAGGCTATTAATATTGCAAACAATATTGTTCGTTAGTCAGATACCGACTGTACTCTTTACCTAACTAAATGCAAGTGTTTCACTAAAGTGTACCTAAAAACCGGAACGGGCGGAAAATAAACATAAACTTACCTTCTACAAACACACCTGGTTGTCTTTCTGCTCACTGGCCTACCTTCCACACACACACACACACACACACACACACACACCTGATCTTCCCTCTCTTCTATTCTACTATTACTAGCATTACTGCCAACTACTAACACTTTTTTACCCTTATGGTATCATAGGCAGTGAGAATTCAGCCAGCAATAGGATGTCAGCCATATATCATCACCTTTAGATTTGTGTTTTTTTAATTAAAAAGAGCCCCAGTGAGCAAAGAAATCAGAGAATTCATCTGTACAGGTGACACACTCACGCTGAAAAGGTCGCCGAAATAGCCATCGCAGGGATAAAGCAAACCGGTTCCGCCACTTCGCTAAGTGCAAAACACCCACTTGACCCGAGCACGTTTATTTTTAACATTCGCAGGGACCGCCGTAAACAGCCCCTGCAACACAAAACAGTTTGCACCTAATGCCTAAAAGCCAATTACTCCATTGGCCCTGAGGTGAAGCGTTGAATTCTCAAGAATGGCTTTTAGCTTTCCCCGCCTGACCACTCCTGCTGCTCAGCAGGACTGCACACTCGTATGTATTACTGCGTTCTCAAACGGAAGCTATCTGCCTGCATGTCATCAGTAGGGATAATGTGTGTCTTCTTTTTTTTTTGGGGGGGGGAGGGGCTTGGCAAACTAGGTGGCTCCCCTCAGCTAAAGCTTTCCATTAGCACTTCATGGCTAGCGAAGGTAAAACTAAGGTGGCAGGTATCAGAGGAACCCTCTCATTTCTGGATGTGGAAAGACTGCTTAAAAAATGTTCAGTAAAAATGTACGCAAATCTTGTCCAAAAATGCTTTATTGACAGTGACAGGGTGCATGCAAGTATTGTTGGTGTCATGTAAACACTGTTAGAGTTGAAATAACACTGAACACTGGCCAGTAAACTCATATGTTATGCTATGGCGCAGTGCGTGGTTGTAAGCAGTTAGTCAGCTGATTGCAAGAGCCAATGACAAGGTTGTCAGAATCTTGTATTGATTGCACGACATTAACTGTGATTGGTCCTCCCACCCCACTACATTGTATGCAACAAAGGTTACAGAACAATGAAGATACAATAAGGATGCATTTTGTTCAGAAGGTTTATAACACACTGTGAGTGAAATGCTGTAGCAAAATAAAATTGACATGTTTAAATATCACCATCGCCCCCCACTTTCGAGCCTCTACAGGTTAATAAAGGCCTCAGTGGCAGGCCCAATAGCACTGTTACAGGACTCTGCGTGAGATTTCAACGAGGAAGCCTGTTCATTTCACTTTACAGCCACTGTTTCCACTACAGGCTCCCAATTCTTCCTCCGAGCCCGAAAAATGGCCTTATTGTGTTCGCACTTAATACTCACCTCAGCATACCCACCTTACAACACAAAGTGTCAGCCGCATTCTTCCAGACCAACAGAGGATGCTGCAGCAGCGGGACCTAATCGGCAAATTAGGGAGTAAATAAAAAAACGGGGTTTAAAAAAAAAACTGACGGCTGATTTTAGATTTTTTTTATATCACACAGGGTCCAGAGACTGAACGTGTTTACCTAGCATGTCAGCGCTATTCTATCCTCCTGCATTGAGGTTCAAGTGTTTGCTTTGGTATCCAGAGGTAAAAAAATAAATAAAAATAAAATGACCTGACATTTTAGCACATGCAAAGAGATCATCCCTGAGTCCAGTGGCGGGGCGGGGGTGGTACCTGTTGTTTGCTGGATTGCGGCTCCTGTTGTGTTTTATTTTATTTAACAGGTGCTGTCAGACGGTGGTGTCTGGCTGGGAGAGCGCGGGGAGCGCTAATGAAAGGGCTGTGACTGAGAGCTCCAGGTTCAGACAACCTCTGAGCAACGCTCGCCCAGATTTCATTCAATTTATTGTCTTCTGCTGAATATCGCCTTGAGCTGCGGAGCCAAAGAGCAGGGTTTCAATCTTTCACAGTAAAAGGAGGAATAAAAACATAGACACACACACGCAAGCAAGCGCTCACGTACACACACACACACAAGCATACACAGACACATGCGCGAGTACTTAAACAGATGCGACTCGTCTGTGGCAGGATGGGCACAGTTATGCTGACAAAACTCTAACTTCTTTTGCAAGCTTGCTCTAGAGAGAGAGAATGCGTTGACCATTTGTTTTGCCCCCTGCTCAACTCTTTCTCTCCTGCAATGCTCTCACTCTCCATCTCCTCCTCCCTTTATCCTACTCTCTATCTACATGGATCTATCTCTCCTTCTCCCTCTATGTGGAGTTAGTCTCTATCTCTCTCTCTCTCTCTCTCCACATATATTGGTCTCACGGAGTGACTGCATTATGCGTCACAGATGGAAAGGCATCCTCTTCAGAGGTTTGACCTCCACACACTCTATATATTACACAGGGCTTCTGCAGGATGGTGACTCATTAATATTACATGTATCATAATTAGTGCATGCTGGATAATGAAGGAACAGATGTTCAGTGAAGCAATGATCATTGATAGATTGTGATAATATATTAATAATGCTGCAGCTTTGATGGATTTATTTTTTCAAAATTGAAATTCTTCATTCACCTCTTCCAGAATAAAGACAAATGGTTTCAGTGCTGTGTGCACACCTACATGTGGCCCCTTCATCAGCTAAGTGTGGGGATTCAGGATTAGCAGAGGAATCAAGAATATACTTTTTTTGTGCACTGTGCCTCACAAACAACACCAATCCTTTACTGAGAAAACTAATGTTCAGGGCTGAAAATACACTGCACTAAGAAATAAAGAGAGCGTGTGCATTTGCAACAGACTGTAGCTCTTCAGAATACTAGATTGTGAGCAAGCTGAAAGTTTGCCAAGCCATTGTGCATATTAAAATTAAATGTTTTCATTAGTTTTCAATGATCAAGGCATATTGTGAGACTACTAACTCTTACTATAAGTAAGAAGGTTACACTCAGCACTTTACAGTTTTCCTCCACAATAATCAAATAAAGAAATAACAAATAAATAAAAGTAACATGGTACAATTTCTTTTTTCCATAGTTAAATTGCAGAATCAAATCTCACATTTGATTCGGCGTGTGCCTCGACCAAACGATGCCGATCACATAAATTTGGACCCTGGGAGAAAACGGTCACGGTGCTGTACGATGCAGATGACCAGGAGAAAGATAGTGGCAGCTGTACTGTGGGATAACGCTCAGACCGCGGTGGCGCGGAATGAATGTCTAATCTCTGAAAAATCCAATCGGAGCGGGCGAATATTCCGCCATTCTTTCAGACAGTTTTATTGGCTGCTGTTAGTTGAAGGAGACAGTTGCTCCCACAGGATTTGTGTTTCGGTTTGCGATGACAGGAGTCTATAGGCAGGGACACGCAGTAGGATAATGCATGTAGCAATGTGATGCATCCAGCATACTAAAATGCAGTGACATTATTCTCTGTTATAGTTATGAGTACTCAGACCAGCCATACTGTCATAAAGTTCAGTAGAACATTAACATTCACTTGAATCAATAAAGCAATTATCTCCCCAGCCATATTTCTGCAATTTCAAACAATATGCACACTGCAGGTCAAGGTCACTCTGTGTAGGTAACTGTGTTATATACAAGAGAACGAGGAGGAACACAGCAGTTAATGACTTCTTCTAGAAGTGAAAAATGAAGTAATTGTTTTTACAAAATACTTAAACAAATGAATAAATAAAAATAAAAACAACATCATGGCAAGCTGGGCATCTGAAGATTAATATTTAAAGACTACCAGTCTTTGAATGTTTGCTGACAAAATTGTACATGAGTAGCCGACGGCAAGTACATAATATTTAAACCCCCTAATGGGGAAACATGGTATCAACAGGTGATTATATGTAGAGGAAATAATGTGCACAAATAATTCAGATGAGAATAGAATCAAATGAAAAAACATACATATTTTCACTCAATATTTTGGCACTGAATTATATATAATGTGTGGGCCTTAACTTAGTTGTGAGAAGAAAGATCCACATATGTAGAAGGAAAGTTGTGTCTGGTTCTAAAGCATTTCTGTCTAGACAAGCATATTTACCTTGGCTGCCAGACGCTGAGTGTAAATCCTGGTTCTGTGTTCTGTATCTGAGCTGTGAGTGTTTACCCACGTGGTTCCAATAAATGATGTTTTTTGTTGGTGCTTTCATAGTTTTAAAATATGTTTTGGCTAATTTGGGGTTCACAAATTTAAAACTTTTTTTTTTGTTTCCTGATATTTACTGTATCTGGCAAACAAAAACTTGTCTACAACCACAGAAACATTGCAGGTTGAAATGTAGACCTTTACATAAGAATTTCACTAAATATCTGTAATGCCTCAAAGTGCCAGATGTCTTATTTTATTAAAAAATTCCGAAGAAGAGATAATTCCTCAGATTTCTGAAAGCAAACAGCAAGTGAATAAATTAAAGAAACATAATTTATTTGTTTTACAAGGAGCTCTGCAGTCACTGTTCTTTATCAAAAGACATGTTTAAAGTAAAAAAATGTTGGGATATGATCTCTATGAAGATCTTTAGAAATGACACCTTTCTTATTCCAATTAAATAATTAAGAACTTGCTGGTTGGGCTACTTGCTAACACACTGTTCCACTATGTGGATGGGATAAAATCTGGACCATGCCAGTGGTAATTGTGACTATCAGCCCTGCAGGGAGACATGTAATTGGCTAGAGCATGGATACTCAAATCTGGCCCACAAATTCAAATAAGTTACAAAAGCATTAATTGTTCAGAAAAAAAAACAATAATATGCAAGAATTATTATTATTAGGGGTCCAAGCACGTAGTGCTGGAACCCTATTGTTATTGCTGGTATTCTTATTCCCACATTGGTTACAATTGCAGCAAAACCACATGATAACTTTTGCTGAAACTTTGCACACATGTAGAGACTGCAACAGGACACAGGTACAGTGCAGTACTATCTTCAAAATTATTTTTGCCTCATATTCCTTGGCTTGTGCCAAACAACTTTGCTATTAGGAGAAATGAGGTCCGCCATATTGAATTTTTTGCAAATATTAATTTTAGAAAATCCTTTAAAATCAATTTTCTCCAAGACCATTTGACCAATAGAAAAAGCTGATAGTCCAAATATCCTGACCGCAGTAAGCCAATAAAAAAAACTGTTGTGGGCTTGTCAGTCACAAAAATGCTAATAATTCTTCAATTCCTCAATAGATATTAATGAAATTTGGTTTCTATACTTGGACTGACCTTATGAGCCAAACTCTTAAGTATTGGCTCAATAGAATTAAACGGTTTAAAGTTTAAAGGTTTAAAATATATAAATTAATTAAAAATTACCATTATCTTTTAGACATTTAAAACTTGCTGTAGTGATCAATGTCCTTATGTCGCTGCCATTTTGGATTGGCCGCCATTTTGAAAATGCTATTACCATTCCTTCTGTCCCCAGTTTTGGCCTAACCACAAAACTGACAACTATGAAATGTAGCACCTTAGTAGGAGGTAGTTTAATATGGCCACACAGCAATTTTGGCACTGATTGGCCACTTGGTGGTGCTGTAACTGTCATTTGAATTTTCAATATTCAAACAATGATAACTTCTACCCCTTTGCAGATAGAGACTTACATTCTAAATCAGAAGATGTGTTTCCCATTGGACAAATAAATTGCTTAGGAGTCATAAGGTCCACCATTTCGAATTTTCAGCCATTTTAAATTTATTGAAAAACCTTTAAAAAACATATCCCCCTAGACGAGTGTTTGATCTATCCACATGGAACTATCACCAATTTGTTCAGATAAAGGTCCTCTTAAAAGTTACTATAAATAAATTATATTATATTTCAAACACCATGGCCGCAGTAAGCCAATACAAATTGACATGGGCATGGTTTACCACAGAAATGGTAATAACTCCAAAATTATTTGAAGCATATTGATGAAATCTGGTAGCGATACTAGCACTCACATCAAGAGCCAAACTGTAAAGTATTGGCCAAATTGAATCAAATAGTGGCACTATAGAGCATAATATGTATTATTAATGAATAACTTCATAATAAATCACTGTTGTGTTTTAAATATTGAACATATTGTGTATTGATCAATCACTAGGCCACCACAGGGTATCCGCTATGGCTTAGTGGTAAGAGCAATGGCTTGGAATGTGGCATACCCGGGTTTGATGCCCCTAATGCCCTCTCTACTATTGGTACTGGCCCCCTCTACCCCTAATGCCCCCTGTACCATTAGCCGTGTCACCCTCTGCTCTTATTACCTTTTCTATCTCTAATGCACTCTCTACCATTGCCCCTGGCCCCTTCTGCCCCCTCTGCCCCTAATGCCCTCTCGACCATTGGCCCTGGCCTTTTCTGCCACAAACGCCCTTTCTAACATTGGCCTTGGCCCCCTCTGCCTCTAATGCCCTCTCTACCATTGCCCGTGGCCCCCTCTGCCCCTAATGCCCTCTCTAACATTGGCCCTGGCCTTTTCTGCCCCGAATGCTCTTTCTAACATTGGCCTTAGCCCTCTGTGCCCCTAATGCCCTCTCTACCATTGGCCCTGGCTCCCTCTGCCCCTAATGCCCTTTATACCATTGGTCCTGGCCCCCTCTGCCCCTAATGCCTTTTCTACCCAGTTTTGGCCTAACCACATGAGTGAGACCTATGTAGCTTTGGTGATGACTACATTGAGAGAAATAATCTGGCTTTTGAATTGTTGTATTTAGTCTCATTGTTGCACTTTGGGAACTTTTTAATCTCCAGGAAAGAACAAATAAATTGCACATTTCATGAAGGTCTTATCAAATGATTCAGTTTACCCAGAATTAACTGAAGGTGGTGGTCTGAAAACAGTTGTACCTTTTATACATATTCATGTTTAGACATTTGTGTCATGCAGCTACATGTGTCTCACATATACCTTCCAAAAATCAATTGTAAAAGGAAACCAATGTAACATGATTATCACAAAATTACAACCTTTTGCTTGGACCCCATGTATCGCTGTTTGCAGCAATATTTATTATTATTATTATTATTTTTATTTTTATTTTTTATTTTATTATTAGGCTACATAATTAGTCTTGTGAATAAAATGCAATCTCACACTAAACAATAATTAATCTCACACTGAAAAACTGAGAAAAATCCAACCTTTAATTGAAATAAATTTATTATGAGAAACAACTAATCCCTCATCAAGAAATAATTATTTTGAACAAACCACTTGTGCCAAAATTATTGGCACCCCTGCATTTATATATAGAATAAAGAAATCATTTTTAATATTTGGTCACATATTTTTTGCATGCCATGACTTTCTGATGTCTGTGACCCAACAACATCAAAAGACTCTTGATGTCTTATTTTCTGGTACTCTTACAAGCGATACTATAACGATACTATAAATGCAGGGGTGCCAATAGTTTTGGCACACGTGGTTTTGTTCAAAATAATTATCTCTTGATGAGGGCTTATTTTTTTCTCATAATACATTTTCCTAAATTAAAGGTTGGATTTTTCAAATTTCTCCAGTGTGAGATTAAGCTAATTCACCAAATGGTGAATTTTTTATAACCCTTTTTATTCATCTTTACCAGGGGTGCCAATAATAGTGGAGGGCACTGTATGTCCACAGTGCTGCATTCTATTCACAAGACACTTCTGCACATGTTGTATGTCTATGCGTAAATGCTACATGTAATAATAACCATTACATGTTATATAATAACAGCATAGCAGGTATAGTGTTATTATGTGGTATAATAAGACTTGTAGTATTGTGTGCTAACATGAGAATTAAATAAAAAATGCTCTGCTTTGTAAAAGCACGATTCGGACATTAGAAAGAAAAGTATAAATGTTCTTAATGCTCTTAGTTGCCATTACCCCCAGGATCTGCAAGAATTAGAAAAAAGATTAGCAGCACAAATGTGCCCTCAGAGGTTTGGTAAAAACTTGCAATCCGTTGGACATGAGACATGCCAGAGCAGATGTTTCTCATCTTCCATAACATGTTTTAATAGAATTTAAATCCATCATTAATGCATTTAAAAGAGCATACATTTTCTAATGGGAAATTTGCTGATGCCAACTTCACACCAGTCGACATGTGACTCTTCATATTCTATCATATAATAGTCAGTGATCACATGATGCACATAGAGAGCATGGCCCTCTTAAGCTCATGCCATTCGCATATCGTTTCTTCGTTGTTTTTATATCTGATATCTTTTTGTTCAGAAAGAGTTAAGTAATCTGTGGTGAGGAAGTTGTCTGTGTCGTTGGAGGTCCATTCATCAGGTGTGTTCCTGACAATACAATGGCTCGGTTCAGATAAGAAAATAATTAAAAGCAATTAAGAACCGTTCTAATTGTCAGGAAACCTCTAACTTTAATTTGGTTCACACTCCCAATGTTATTATAGTGAAGGCTCCGGGCACATTTGTTGGGCTGGAGAGAGTGCAGAGTAAATGAACGTTTTGGATTGAGCAAACACTCGTTATCAGTCTTCCAGTCACTTTTAGTTTTTTGGCCCCAGTGGTAGATTACACGGAGCAGCTACATTCGTTAGCTCCAATAAAGACATCTTTTTAACATGCTTATAATTAGTTTTCTAAGGACCTGTTCCCAAGGTGTCTGTCACCTCTTGGTGTGAAGCAAGCGTGTCAACAAATAGAAACAAACTGTCCTTACGACCGCTCTGGCTTGTAAACTGATTCAAATTGCTTATCGAACACTGGGGGGAAATTCACACCCAGCCTAATGTTTCGGGACGCAAAAAGCAATTGAGGACTTCAAATTTTTTTATCATTTAAACATCCTGTAATTAATCTTGCCATGTATTTAATTAAAAAGAAAAGTTGAAGGTGCAATTGAAAGTAATTTGTTCTGCGTAAGTGTCGAGGGACAAAAGAATGTGACTGATAATGCACAGTGGCACTGGAAATTCATCAAGGGAGCTAATTCAGAGTTGTGGTGTTGACCTCAGCCAATTTATTTTTAAAAAGACTCGCTTTCTACCATTTTTTTTATTTTTATTTTCCAAACAACAACGGGAAATGGATGTAAACATCCCAATGAAGGCTGACTAATTAAATGAAAATAGATTCAGAAATATATCTGATACCTTTGGCAGGTGAAAAAACAGATTTTACAACAAAAATAATGAGTACTATCAATCTGCTGGATTGTCTTCCAAGTGAGGTACAAACTATAGAAAAGAGGCAAGCAATCCATAGTAGGTAAACCAAGTACGCCATCTGTTTATATATAGTAAATTATTGTGTCCTATACATGTGCCAAGTCCTTCATCCCAGAGTAAAAACTATCATAAACATACAATATGTCAATAACTGAAAATAGGCATGTGCTATGCTTTGATTCCACTGATGCAACAAGTGACATTGCCATGACATACTAAGTGACAGGCACCACGTGCCTATTTGCACCTATTGACATAAGGATTTATGGACGTCAACGTACTGCTTATGAAGGAGGTATACAGCTCTTATGAAATAACATTCAAACAAAGTGTTACCATATTATTTAATGGTGAACAGATTTAAGGGAAGCTGTCGTGAGCAATGCGGTAAACTGAATAAAATAAGTTTATTGACCAAGGTAAGCACATTACCTGTGGGAAAAGAAAACACGCTGTGTGCATGCCTGAATTTCGAATCCTCAAGAGTCATTCAACCGACAAGATGTCCTATTATGAGAAGGGGCAGCCTTTTACACAAAGGCCCATCTCGGCCTGCATCCTTCTGATATGCCCTTGACAGAGTCCATTTGAAGCACTCCCCTTTAAACCGGAGGCCTACCGCAGCCCTGCGAATGGACCTTTAATGTCATATTTCATAGTCCGCGAAACCTGATTACACTTTGCGTTTGTGGCTAGAAGGGAGAGGAAAGGATTAACAAAGATGCACAAGTCAGCCTACAGCCTCCACCAGCACCGAACTTTGCTCGACTTCCAACTGCTCCGTAGTTCACAGTGCCATAAATAAAGAAAGCAAGCTTGAAAAACAGATGCAATTTTTTCTCTATGCTACTGACTACAGTAACAAGATATAGCTTCATATTATCCAAAAGCGGTGGAGATAAAAGAGTAAGAGTGTGTTTGCGCGGCTTTTATGACTGACAACATATATCTCAACCCTGCTGAGGTGGCACACCAACACAAAATCTGTCTCTGATACAGGGGGTGAATTCATTAAATCAGGCTACAATGTGCTTTGTCTGTTACTTTCAAGGACAAATGTACGCTATTTTCTGCGTTTTTTCTCACTGCGCTGGACACCAAAGTTAATGAAAGCTGTTGAGAAAAAAAAAGGTCAAATTTGCTTAAAATTCTTAAAGCTCAAAACTATGAGGAGACAAAAAAAAAAAAACATTGAATTTCAGGTTTATGAAGTTAAGGACAGATTGCGATGAAATCAAATAGTGGTGAGAAAAGAAGGAACTGTGGCTGCCAAGGTATTGCTGCTAATAGTATTCTTGGCATTGCCATTATAAAAACAACACTCGTGCAAGAAAGTGGAACATAACCGTAAAGCAATTTCTAAAGCAATTTGAGCCAATCTAGTGCTGGTTTGATGGCATTACTGTTTGTTGATTAGCGAAGAAATAATAATATTAAGAGGAGAGAGAGTGCTCTGTCTTCTGGTGCAGACTTGAGTATCTATTTAGTTTGTTTTTGTTGGGTTATTTAGGATAGGACTGGCTTGATAGGATGCCCAGAACATGAAATTTGCCTACAAAGTCTTTGGAGCATTAATGTTGCTATAGTGTTTTTTATGTGCCACATCAATCACTGTGCATCAATGACACGCCATCCAACAAAGTAAAAGGTTACAAATATCTTTCTCCACTGCTTGAAATTTAGCAGATGGCATTTTTCAGATTAAGTAGCAAGAGATTAGTTTTACAATGATGTTCAATGTCTCAATAAGACATCGACCTTTTACCATAAATTATCTGCATAAGGAGACACAAATCAATCAGACAGGGAGCGGATACGTCATGAAAGGCTGGACTTGTTTGAGGCTGGAAGTGTTGCCGTGAAAATGTAAGGGCTCTTTACAGTGTGTCACAAACATTTTCTTCTTATTCACAATAGAAGCGGCTAGCGTCTATTGACCTTTATCAGAGCAAGAACAGTCTCCGAGTGCCTTGTTTGGAAGGGTCACGTTTATCATCATGAAAAAGGGATTCAAATTAAAAGCAATTGTCATTTCCCACATTCCTATCCTACATGAAAGACGCTGTTCATTCAGAAGAGACAACAATGTAATTGCAGGTTTCAAATAGGAAATAGAACATCATATCTGTGATGGTGGAAATCGCTCCAGTGATTGTCAGTGATTACCAGTGCGGTTACTGTCATTTCACGCAGTGTAGAATTACAATTAGTGCATGTATACATGTGATACAATCATAGAATAACCAGAAACGGCATAATCGCACCACACAATTTGTGATCGGCAATGGTATAACAATTCATAAAACAAAGAAAAAAAAGAGAAGAAAAAAAAACAACAGAAAAAGGTCCCACGGATAGTCATTTAGATTAAAAATATTAATGATAAAGCTCTCACAGTCCTTGAATCCCAGGGCGTGTTGGCATGATCATGCGCTGGGATTCAATGAGCAGCCGTCGCATCCGTTGCCTCGTGCTCAGATGCTGCTTCTCAGAGTGGGCAACGATGGCTCCACCCCTTGGTGCAAAGGCCAGCTAAGAAGGAAAAGAACAACCTCGCTTACGTTTTGTCAGCATTCGTCTTACCATCGGACATCTCAATCTCCTGCGCGCTTGGCCATTAAAATTGATTTTTTTATCTAGCGGGGGAGGAGGGGAGGCAAGCTTCTGTCTGTTCCATTGAAGACATACACAGAAATTACTTCATTACATCCTCGCTGCGTGAAATATTAAAACATTATTTACAGTACCATTCTGTAATTAAGAGTTGGGATGGGTCAAGTTTAATTAACCCCCTGATCAATTCAAATGCCAGCCAGTGCCAGAGCGTAAAGCATGTACGCTGAGGATATTTCCTAGCGGGAAAATAAACGGCTTTGCTCCAAACCGCCTGACTCGCTACGGCTCTTCCGAGGGACGAAACTGAAATAACTGGATGAACCCCAGGCCTTCAAAACGACAGCAATAACACCGCTGATCATGACCACAGCTTTCACACTGGCATCTGTTTCTAATATCACTGGGCATGTCCTTCATTTTGTGTCTTCACTTTATGTTTCAGTCATAGAGGGTATGCAGCTGGACCTGCTGCTGGTCAAACCCTCTCCCAACCAATGAGGTATAGACCGGCCATCTTAATGTGTACGAAACGGGCTAGTGCATATGTCAAATTAGGGGTGCAGGATTCTCCTCATTAACAACAATGGAGTCAGCCTCCATTGAATGTAATTAAACATGGTAAACCATGGTATATAGTAGGTGCCTGGATTGGCTGGCCATTCTCTAAAAGACAGTATTAAAAGAAATATTAATTGAATTCCTTTAATATATGTCCAGCTCTATGAGTATATAATAAAGGGTCACTCTTCTCAAGAGCAACTTCATAAAGGTCTTCATAAATCATTTGTACCACCTTCATGGTATTATAATCATAAAAAACAGTAGTGCTTAATGATGTGTGATATATAATTTAATAGTGTGCATAAAAACAAAAATAATAATTCATAAATAAAAGTCCTTTGCATGAGGCAAAAAGTTGTGTCAGCCATAATGGTGCACAATATTTGCAAAATTATAATTGCTTAATTATACCTGGTAGCAACATACTTATAGGGGTGTTATCTATGGTTAGAAAGGCCTTATAAAGGCTGGTTAAACTTTGTGAGCCGGGCAAGAATGCCCCATTAGACAAGCAGCTCGTTACGTTTCACTGAACCCAGGCTGGTGGCATTGTGCTAGGCAGAGCTCAGAATCTCAGTGGCCAAGTATGCGCTTCCCACACCCAGCTTTGTGCAAACGGAGCTGGCTGGTGGTGAGGGGAGGGCAGAGGGGCGTGGCAGGGGGGAGATAAAGGTGCTTGATGGAGTGAAGGTTTGCCGGGTTTAGAGCGGAGTGGTAGCAATAAACTCGAGCAGCAAGCTGGAGAATTTAAACGGGTCATGGAGGAGAGTCCTGATTGGGTCCGGTGGCTCTGGAGTCACACCTCTACGTCACTTTTTCTTTGCTTTTGAGCAACAGTGATGTCTGGGCTCAGGAAACTGGTATTCACAGCAAGAGCAGTTATAAATGAACCAGATGTGTGTAGCTCTTTCTTTTCTTCTCACGGTGCTTGGAAAAAACCTGATATATATCTTCGGACATATTATATATTATTCATAAATGGATAAGCTCATATTAACAATGTCATGTTTTATATATTGTAATAACAATAGCAACAGAAAAAAATGTTTTGTAAAATTATAAACTTGTACTAATTATATATGTAACTTTATTCTAGATTAGGAATATGACTATCTACAAGCTATTGAGTAGCTATGATGTTATCTTCAGCGAAGAAAGCGATAAAATGACCTAAAATAACATGGTAAACGTGTGTGCAAACTAGTCTCAGGACGTGTCACAGACTATTATTTAGTATGTTTTTGTTGTTGTATTTTTATGGGTTCACAGTAATAACATAATAATAATCCACTGATATCTGGTATTAAAAGAATAAGTCTGATAATATTGCTACCCTGTGGAAAATGTCTAAACCACTCTATATAATCCGCTATGATGAGGGCTTATATTGGCCATTGAGGTTCTTCTGGTAATCCTCAGAGTGCATAAGTGAAATGCATTTCACAGACACAAGTCATCTGTCATCTGTTCATAGCATTTTAGCTTTCTGATAGGCACACGTTTGCCTATTTACTGAATATAAACGGCTCACACAGTTTACACAGTAATCCAGTCACAGACTGGTTGCGATTGTTTCAAAAGTTAATTACTAACGTCTTCTTTCTGAAGATATACTGGTTTCGTTTCCTCCTTAGAAGTCAAACTTGACCACTAAGAGATAAACTCAATGTGCAATTTCCCTCTATCTGTTGCTATTTATATCAATGTAGGTTGTTTGAGGAAATTCTAATCAAACACTACCTGAAGAGGAACAATAATAAGGCTGGGGAAGATAAACAGTGTTTAAAAAAATAAAAAACCTCTGTGACACATGCAGTCCGGTAAACTCTGGTGGATATAAACGCATCGGTGTGGGTAAATCATCCACCCACATGACGGAGCAGGAGGGTGCGATGGCCCGGGTGGAACGGACGCGTTGAAATTAAACAGATGCTACGTTAACACTTCAAAAGCCCGTTCCCACTTAGTGTCCCACAGTCTTTTGTTCCACTGCAATAAGCTGTGGGCAGTTCCAAATAACAGCAAATTAGCCTTGCAGTGTTACCCTTTTTTTATATGAAATTGCATTATTAACATACTGTGCAGTCTACTTTATTTTCTGTGCATGTTATTTTTCAATAGCTTTGTTGAGACCTTGCCCACCCAGAGGTATTCTTGTGACAAAGGATTACCTATCGCTGGTGTGTTATGACCCGACCATTTCACTCTCATTAATTGCTACTTGGAATGTTGGTGATTTACAAATTTAGGCCTTTTTAATCGTGCACTAATTGTAAGTCGCTCTGGATAAGAAAGTCAGATACATTTTTGAAATATGTAATTATGAACAAAATAAATATTTGAATGTTTGCTTTAAACATTCACATCCCAGAGAGCACCCAAATCGCCACAAACACGCTCACTCTGTAGGCCCCACCCGGCCAGTACAATGCACGGCAGCCATTTTGGGCCATCATCTGCAACACAAACCAGCCTAGCTGAGGTGGAAGAGAGAGAAAGAGGAACTTATTCAGCCAATGATTGTATAGGAGTAATAGCCAGAGTAGGAAGGGTGTTATAACAGAGAAGGGTACTTTCACACCAGTCCCATACACCTTATAGTAATTCTGTAATCTATATGCCTGGACAATCATAAACTGTGCTGGTGTTATATCCTGCAAAGCCCAGTTTAAGGACAGAACATTAGAACAGTGAGGCACCCAGTACTATTACTGTAGATTAATGTGTCCATGCTAATATGTCTCAAGAGGGCAGTAGACTGTGTGTATTCATAGCAAATAGAAATGTACCATGCATTATGAAAACTGTTAAAATGGTTCAAGAGCAGTGGAATGGGTTTTCCGTCTCATTTTTATTACTCGTTTCCCAGTCTTCCTGCACAGTAATAAAAATACAAAAAAGTATAAAAATCAATCACAAGATAAACACCACAAAACATCATGTAAATATATATATTTTTTTAAATCGACCTCTCAGTTTAGGACATTTAAATATTTATTTTGTTAGCACACTTCAGGAAAGCTATGATTTAATTGGGAAATTGAGCTGTTTCTTTGATTAGAAACATCAATGTGCTTTGACATACCATAGAATATAACAGAGCTGCCGACATATCTGCAGACTCCCAACACGGAAAATCAACAAAGCCATTCAGAGAAACACATGCTAAGGAAAATGCTTGGTCCAAATCAAAATTTTCACTTTAAATTTGACTCTGTAAGGGTACTTTTAAGTGTAATTAAATATTACAAATAGTCCTTTTTTTGGACTCCCAAGCACAGTTTGAGTTCATTTAACAGTATTTTGATGTGGTAATGAGCAGTGTTTGTGCTCTCTCTCTTTGAGGATTTCAGACAGCACATAGAAAGAGAGAGATGGTTTCTCAGACCTGTTAAATCATGTGGCACATTCTGATTGTATGTGCTCACACAAAAGAGACTAATCTCACTCTTGTGAGTCACTCTTATCAGGTGACTTGATTCCTGTCCAGCAGGGATGACATAGAGGAACATTTTGAGAGAAGAAATGTACTCAACAGCAAGAATTTTAATCAGGATACTGTTTAAAGTTTTTTTTTTTTTTTTCAGTTTTTTTTTTTTAAACTGCTATCTCCACAACTTGAACACCAACCTGTGTTTGTGCAGGGTCACAGGGGCATTCTAAAATACACTTTAGAAACTTTAACAGGATTACATTGCAGTTGTGTTTGTTTTGAGCTTTTCTGTGTGTTTTTTGAAGAACACAAAATAACACTACCGCCTCCCCCACAACCTCTTCCAATTATATTTATGTTTTTTTGTCTACAAAAGACAAACAAACAGACTAAACAGCTTTTTGTTTTTTATCAGTGTGAGCCATATCCATTTTGTCACATTAATATTAACCCCGTAGTGGCCATGCCATTGGTGCCGTGAGATTGCTCAACTGAGACATTCATTGCTCCTGCAACCAAACTATGAGTAGAAACAACAAACTCCATGTTGGATTGCACACTAAACAATTTTTTTTTAAACATTTCAAATATATATATATTAATTAAAAAATAACAATAATTAAAATAAATAATAAAAAGACCACCTTAGCAAGCTTGGTATTCAGGTTTATTGACTATAGAAGACAAAGTAGCCATCAGATGGACTGGAAGTCCAGCCCAGCATTAGTGTGTGATACACATTTACTTGCATTTACATAATTGGAGTAAACCTGCTAATGTGCAGTGCTGTAAAATAGACTTTCAACAGTCAAAGGAAAGTGCATTGTATTGCAGTCTGGTCCCTTAGCAGCAAGAGTGATGGCATCTTAGAACACTTTTTTTGGCCAAAACATAAATTAAAATAAATAAATAAATAAATAAATAAAGATTCAGATGGGACTAGTAATAAGGTTAGGGTTAAGTCCTATGCAAACGATACTGGACCCATTCCATGTGTAAGAGAGCTCTGGGTATCACCCGAACAGCTGAGGAATCTGATCAAACAATACTTTTGGACAGAGGACAGAAAACATGTTGTGTAAAATCTGGGTTAATCTGGAAATCAATGATTGTGCAAATCTACTGTAAGGACAAAGCGAAAGGAAAACGAATCCACTGCTCACACAAGAGAAATCACACAAAATGTGCCTATAACTTGATTTACTTCAAGGCAAGCACACGTCATCAACACCAGTGAATGAACTCTCAGGTGTATGAGCTGCTTGGCTGCAGTCAGGGCCAGTTCTAGGCATAAGTGATATAGATGCCCTCCTCCCCCCCCGGCTCTGTGATTGCTACCTTCCTGGTCTGCAATCTAGCCTAGCCCTGGCAGCCACAGAAACACAACAGGAAGACCCTGATTGGCGGTGTCTGTAGAAGGACCAGGTTAATTAAATCTATGAGTAAATTGTCATGACTTCCCAACGATCCCATTTCTCAAGCTTGCATATTGCTGTGCGCCTGACAGTGGAAACCCACAGCTGGGTAAAAGACGGAATAATTATAATGACTAAAAAAAGACTGCTGTGCTAGTGAGAAAGTAGATTAAAAATCACCAGTGGGTTGGCCATGGTCTCAAATACACTTTGATGTTCTTATAAAATATAAAATATCACTTTGGAAATATTGAATTATTATTTTTTATTTTAAAGGTGAGACTCTTCAACCATCTCTTTAAGCACACGTGTGTTTTTTTCTGTTTTCTTTAGCTGACAAATTGTAAATAATGCCAAACTTTGAGCTATTCTGCATATATAGCTAAATAGATCAATTAAGTAAATAAATAATGGCATTAGCAGAATAACTTCAAGCTTTCCCACCTCAGGAGATGAGCAGCACCTTTTTCCTGCTCCCTCTGTTTTTTTTTTTTCCAGCGCAAAGTGCGACAATGTAAAGGTGTGACAGGTGCTGGAGGGATGAGGGGGGAGAGAGAGCGAGAGAGAGAGAGAGAACACTATGTGTGCATGGAATTCTGCTATTTATACCCTCACAATATTTACATGTTCAGTACCACGTCTTAATTGTTTTCTGTATTTATATTTATAAGCTGCCTCCTGGTAGACTGGAAATTGGAATCTACAATACGCAATATGCTTCCCAGGGGTTCAACGGTTGAGCCATTCATCTAGGTTGACGGCCGGCACTGGATTTATTTAGTCTGTTATGACCTATAGACAGAGACATCTTCAGTGTTAATTCAACTCTAATATAGTTTCTGCGTGCCTCATCCTGCTAAAAAAACTGGCTTCCAGAGTGTGGATGCACCCCACATTCTGCTATGTAATCCTAACCATTCTTATGCTAACTATGCTAACAGGGGTGGTTCATAATTGGCTGCAATATTTGTCATGGAGGGTGTGTTCTGGTCTGTGGGTTTGTCCGTGTCACTGGCCAATGTGGCATATGCAGACTGCCTGTATAAATACAGATAAATACAGATACAGTTCCAAAATAAAGAGTGAGAGAAAGAAATGTGGTCCAAATAAATTGTTTACAGACGTGTACAACATGGAGCGATGAAATGGCATTGGATAAGGGTGCTGGTTATGCACATGAATAATGTATAAAACTGGGTTCCGTATTTTACCCACAAACCCCAGTGGAGTTAAAAAGTGGGTATAAAATACCCAATGTGTTTATGTGTATGAGTATTCAGTACAATCCAATATGCTTGTTAAAGTTGTCTGCAGTAGCATGTGCTCATATTCATTTGCATAACACAATTTGATAGAAAACAGTGGTAATGTTCTCAAAAAAAAACCTGGCCAGAGATAATACAATTGATGTGTTTTTTTGTTTTTTTTTCACATTACAAACCCGCAAAGCATTTGCAGAAAAAATATACTTTTGTTTTTACTTCTTGTGTTTATTGGTTTCCCACACAGAAATTAAAAGGATTTGCTCTTTTTTCTAGATGAAAGAGTCAATACACCTTCCTTTCTTGGTGGGAACAGTGGGGATTTGTATTGATAATGACTTCCATCGTTCATTTCTTTATTTTTTAAACTTTTGTTTGTGTCTCAGCCAAAGTTTGCTCTGTACAAAGTAATGTGCTTTTGTTATCAAACAGTACCAAGACTTTGAACAAAACATATTTATATAGAAAGGAAATTAATCCTGCACAATTTACACCCCTCCACAAATATTCCAATATTATTTTCAACCCATGGAAATAGTCCTCACCTTTTTTAATAGCTGGCTATTGGGGGCCCTGCAAAGGGTTAACAGAGATGCTCATGGTACACCTGCAATACATGGCTAGCATACTCAATGATAAGTGAACATTGCCTTAAATGAACCCTGCTGCTGTCTGTGACTATTGGCATGGCTCTGCGGTGAGATCCGAACAGCTTTGTAAGGACATAAGTCACAAGCTTTCTGTGGCGTTCAGTTTTGAATTTCCCAACTCATTCTCCCTGCAAGTGTCCTCTTTCCTTACATGCTTATATTACGAAATATTCCTACATTTCAGAATTGCACACAGTTAGTGTAATGGATTTTAGTGGCGGATTATGAAGCGCGAAGGTAGGGGGATCAGAAACAAGTCACTCACGCAGTGAGGACCAATAAAGGGAATAACAAAATAAATGCAAAGAAAGAAGACCGGAAACTAATTCCTTGTGGCTAAACAGCCAAATGAAAATCAACCCACTAAAATAGGGCGAACTCGAATAACGAGTGAAACATAAATTAAATCACATAAGTTTGGACGGCCGGAAGAGTGTAAAACAAACGAAACAAACAAAGAAAACTGTCTCAGAAAGAAAAGCAAAGAATAAAATAAATAGCACAGAACGCTAACAGGCAGAATAATAACTATACCTGAACTAAAAGCTAATAGCAAGTCCCCCGTGAACATAAACAGCGTTTAATATCACAAGGTCGGTAGTACCTGTCTATACCTGGCTCAATGCAATGACAAAGAAGCACGAGGAACTTAAATACCCCACAGGTAGAGGCACAGGTGAAAACAATAATGAGGGAAAGCAAACCCCGGAACAGAACGTGGAAAAAATCTGATAGATTCTCAATCGGGAAATAAGGACGAGAACCGCAACGGAAAATAAAATAAAAACCCATGAACTATGACAGGTAGTTGATACACTGCAGAGCAGCTATACAAAGCATGCATGGGCAAGACAAATATACATTACATTTACCATCATAATACTGTCCTCTGCATATAAATCACTTTTCCTCATGGCTAAATTAGAAAAAACCTAATTTCTTTGCTTGCTAACTGTAGTTTGACAGACATTACTGACAGCTTGACAGCTCCATTGGACTTAAACAAATGCTTGACCCTGTTTCTTTTCCATTTCTCATATATTAACTGGACTTAAAGTTTCCCACTGAAAAGCTCAAGGAGCACTGCTTAGTGTAAGTCTGAGCATGGTCCTCTGGCACTCATTTGGCCTTGTGCTGTGTGGGTCACCTTTGAACGCATGCGAGCATAACAAAAATTAACACCAAGTGCAAGGGCTGAAATGTATCAGGTTTTCAAGAGCCCTGAGCTCCATTCACAGACAATACCAACAATGCTAAATCTACAATTCCACATGAATTCATATTACAAAAACATTATTAAAATAATGAATATTTGTATATTGTTTTTAATATTAATATAATTAATTAATAGTAACAGACATATTAATCAAATGTAACAGCTAACATTGTGGATCAAAAAGTACAAAACCTTGTTTGTAGCAAAAAAAGAAAGTGGAAAGAAATGGGTACAAATAAAAAAATATGATGAACAGTATATAATCCATTAAAAGCAATGCTAAATAGATACATTAAAAAGTGTCTGACCTAAAAGATAAAGAGAATTTACACTTTCTTGCCAGAAAGAAGGCGACTGAGAACAGGACATGAAGCTACCAAACATGTATCTCATTTAAAGCTTCTATGCATGCTTCTATAAAACCTTTAGACATTTTCTAGATGCATGTGTGCAGTGCTAGGGCATTTTACTGATTACTAGCATTTTATGGGTTCCGATATGCCTCTGAATCATACTGCAACAGGTCACAAATACCCCATATTTATGTCCACCAGATTCCTCTTGTTTTCTTACATGGTACTTCAGTCCTCCGCGAGCTAAAGGTTGCGATAGCCTCTTAATTGCCACTAATCAAGCACAGACAAAAATTGACGGCAATGTTTACAAGTGACACTCACATGTTAAATTAATTTTAATTACTTACGAGCGTGAACATGCTTCAATATTTCTAAATGTTGTACAGGGGCATGTTAGGTTTTCTTAGAAGCAGTGGAAATGCCCACATTAAACACGATAGCAGTAATATGACATTTAACTTTGACAAAAAATTTTAATAAATAAAAAAAAAATGTCATGATTCAACAAATAAGCTAATCATCAATCAAGACCTTATGTAGAATCCAGTGTCTTTGTGCTGGGCTAAAACTAAAATTTTCACCCACACTGGCCATTTTTGGATACGATTGGACACCCCTGCTTCATATGGATGCATTTTTATTTTTACTTCAGGGATACTCAATCCTGGTCCTGGACAGCCACAAGTGCTGATTAACAACGAAAGCCAGCAGACTCTGCGGCTCTCCAGGACCAGGAGTGAGGACCACTGGCTCACCCCTGACATGCTTTTCATAGCATTTCATTTCCACCCATGTTCACTTTTCTTTCTGACTTTCCCCATATTAGATCAACTAATTGTTTTTATGAATGTTTCAATTAGAAACTCAATTGCATGAATCGTCACTTGGTTGTGCCGTTGGTATGCCTATGGGGACCCCTGGAGGATAACCATTGAAATACAAGTTTAAACCCCTGCAGGACACATGGTAGAGACAAACTAGTGGTCCTGCCAATCTTATTTTCTTTTGTCAAACCCCTATATAATAATATCTTGAGTTGAGAAATTGATATGCCTGTGATCTGCACCATAGCCATTGTTTGGCTTGAGATGTGGGGCAATAGATCTTGTATTTGCTGGTGGTTTTCATTATTTTGCTGAGAAGTGTCAAGTGAGTGTGAGTATTCAAGCTAACGAGACGGTTCTTTTTAATTATGCAATAAATCAAATGTTTTTGGGCATGGCTTAGTAACTTCACATATGTGAGAAGTTACACATATGCACATACAGTATGTGTGTGCCCACTTTTCTTATAAATATTGCTGTGGGCCAATATGCAAGGACTGATTTCAAAGATATATCCACAACTCTGGCTTACAATTCATTCGAAGTCTCAGTCATTTTCTTTATCAGCACAGTTGGTGAATTTACTCTCTGAACTTGGCAATCTGTTTTTGAGAAAAAATAAAAACATTCCATAGTGAGTCAAACCTATGGACATGTTGATTGGATCCTGATTACAGTGCATTTTCAATGATGAAGCAATCCAAATGCCCTTTTTGCCAGAGAGTATTAGATGTTGAGTTACCTGCATACCTTTGATTGATTTATGATTAATGTAAAAGATTCGCCAATGTCCCCACATGCAAATAACGACCTTGTATTGAATCTTTTTGACAATAATCGTTTGATCCACAGAGGGAAATTAATGAATATACAAAAAAGTGAATATACTAAAATTTGCAGAGAACATTAATGCAGTTTATTTGTATTTTGTATAGATCTATAACCTTGGTCAGAAATATTAATTTACATGTTATCATTTTGTTTAAAAAGAATGCAAGTCAGATTTGTGTTGGGTTATTTCACCCTTGATTTCCTTAAAGTAGTGATTATGAATTCATAATAATTATTTCTGTCCTCATTCAGTGAACAATTTTTATCCTGTTCTGTTGCCATGGGCTACACACTTGCACATCAGCAAAACTGTTATCCTAGAATTCACTTGGCAATCCTCTCTACTGCAATGACTCAAACAGGTGGGTTGTGAAATTTTTTAAGAGACGTGGATTTTTCAGCATTTAGCACTGCCTGAGAAGCTCAGAAGCTCGGACAAATAGAAATCTGCTCTCCAATGACGAGCTGAGACTAATAGTCTTCAATTCTTGTCAGACTCTGTTTTTTATCCATGTTGACACAGAAAGTCTCAGCATCATTTTCAAAGAGCGAGGATGGCTTTGACAGGGTCAAATCAATCTGTGGAGACAATCTTATTTGCTTGTAATTTCCTTAGGCTAGTAACATTGTCTCCATTTAAACTCCCGAGCTCAGATCAAACACAGGCCTGCCTTCTGACAGCTCACAAAACGTCCTGATTGGGAATTGAGATATAAAGTTTGGCCTCCGTTTGCAGGCAGCGATTTGATCTAGTGGCTTTTAATTTCAGGAACTACCCTGTGTTTGTGTGAGTCTCTGACACTGCGACGTATTACTTCTGTCCGTTTGACAGACTGAGAAAGAATGTGAGAGAAATGGTGAATGGAGAGAGAGAGAGAGAGAGAGATAAGGTAAAGAACAATGGCTTCTGCATTTCACACTTACAGCCTTACTTAGTGCTCTTATCTTATTGCAGATGAATGCTATATAATTCAATGACCCAGTATCATAGCTATGTGTGACATATACCTATTTGGACTAAATTGAAAAATGTGTCCGTTTCAGAAAAATTTATTTATTTTGAATGAAATGTACACACTTTTTTCTTTTCACCAAGATATTCCCAGATGTCCCAGTTTTAAATCGCTTAACAGTGTTCAAGTTGCATTTAGCTGCACCTTAACAGAAAGGTAAGATTGGAGAAAGGTGATTTAGACTCAAAGCCTCATGCTCCAAAACTAATATTGAAAACTATCTGGGTATTTCCGTGTTAAGTGTAATGTCCACAAAAAAGTGTGCACATTAACATACACAAAAAACAAGCATATTGTGAAACTGACAGCCAAACTGGCCTCTGTCACACTTGGTCATGATACTGTGTTAGCAAACAATGATAAACTGAACATTGGCCACACTAACATTCACAATACAAGCTCGGCTATATTCTGTTTTTTCCCACTCTTTTTCCTTTTGGAATTTGAGTGTTTCCTGCTCACACTCCATTATTGAGGGATTAACTTTAAAAGCATGGCTTGTGCGGCTCTGTTACTGCCATCCCTATACATTACAATCCTGCACATTCAACCCCCGTATATCTAATATAGTCTAATGCATTATAGGACATCATTTGGATATCAATATGTTCTACCTGCTCTAACATACCAGGTCAGATGGCAGTGTCTGTGGAACGATAATGAAGCCTGCTTCTTACTGCAGAAACACTTTTAAATTGCAGAAATATGTCCGTCTGCGAGTGGCACGGTCAACACGGCTAAAGCTCATTCCAGGGCTCATAACCACGGTAACCAAAAACCAACCAATAACCCTTTATGAAACATTTCTCCCTCTACTCCAGCAGTAGGCAGAACACAGAGGGGTCAGCTGAATTTATTGGCCATTATCCATCGTCAGAAAGTTAACAGGGGAAAGTACATTTTCGCTATGAAATTGGAGTTTTATTGTTTGTTTTGATAACGTTGTCAACTTTTCCAAATGTTTTAAAATATGTGTTGCTGTACTTAATAAATTATGCATTTGTTATCCCACACTGCCTTGGCTGCTGTTCTTGTCTTTACTGCATTTGATTATCCTATTTTTCCTGTAGTTAGCATATCTCCGGTACCAATGGGGTCAGATATGTGGGATAGTCCTGCATATGCATACACTGAACTTGATCCTTTAAATACAAGGTTCTGCTGCATGGTTTACCAGGCCAGCAAGATCACAATAACCTAAGCCCCGTATTCAACCAAAATATGTCCTATGATTAACAATTGAAATAATTAATAACAATTCATTATTCCTTTTACTTCACAAATACAGTTTTCAGCAATTGCAGATTTCAGCAATCATGAAAGTTAACTCACCATGTGACTGCAATGCTTGTGAGTCAAAGACAAATGCCGTTTGAATTCAAGGCCATAGCAAGACACTGGTTAATAACACCTGGAACCTCAGGCACTGTTTAATTAAACCATGCCCATGTTTAATGTGAGTTCAGGGCTGTAAGACAGAACATTCCAGCATTCTTTATGTCACTTGCTACATTCAGGTATGAGGGGTTTGAACAGAATAAAAAAAATTCAAAATGTATTTTATTATTCAATAAAGGGTAATTTTTGTTGTGTTTTGATTTGGTTGCTATTATTATTATTAATAAAGAAATGGACAAAATGTCATTTGATCATGGACAGCCTTTATAGCAACATGTGGTTGGAGTCCATCGGTTAATGGTTTCTGTATCTCTGCCTCTGTGGTTGAAAGTACACAGTTTTTGAAAATATTCATGAGGAGCTATTCAAACAAGTTATGCAACCCAGGACCACACACAGACTGAGAATAGTTGGACCTGCTGTACAGAAAGCTGGCTGTGTCCAGACTCGTCAATGCCTCCCGTTGCATTAGTAGGCCTTAAGGAATTTTAAAAGCATTTCAATCAATGAGATGGACTTGGCTAATGGCTCCCTTTCGGGAAAGAAAGTAAAAGATATGTTTTCATTTGGGGGCTAAATTACAGCTTGGCCACGAATTAAAACAGAAGACGCATTTATGAATTTGTGAAAGAAGAAAGCTTTTGAAAGGTCTAAAGTACTAAATATGATTTTAGAATTGCATGTTTACAATAACCACCAATAATCATTGACATTGTCAATTTTCACTAATGTCATTCACTAATTAATTTGGGAAAAACAAGTATTATTCAGTCAGGCAGTAAAATATTATCTAGTGCAATTTGTTTGTTGCATTTCCATGGTTACCAGGGTAGCTGCACCAGGGAAGAAACTGAGAAGAAGCCAATGACTGAAACTTACCATTTTACCACTTTGTACAAACATTATATTATTCCACATACCTGTTATTACTGTACATAAATGTTACTGTACCATATCGGTGTGGTATTACTATATTCTCTACACATTATAATGTTACTGTATAAACAGTGTGATATTTCAACATGTACCAGTATGATAGTACTGTATATAACAGTGAGATATTATGTACCATATGATAGTGTTCTGTGTACCAGGTATATTTTACACTGTTACACTATTATAGGAATAGTGCCTTGCTGTATAAACTTCTATGTCCTTCCCATTCTTGACTTGATAGCACTTCCATAAAGCATCCAGCGTAGTTGCAAATCAACAGACCGAATGCAGACGGTTCTGATATTCGACCTTGAGGAGTAAGGGCATTTAGACTGGGAGAGGTGGTCATTGCAAGGTTGTCAAAAACATATGTAAAACATAATAATTGGAACCACAGAGATTCTACAACAGGTAAATTGCTGAATGAATGAATTATTATGATGATGGTGATTATTATTATTATTGCTATCATTATTATTATTATTATTATTATTATTATTATTATTATTATTAGTATTATTATTATTAACAGGAACTAGAGTAGTAATCATAATAATCATAATGCATGTGAGTTTTGAAATATCGTGCATTTCACCATGTCACATTTCAAAATGTTTTTTCTTTTTTTTCCCAGAAATGGAAATATTCTTCTGTGTATTATACTTTAGATTCCATCCGAGGAATTAGACTGCTCTGACATTTCTAATACAGAGAAGAATGGGGAAAGTCTCTGTTCATTAGCTGATGTCGTTGGGAAGGGTTTGAGACAATGCAAGAGGCCTCAGTGTGAACAGGTTATAAATAATTTCTTGAGAGCTGAGGAGTTTTAAAATACCTGCTGTCTCTGGGTGTCTGTGCTACGAGAGCATGCTGTTTAATTATTTGAATGAGAGAAAGCATTCTTTACCGTCTCCTTACTTTCATTTATTTACTTTAATGGCTTTTTCCCCCACGTAGCTCCAAAAACATTTCCATTACATATCATTTTATGTGGTGAGAATTACAATTTTCAGACTTCCAAGAAAATAAATGAATCAGATTTGTAAGTCCTTTACTAGGCTCTTTTCTGCCTTCAGTAATTAATTGCAATTTAGTGCAAATTAAATTATACTTTTTCATTGTGCTGTGCAACTACTATGCCTACAATAATTAAATCAAGACAAGATTTATGGCATTCTTGGCCCTATGCCTTATTAACTACATGCTTTTCAGAAATGGGCAAGCTATAAATGTTGCCCATTTGGATAAACAGTCAATGAATAAATGCATATGTTGTTTCAATAATATTAGGGCAGTTATTATATAATTAGGACAATATTATGTAATTATACATAATCAAAGCTCACATTTATGATGTGGTCCAAAAAGATTATTTGTAATGCAGTATATATTCATTACCGCAAGTAATTGCGACATGGTTATGTATGAGCATTTTCTGTCACACAGTGAAACAAAATAAATTAATAAATAAAACTTACATGGAAGGAAAAATAATAAATACAAAAACATATGCATTATACATTGCTTATCCATTGGCTTTGAATACAAAAATGAACTAGTTTATATTTTCACAGAGATAATTTGCTGTAAATAGAAGCCCTCTGGCAGTGTGGTGTACTGACCTGAGGAAATCAAAAATGTTTCAGTTTAATCAGAACGAGAATAAGGTCTATCTCTATGTGAACGATTCTTTCAACTGCAGTGATCTTCCCATGTCCTTGAATGGTCAAATTTGTACCCGTAGTGTGTATCCTCAGCTGAATTCAGTCATAATCACTTCGCTACTTTAATGACAAATGCTGTTCCATCAAACAAGGCTTAAGTTTAGCCATATTCAACAAAACCAACATTGTCCTGACAAGGATGCCTGTGAGAAGTAACAGCCTTGAAGGACCAAAGATCCAGTCTTTGTGTGTGCACATACAGAAGTGCATGTGTATTACCACCTATTTTTAACATTATACTAGTGCTTCGTAATCAGAAGCATTTCTAACAATAACCCTAAATCCATAGGAACCCTCATCTACAGCAGTGGATTACAAATCTGATGTCACACAGTATGCCAACACCTGTTATTAAGCACCTCGTACAGCATACTCATTAACATGAGACATTAACATTCTGTTTTCTATGTCATGGTCTAATAATAAATAGCAGGCATTTCTCAAAGAATGCAAGACATCATGAAGAACGACAGGCTAGATTCCTCAAATAAGACTTGAGGCATGTTGTCACTTGACATAATGTTAAAAGGCAACCAAAATTTTGGAAAACCTACAGTGTATAAGAATGGTTTATAAACACCTCATGATTAATTATGAATTACTGGAGGCCTGCTGGTAGACTAAACAATGTAAAGTGTTACAACATAGGAATGAAAACACTAATAAGATAAATAAAATATATTTAGCAATCCAATGCTGTACATTCATGATTGTGATGTGTAGGGGAAAAAACCCTATTTGCTTGGTACAGGTGTTACTGCCTCATACATTAAACCATAATCTTGTCACAGGAAATTTGGCATCCATTCATCCAATCAGCAAACAACAACACGTGACTGATGCATTCAGCTATTTCAGGAATGTTATCTAAAAATGAAGCAGCCACGTCGTTTTATTTTAGTATTTTTCTCTTGAGGTTCAAATGATATTGACGTGCATGGGAAATTTGGTGTGGGCAAAATGTGTCCGATGGGAATATTATGCTGATTTCTGTGTTGGAATTTGATTATTGTGAGTATGAAAGGCAACAGGATCGCTCTTAATTAGGAAAAACACATGTGAAATTAGAGTTAGTGTACAGGAGTAAGAACCATTTGAGTTCTATAAACGCAAGGTCAGGTTTGAGGTTAAGTTTTGACCAGGGGGGCGAAGCTCTAGGGTATGGTTGAGGGATAAGTTGCGGTTATGTGTTATTAAAAAAAATATCACTATGGGAAGCTGTTGTTTACTAGATGTATTTACAATGCACTGCTATTCAAGCAATTGCTTGCATTTCCCTCATCACTGTTTATTACCATTATAATAAGAGGAAATAGTGTTGGGAATTCACCAAAACATTGTTTTCTAATTATAACTTGGCATGTCTATTATACAGTTGTGTCGTTTTAATCTGGAAAACGCAGCAATGGTGTTGCATAATAAAACACATGCTGGGATAATGAAATAAATTTTGCGACACACTGTGGAACTTTAAATTAGTGCAAGCAAGGTGAGCCCTATAGTCTAGAAATGCATTGCAAAGCAGAGTGGAGCAGGTCTCGGCGTGACCAAACCTCTGAAACAAAGATGTGACTAAATTATTATCAATTTCCGATCAGCATGGTGGAAATAGTTCCGAAAAATAGGTCCAAGTAAAAAAAACAGTTACGGACCTTCAGGTTACCAAAACATTAGAACACTATATGCAGTCAGCAAGCATATAGGATGACCATTTGCCATCAGTTGGAGAGTCATGTTTCCCCCAGCCTTTCTAGCTCTCCTGTAGTACACTGTGGGGTTTGTTGTTTGCCTCATGAGTGAACGTATCAATGCGTGCGCTTCAGGTACAGTGCACTCTCTGATGTTGAATTCAGTAGCGTAGTGTGGTATAGCGGAATCACCAGTGCAATATCAGGTCCCAAATGGGAGAAACAGGATATTGAATGGGCTAGTGTGAAAGGCTAGTCTTCAGAAGATCTGGCAGCGATGCTAGTGCTCATTCAGGACATTTTTCTAATACATGTGGAATGAAGCACAGATGGGGCGGGTAAAATAAGAAGGGCTTTGGGGGAGGTTAGCCACACCTCACCAGTTCACTTACTGTTTGAGCCCCGTTAGTGTTGGGCTTGGCTAGCTTCACGGCACCATTGGGTCATACACAGAGGTGGTGTGGGTGTTCCAAACCTTATGCCTTGGGGGGCGGGGATATACTGGCTGCACAAGTCAGTCAGGTGTTTCGAAAAAACTGCACCATTTCCGTACTACTGAGGCTTATAATCTATTTCCTCCACTACATTAACTCCCTCCTCTCCCTTTCTGTCGTTCTCTCTCTCTATTCTTCTCTTTTTTTCTCAGTCCTCGGTTTTTTCTCTCTTTTTGCATCGGCCTTTCCCTGCTTGTCAAATACGTGGCACTTAGAATGTACCAGATAAGTTAAAAGCCTGCACGCTGTGCTGCCATTTCCACCGTTTATATTATGCACAATATTTTTGTCATTCAAACTGTTAAATGCTGCATCTTCTACGGCACGTTGGACATTATGGCTGAACTTTTGGCAGGAAAGGACTTTCCTCCTCCTGCCAAACACAAAAAAGATTCTGGAAACATATAAATCACCGACATGTCCTTGTGACATTGCCAAAAAGTCTGATCAGACTTCACTTCATCTATTACCCATTGTTTTCTGCATGTGCATATTGATCTGATGGTCTGCTCTGATGTCAATAAGTTAGTAAAATTGGATGGTAACCCTCATGGAAGAATCTCACTGATGGATGCAAAGACATGGCCAGAGGGGAGGCTTTTATGTTTTGAAACTTTGGTATCCATTGGTGATTAATGCCATGGTGATGCAAATGGATTTTTGGATGTAGAAACAAAGCATATTATTTAAATTGAAAAAAAAAGGAAAATCTCCCGTCAGAAGTTCATCTAGACATTGTGAAAGTCCCAACATCATGATGCCATAATAATGATGCATGTATATAGCTGCAAACATAAAATAATAAATACAATTTATTTAATAATGTCCATACACAAGCACACATGCATGCACACCCACACACACACACACACACACACACACACACACACACACACACACACACACACACACACACACACACACACACACACACACGCATACATACTCAAGCAGTACTGGGTCTTCTAGACTGTTGGATTTGAGAAATCTCTCTCTTGGTTGTGTGATTGTAAACAGGTAGACACTCAGTCTCTGGCTAAAGTACATGAATGGCCTAAATCCCCAGACTCACTATAGCCTTGAGCGATCAGAGTAAGGGCCATTGGATGATGTTATCAAATTGTCAGGGTATTTTTAAACAAGTGTGTTCTGACAAACAATATATATTTCTCCTCATATTTTCTGCCCACTATTGCCTTGTTTGCAGCCAGAAAGGATTGTTGCCCAATTGAAACATTTTATCTAAAGTTTTGTTTTGTTTTCAACAACCTTGTGTAATTAATTTTCAAGAGGGAAAGTATCTTTGCTGAGCTGTTGTTGAATTTGGAAACTTACTCAATGTTTCTGCACAAAACACATGGTTACACTAGACATAACCACACAAGGTTAGTAACCAACTGGACCTTGTACTCACCAGGAGCTGTGCCACGTCTGAACTCACCGCTCCATGTATCAGACCATTTTTTAATTTAATTCTCTCTCTCCTGCCCACTCTCCCTCAACTCCGCTAACAACCCACCCACCCACTGTTATGTTCAGAAAAAATTTCCGCACCCTCTCACACACCTCTCTCACTTCTTCCGCTCTCTCTGCACTTCCTCCTCCTGCTTCCTTTGCTAATATGCCTGTTGATGTTGCCACCTGCACGTTTAACTCCTGCCTCTCTCAGTCTCTCAACTCACTATGTCCTCTTGTCTCCAAACCAGCTTGGCCATCACCCCCTTCCCCATGGCTGACGGATTCTCTCAGATCCAGCAGAACCATGCTGCGAGCAGCTGAGAGAAAGTGGAGGAAATCCAGATCCCCAGATGACCTGGCCTCCTATCACACTCTGATGGCAGCATTCACAGCTGCAACTACATCGGCTAAGAATTTTTTCAGTCTAAAATGAATGCATGTGTATCCAATCCACATAAACTCTTTTCCACCTTCTTCTCCCTGCTTATCCCCCCTCCACCCCCTTCACCCTCCTCCCTCTCTGCAAATGACTTCCTGACCCACTTTGAGGGGAAGTTGGACATGATCCGGAACTCTTTCATGCATCCAGTGACATCCCACATTCCCCATACCGAACCCATCGATACACTGTCGTCCTTCAAGACTCTGGAGGATGCCGATGTGCTCCAACTAGTGACGCACCATCGCGCAACCATCTGTCCACTGGACCCCATTCCCTCAGCAGTCCTCCAGCCTATATCTGGTGAGCTCCTTCCATACCTGTCCTCCATTATTAACACCTCCCTAACCTGTGGCCATGTTCCTACTGTTTTTAAGACTGCCCATGTAACCCCACTGTCAACAAGCTGTCCTTAGCTAACTGTCTGTTTTTCTCCACCAGAACAACTGGCTTGATTCGCATTAGTCCGGCTTCAGAACCAGTCATTCTACTGAAACTGCTCTCCTGGCTACGACGGAGGCACTTGCCACTGCTAGAGCCTCCTTCCTCTCCTCTGTTCTGATTCTACTTGACCTGTCTGTGGTGTTCGACACAGTCAACCATGAACGTCTGATCTCTCACTGAGATGGGCATTTCTAGGCCTGCCCTCTCTTGGTTTGTATCGTATCTCACTGATAGATCCTACTAAGTCTCTTGGAAGGGTTCCATCTCTGCACCTCATCCCCATTCTACAGGAGTCCCGCAGGGATCTTTACTGGGTCCTCTGCTGTTCACCATTTATACTAAGTCTCTTGGTTCAGTCATTTATTCACATGGCTTCACATACCATAGTTATGCTGACGATACTCAACTCTTCCTCTCTTTCCCTCCCTCTACCCCACAGGTTAAGAAGAGGATATCTGCTTGTCTGGCTGACATTTCTGAGTGGATGGATACCCATCACCTGAAGCTCAACCTTGACAAGACATAGCTCCTCTTCATGCCATACAAGACCTTCCCACTACATGACCTCTCCATCACCATTGACGGGACCACGGTGGCTGCCTCCCGCTCTGCACGGAACCTGGGGGTGTTCCTGGATGACCAGCTGGACTTAGATCAGGGCAACAGCACGGTCCTGCAGGTTCCTCCTCTACAACATTAGGAAGATTCGACCGTACCTGACCACCTACTCCACTCAGCTTCTTGTCCAGACCATGATCACCTCACGCCTGAACTACTGCAACTCCCTGCTCACAAGCTTACCAGCCTGTGCCATTCTGCCTCTTCAGCTGATCCAGAACGCAGCTGCCCGGCTTGTGTTCAACCTCCCGAAATGTTCACATGTCACCCCCCTGCTGAGGTCACTCCACTGGCTGCCAGGTGCAGCCAGGATCAGGTTCAAAGTTCTGGCCTACACTGCAGCCAATAGGACAGGCGACTCACACTTCCCCCCCTCCATGTCAACGGCTCTCGCTCGTCCCGACTGCAGAGCTTTTCCACCCTAGCTCTTCAGTGGTGGAACGAACTCCCCATTCCATTACATTCTACTCCAACCCTGCCTGTGTTCCGTCATGGCCTGAAGACACACCTCTTCAGACACCACCTTGACAGATATACTAATCTAGGACCTCTCATGATACTTCTTCTCTGTGTTTTCTTGTCTGTTTGTTATAGTTTATAATAGTATTACAAATATAATTGTAGTAGAGCTGATTTACCCACAGCTTACTGTGAACTACATGCAATGTTCATTACTCGGGATAGCTGCTACGTTATGGAAAGGATGTGCTTTGGCTTATCTGTTCTTTAGTTACTTTGACATTTCTGTATGCACTTATTGTATGTCGCTTTGGATAAATGACTAATGTAATATAATGTAATTATGCTTGTTAGGGACCATTTTGTAAACAAGACCAATTAAATCCAATGATAGAGACTCAATACTTGTTTTCTAGTACATCTCCCTGAGCCCCGGAGAAAAAAAGTTTAAGTATTTAAAATGCCTTGGATGAGAAAAACATGTTGCATTGAAAATCTTTTGAAAAATATTGTTTATTTTATTTATCCCTTTTCGAGTAGGTTTCAGCATACTGTAATATATGGTTCGTGAGATTTAGACCAGAGACTCGTGCCCCCTGTTTCCAGGTCTAAGAATATTGCGTATAGCCAGTAAACAGTGTCGAATATAGAATATAGCCAATAACCAGTGTTGGGGAGTAGTGAAATACATGTAATTAAACAAATAGTTTAACTACATTTTTCAGTAGCTTGCTGGTAGTTCAACTACATTCATATTGCATAGCGATTCAAGTAGTTAAATTTTTTGTGTAGTTAACGACTGAAACGACTGAAACTACAAACAATTTTGTCCTTTTGAAAAGCCCAGATGGGATTGTTTTGTTTAAGACAGGTTTAGGTCTCAGGGGGCTGGATTGTCAGCTCACCTGTGAAAAATATTTGGCTATAGTTTTTAATGTTTTCAATCTGAATTTGTAAAACTAAACTTGAATATATTAGGTGTCAATTAGTATCAAAGTATGAATTATTGCTATTCATTAACAAATGTTCAGAGAAGTTGTTGCATGCTATTTTAGAAGTTACCTGGCTAACCTGGCTGAGTAATCCTGCTTGGTGCAATACCCCCACCTGGACTCTAGTTTCTGGAAGGCAGGTGTCTGACTGATGAACATTGTATACAAAACCAAAGCTGACATTCCTTGCACTTTCCCATGAATAGTGTTGCTTGGTTTATGTATGACCTGTGAACAAGTGGGCACTTTTTGCAATAAACTTAATTGAGTGGAACGTTTTGCTGAGTTTTTTTGTACTATATTTTGTTATAATTTTGTATCACATGTACATTGTCAATTTGATCAGTAGTTTGAACTACGTTTTATAAGTAGCTTTAGTTAACCAAACTAGATTCCCTAGGGTAGCTTTGCTGTAGTTCAACTTTTTCCAGTGTGAAGTAATTGGTAGCTTGCAAAGCTATGCTTTCAAAATAGCTTCCCCAACACTGCCAATAACATATATAGAAAATAACAAAAAAAAGCTGCATTTATATGAATTGCAGCTTATCATATTAAGTAATTTTCTTTCAATGATCTCTGACCACTATAAAAGAGAATAATGGACATAATGGCTGTTTTAGTTTGATTTCCTTATTGTCATTGTTCACATCCAAAGCGCTGCTCTCACACAATGTGATTTATGAATCCGTTCTCTCTCCAAATTGGAAGCACAAATTAAAACCCTTTACACCGCTTGTTTTGTCACAGTAACGCAACCTTTCTGATGCAGCTCACTGAGCCTTTCTCTCACTCATTCATTCTCGTAAGAACACTTTTTTTTTTTCATGTATTAGACATATTATTATGTCTGAAGGAATACCTTTTCTCATTATTTGTTTCTCATCTCGGAATCTCCATAAATAACACTGCGGACACCTCTCACAAACCTGCCTAATGTCCTCCAAATTAAATTCCTGAAAATTAGTTATTTTGTGTGTGTGTGTGTGTGTGTGTGCGTGTCTGCCTGTCTGTGTGTGAGTATGCATGATGTGTGTGTGTGTGTGTGTGTGTGTGTGTATGTTTGTGTGTGTGTGTGTGTGTTTTTGCGTGTGTGTGTGTGTGTGTGTGTGTATGCAAATACACTGAATCGTGAAGCCGGTGGCCGAATGACATCCACCCCCACTCGGAGTGAACTCTCGTAAAGGGCACTTGCATAACTTCCACACAACCTGACCTTTATATAACACTCTTCAGCAGAGGTGAGAGACACAAGTGAAGCATTGGATTGTAATGAATCACATGGCTCTTTTTGGCTTTTCGTTTTATTTGCACACCTCTTTGAAAGGCCATCATTGTGATGACTGGAACGAGAGGATCCATTCGACTGTGTACCTTTTGTGATCTAAATTCACCTAATCTGAACTAAATGAACCTTACAGGTCAGGGCAGCTAAACTACAGTCATGTTTCACTGGGCAGTGTACATACAAACTAAACATAATGAAATGAATGCATCAATTGAGTCCGTTCTTCCCGTTAAGCATCCTACGCTCCGATAATCCCCAAATTCCACAGCACTGAGGGTTTTCTCATTCATGCTACAGATTTTATTGCAGATGGTCAGCTGCTACCATCCTTGATTATTCTTAACTACAGGAGATTCCAGTCTGTAAAATAGCTTTCCAGCACTTCCATACATCCATTCAATCTGTATTGAACTTGGTCACACCCCCTCAACAATGTTCAGAATATGTATGAATTTGAAATGTTTCAGATTTAAAGAAAGGGAGTGTGAACTATCAATGTTAAATACATGGAGCTACGCATCTAGTGGGTCAGTGACAATGAGTGTTCATACGCAGCTATGACGCAATATCATTTTCCATATACAGTTTTCAATATACTAGTGTGTGTCTGTGTGTGTGTGTCTGTGTGTGTGTGATATGAAGACAAAACAGGAGCATTATTTTCATACAGATGCTGAAAGCAACCACCATGCACATTGGATGAGCCAGTAAACTTCACGAGGTAGCAGGTAATGACAATAGCCTAGCAACAAAAAACCTGTTGCTGCAAGAGAGTTCTGCTTTCCGGCCGTGCATGAATTATCAGTTCTTGGTTTTTTTCCCCCTCCGTGTGTGTTAAAAGACACATCTTGATTACAGTGAGGCAAATAAAAGAGAGTGGGTAGAAAAGTTTGTGGTTTCCCAGAAATATAACTTTTCATGCTGTGTCTCTCTGGACTCCAATTAATTTATTATAACAATGCTTTGGTATATCGTAATTGCAACACTGTTCATCTTCCTCCTCGTTCACTGTGCCAGTCACTTCATTATCACCAGCAAAAACTTTTTCACATAAGTGTGACTTTGGTTTAGAGAGGAGAGAAAAAAAAGAGTTGTGCAGTGCTAGATCACAAGAATATAACTTGTGAGGGAACCTTTCCGCAGATATTTAATCACTATATATGTTTTTTTTTGTTCTGGAATGTTTTCAAGTTTTTCCACTCGTCAAATTCTTCAGCAGCTATCCTGAATATAAATATGACTATGATATACATCTATGAACCTACTGTAAATGAGGTGTGCTTTCATCTGAGATATGTTATATACAGTGCCTTCCATAATAATTGACACCCCTGGTAAAGATGAGTAAAAAGGATTATACAAAATTCACCGTTTGGTGAATTAGCTTAATCTCACACTGAAAAAATGAAAATAATCGACCTTTAATTGAAGTAAATTTATTTAGTAAATAATCATCCAAAGTCCTAGGTCCTCTCTTGTGCACTCTCCTCTTCAGCTCAGCCTACAGGTTTTCAATGGGGTTTAGGTCAGGGGACTGAGATGGCCATTGCAGAAGCTTGATTTTGTGTTCAGTTAACCATTTTTGTGTTGATTTTGGACAGTCCCACAACATCACGGAACCTCCACCATACTTAACGGTGGAGATTAGGTTATTTTTGGTATAGCCATTCTTCTTTTTACGCCAAACCCACCTTGAGTGTTGGTTGCCGAAAAGCTCAATGTTCGTTTCTTCTGACCATAGAACACGGTTCCAGTCAAAGTTCCAGTCGCGTTTAGCAAACTCCAAGTGCTTACGTTTGTGGTGAAATGACAGGAAAGGCTTTTTTCTGGCATCCCTTCCAAATAATTTGTTGGCATGTGTGATGTTCAAGTTGACAGCTTACTGCATACATAATCATTGCCGGAGACATGGGTTAAATATAAGGTAATGCTTTGTGTATATTTCTCTTATTATACCACGCTACTCCGTCTGGTGTTCTACTGTGTCTGCCTGAACATCCGGAACTGGAGTATCATGAACAAAACAAGAATCCATTGTAAACCATGGACTTTACAGCATGGAGGCGACGTCTAATGGTAGTTTTGGAGACTTGATGACCCCAAGATGCTACTTTCTCTGTAATTCTCCAACAGTGATCCTTGGGGATTTTTTTGCCTCTCTTACCATGGAAGAAGACCCAAGTTTATTTTGGAAGAAGACCCAAAATAAACTTGGGTCTTCTTCCAGGCAAGTTTGTACTTTGAACTTTTTAAGTATTGCCCTAATGGTAGATATGAGACATGGATTACTGCTTTAAAGTTCCTAAACACTCTGATCAACTTTAAAAAGTAAAATATAAATGAAAAAAATGCTTCAGTTACATTTTGTTCATAAGAATTTCTAGGGGTGCCAATAATTTGTGGCACACGTGGTTCTGTTAAAAATTATTATTTCTTATTTCTTATTATTATTATTTTTTGCCCAGAATAAATTGACTTCAATTAAAGGTTGGATTTTTCTAATTTTTTCAGTGTGAGATTAAGCTAATTCACAAAAAGGTGAATTGTTTATAATCTGTGTTGCACTGAACACACACAGACTGCCCTGAAAATAAGTTTTGTTCCAAAGGGAAGTGAATCAGGAATATAACAAATTAAAGGTCGCAGAAAGTAAAAAGTTAATCTAGAGTAACTAGACGTGCTGTGCGTGTACATTTTGGCATTTAGCAGATTCTCTTATCTAGTGTGACTTGCATAACTTACATAATTTTACATGCTGTCCATATATTTATTTTACTGAAGCAATTTAGTGTTAAGTATCTTTGGTCGAGGGTACTATTGCAGTGCCTGACATAGAAATTTAATTTGAAAATACAAAGAAAGACAGCCAGACAGACAAGTAGAAAGAATGTTTGTACGGAAGGCTACATTTGTGATTCCCCCCTCACAATCCCCCAACGGCATGTTTCAGTGTCATTGGCTCGTAAAAGTGTCTAGCTCACCAGTTAACGAGTCCGAGAGGATCTCTACCAAACGTCCCGCTATTTTCATTACTGCTATTGCCTGGGATTCACGGGGTGATCGTTTTCACAAACCATGAATTCATATTTAAATGACGGTTTTTTCAAGTGCAAAATTATACCTGTAACCCCCTCCCCACCCCACCTCCCTAGATTTCCCCATTCAACTTCAGTGACTGACCATGTGAACATCAGTATCATGACTAATATAATGAAAATTAATTCACTGCAAATCAAAAATTATGGGATGGTTAGGCACACTGGTAATGAATGCCTAACCTGTGAGTGTGTGTGTGTGTGTGTGTTGTGTAAATTTATAATTGCAATTTGTAAGTGCGTTCACCTAGGAACAAATATTGTCTATGCTTATGTTATAGCTTATTTATAGGTCATAATTATTATATTATGCTAGTCTTATTTTGTGACTGTTGAAATATGGCAATCTACATGTGCATCTACCCAGAGATTATTTGCCTGCGCATATTTTCCAGTTTATATATAGCAGTAAAAATCATTATATTGTGCAACCCTGTTGTATTTTTACTCTGAAAAGCAAAAGTACCTTTTCCTCCATTGTCATTGATTACAACACATCATTGAACAAATACAATAGTTTGAAACTAAAAATAATAAATTATGTTCACTGATGTTCATAGCTTGTATTTTCTCTGTTGCCTTTATAGACCGAAGACCTATTTTCATGAACCAAACAACAGCACTTACCCCTGATCTGGAGCTAGAGCACTTTGTCAATAAACGTGTTTGATGTGCTATTGGGCACCACAGTGTGTGATACAGTTCTTTATTAGGGATAAGATAGTGGTAAGTGAGCCTGACTTCAGCACAGGAAGGCCCACATAACCTAATTGGTTCAGTTGTGATCATCGTGTCCACGTGTTGATCATTTTTGATCATACAGCTAACACTGTAAAAAACCTAAAATGCAAAACCTGGCCATACATGCCCCAAAAAAATAAAAAATAAAAAATAAAGTTTGTTGCATGTATTACACAGTGCTCAGGAGTCCCCTAAGCTCCCTCACTTTCCTGTATACTGGTATCTGATATAAAAAAAAACCTCTTTGACGTAAAAAATCCAAGTTACTCACTCATAGCCTACAGAGTGCTGTCTATAAATCCTTAATTCCAACTTGCAAAAACTACGCCTGCCTTTAAAAGTATTGATATCAAAATGTGGCCAAGTTACTGGTAGCTCACACTAAATAAACTAACTCAATTCCAAAGCAATGCTATCCAAACGTTCCTAAATTATTAAATCCAACTTGGCCCTGTGTTTGTTCATCTTAGCATGTAAAGAGATACATTCACAAAGATACATTTATATCAAGAAACATCATGTAAAATAGAGAAAGGGGGGATGATTAATAAATGCAGCTAAAAATGAGTAATATTTTTACCTAGAGAATAGCGTACATATAGCATTTGTACAAACGTATCCAGACATTTTTTGTGGGTCAGATGATGGCAAATAAGTAATAGTACCAATTTTCTTACCATAATAGTAGTTATGATATTTGCAAACAGAATATTGTGAACACAAAGATATTTATGCTCTGTAGAACCACACAGGTATAATAATAACAATAATAATAATAATAATAATAAAAATAATAATAATAATAATACATTTAATAATTTTTTTTAGGCTAGACGCAAACACATTTTAGCTGAAAGAAAGACATGCAGCCTAAATAGCCTAGTTAGTACAGCCTAAATAGTTTGCATAAGTAAAATAAAAAAATACAGTTTTAAAATAGACCTTTTAGTATTTTATAGAAATACATTTAACGTTAGGATGCATAATATGAGCTGGCGAGTTGAATTGAATTGAATTTTTGAATTGAAATCTTTTTTTCCGGTAGTGTAGCCTAAAGTTGGCGACAGGAAATGTTTTGGTCATTCATAAGAGTTACAGTATATACGTCCTTTATAAACACAACATAGCACCTTCGTAAGCGCTGCATAGATATCCATAAATGCTCATGTCAATAATCGCAAATAGGCATATGGTCTGTGTCACTCGGCATGTTACGTTTACAGAAATCACTTGCTGCATCAGTGGTGACATACATCAGCATTTATGAATGTTTTTGCTGCGTTTATGAAGATGTTTGCTGCTATGTGCTGCATCGTGGGGTTGATGTTATGGGTATAGCTGTATAAAGAGAGGCTTTTTTTAGTGGTATACTAGTCAGCCAGCCACAACAATACAAACTGTTGTTTGTTAGGGTAACATTACACTTATTGATTATAAATGGGTCTTCTGTGCCCTCTTGGTGATGTTACACACTAGTATTACTGAGACTAGCACAGATGTTCTCCACTTTTGTAAGTTGCTCTAGAAAAGAGTGTTTGCAGTTTGTTAAGTGATTATAATGTAAGGTAATGCTTATGAAGTAGTTATGTCATGCTTATGACCATTCATAGAAAATGTTACTGATTTTCCTGTCTACCATTGTAAAATTCTGCAATTGGGCACTCTCTGCAAAATAAAGCAATAACGGTCGTATGTGGAGGGAAGACAGCTGATATAATTTATTATGCACTTCCATTTCAGCAGAGTGACACAGGAGGCCATTGATCTGGGGAAAGCCATTCTAGTTGCTGATTAGATTATTTACTTATTTATACAGAAACACATTGGCACTGCCTTTCCTATTACTCTAATTACTATTTGGCTTACAGCTGGAGTGAAACTCAAAATAAATAAACTAATAAAACTTTTTTTCCTAGCGTAGATGATTTATTTTCAGTTTTACTGAGAAGCGTAATACTGAATATTAGACATGGGCCCTCATACATAAAGTGAAATCCACAGACACTCTGCACATGTGGTATCCTCCTGGAGAGCTATTATATACAACAGTGGGGCAGTGGTGTGAGTTCAATTAAAAACATGCTGGCTTGCTAAACAACGATGTCCAGATCATTCATACTGCAGCACAATGGTGGCCAGAGAAGGAGAGCCAACTGGATACTAAGGGCTGTCTTCTAGTTTCATCCATACCACATGATAGGCCAGTAGCTATGATGTCATGTTGAAAACGTGTTTAATTGATACATGAACTGAAATATCTCTGGACATTTTCTAGAAGCATCTGTGACTATTTATTCACCTCATAAAATGTGTTTAGTACCTACATCTAGTGATTTATTGATGAATTGAATGAATGGATGAACGAACGATTGAATCAAGGCATAAGTATACAATAATGACAAATCACATTTCCATATTGATTGCTTTATTGATTGATTTATTAACACTTGAAAAAAGCGGAACACAGAATTCAGTAAGAACATTGAACATGAAAATTATCCAACAAATTCCAGAAGACGCTGTTGCACCAGCTGGCTTTACCGTTCGTGACAACCGGTGCCACTGAATATAGCCCATATTCGGGATTCCCTCTTCTCTAACTGCCGTGATGTGAAGGCTCCCTTTTCTCACACTGTTTTATGATCTGACTGGTGATTGGGCAAAGCTGTGAAGAGCTAAGAAGTGAGATTATAACTCATTAGCTGCTTCCTGTGTTCTACTAAGGATAATAAAATAGGTATGGGACTTTGCTATTGTAATTTTCCACATTAAAACCAGCGAGGAGCTTCAGCAGTCAGGGAGCAACCTCAATGGTGATTGGGGTCTACTTTCTGTTAAGAATTCCAGAAGGTATCTGTCACGGGTTGAACCGGGCAAATCGCGTGCGCAAATCCGGGCCAGGTTTTTTTTGGATCCACCACTCCCCAATCAGTACACCAGACAGAAATATAGGTAAAAAATATTTTTATTAACTACAATTCATTTAAAACAATAAGTCACAGTATAAAACGGCTGACAGAGGCTATGTCCGTCTGTGGGTTCCTTTCTCTCCCAGTCTCTCTCTCTCCACTCTGCCGGACAAAGCCGACCCCACCCGCAGGTGAGCGTGCCTACCCCCACACACCACACAGTACACATTAACACGCACACCACTCGTAGCCACACAGTGCTCGTAGTAATTATTCAGGCTATTGCAGATGAGCACACACACACACACACACTCATGATCACACCCTCAATAGTCCACCTCGGGGACTGCTGGCTGCCCGGCCCCACAATACTCATGAGGGGAAAGCCCACACACAAACAAACACGCCGGCAAACACTCATACAATAACAAAACTTTATAACATCCCACGCCAAAAAACAAATAACATAAAAAACATGAAAAAAATAAAAAATGTTGTGGAGTCCTACCCATGGTGCCACATGACTGACACAAAAAATAAAAAAAAACACAAGCCATCCAGCCCAAAAATAACCACACACACAAACACCCACGGACAGCTTTTGCCATCCTTGGTGGTCACCAACGAGGATTCCAACTGTCTCCCACTCTGGCAAATCCCGGAACCCAGGTCTTCACTGCCCCCCGTCGCCCTCGTCAGTCTCGCCGGTCTGGATGCGGGACACCGACTCAGACAGAGAAGAAAGGACACACTCGCTGCCACTCAGTTCCCCGCTCACTCCGGTCTGAGACCCACACACACTGCTGTTCCAGATACAGCGAAAATACGTTCCTTACGGTCTGAGGGAAGTCAGTTCCCACAGCAACAGCCCGTATCTCCCGGCGCACTGGCTCCATCGCACTGATCAGCTCTGCGGTTCGCCGTTGTTGCTAACCGCCAGTTCCAGGTCTAACGCCGCTGTTGGTTCTTGTTTTCACAGGCGCCTCAGATTGCTTTCAGCTGCCCGCCTCGTTCAGGTAAGTTCTCACCGTACATGGACGCAATGCATTCACACTCATACAAAGAAACGTAATCAAACTAATAACGAAAAGAAAAGAAACACCACCTCATGCAAGCACCCAGAGACCCACACACGCTCTCTCTCGCCTTCTGTCAGTTCTCACTCTTTACCCCAGGTGCGCTTCATTATATTCCCTCAGGGAACCCAGCCCCAGCATTCCCGTCCAATCACTCAACCCCAATGAGTACCTTACACTCATTCAAGCACTCACTCTTCCAATCATTCAATCAATCATTTAATCTGGCTTCGTAATTATCCTATCTTCTACTACAAAAGCCACCACCATTCCCTCCTCACTGAGAACATGTTACATTTTCACCAATTATCATCAGCTATGTTCAACTTGTTGTTACCAATGTACTCCATGATAGGTGGAACACTCCTCTGCATCCCTATTTTATTTCCCTTGCATTGTACTTTCCCAGCCTTGTTCACATCTTGGTCCCCCACAGCATTACCAACTCCTGATCTTTATAAAGATGAATGTGGGGATTTTGTGTATTTGCTTTGCATCTATTCCACCAGGAGGACCTAACTTATAACACCTCATAAAATTGCAATGGAAGTCCAAGGAGAAAAATTCTGTTGGTTCCTCTTTAGGATATTCCAAATTTTCCACCCTTGCCTTTCCCCCTGTGCTCAATAAATATCCCACAGTGCTTTTTCTAAAGGGTAAAGGTGATTGATTCAAGATTTTTTTTCAGATTTTACACACCAAGATCCCCAAGCTATGTGCGCCTCCTTTTCCTACCCAGAAATCACCCAACCCTGACTTTGAAGTCATTCAGTTTTATATCAAAATGAGAGGTCATATGCAAATGCTAACATTTTTTAAGTCATCCTATTCACCGCCATGGCGCACAGTGCTGAAATATAGCCAGTCCTTAAACCTCCCATCATCTCACCTGTTAATTAACTTTTGTAATATTAATAAAATGGAACACAGGAAATGGAACCCAGGGTTATGTGTAGAGAGGAGCAAAACAGGAAACCATGGAGGAAGAACTAACCTCTGGGGTTTTAGGGCTTTCAGCTAACACCCTGCAAGGCATGGAGTCTGCCGTGCATGTAATTAGATAAGGGAACTGGGTGGTTTCAAACAGTTATGTTTAATATCTATAATATGTCTCAGTAAAAATAAAAATATCAGTTTGTGATGTATGTCAGTAGGCGGTGTGGAGAGAAAAAATAATAATACATTAGGTTAAATTAAGATATGGTTTCAGCCATGTTAGATTTTGAGAAATAAATAAAGATGCAATGGTGATCACAGGAGATTTGTTTGGTTTGTGTGGGTCTCCCATTGAATAATATGTCTGTGGACAATATGAGTATATATTTAAACTCACATATGATTACAGAGGTGCCCTTACAATTAGCGATGATCAGGGAATTAATTTGTGTGTATCAGTATATTTTGTGATATTATGTCTGATATCTAGTGTTTTTAACTTCAAAAATAAAGTAAAATTCCAATCTTTTTTATAATTGATTTATATGTGATTGTAAGATTTATGATACAAATAGTTCTGAAATAATCAAGAACAGGCTGTATAGAATTAATTCATGAGGATGACCCACAAAATCTCTGCTAACTCAATGCATGTTGAGAGTAAGCACCTTATCATCATGATATAGGCTATTATGCAAACTCAAACTGGGAGACGGCATCGGGCTCAGCAAGGGTTCGGTGTCACAGAGTGTGGAGGCCGTTTATTTTAAAAATAATATAAATAAAGTGTTAAACCTATTCCATGGTGGCTTATATGTCCCGATTGATGCTCTTTATTTTATCTTTTGTAGCCTAAACACAAGGTCTCGTATTGACTCTTAAATAGATTTGCACATGATATTTAGTAGACATAGCTTAATCTACTGCAATATGATATTGATGAATATGATTATGATGACACTTGTTACATTGAAACTTCATTCATAAGCCGATATACAAGTGAGAAAATCGATTCGTCTGCCATCAATTGATATACTTTCAGCACCGCAGTGATGGACAGCTCCGCCATACGATGTACATTAAGGTTAATCGTAAACTCTCCCTTAAGGCAGCCGCTAAGGGAGAGTCTGGGAAACACTCATAGTTGGCGGGTCTTTCTTAGTTAAGTATTCTTTAGAAACCTTCGCAGGACGTTAAGGTACATCGATACTTGGAAACGCAGCCCTGACTGTGAGACGGGAAACACCTTAAGGCAGAACTAGCCAATGGGAGAGCATCCCTGACACAGCTGTTTCTCATAGCTGACCTGCTGGCTGATATTCAGATCATGAGACACCCTGACGCAACAGCCGAACGTCTTCCTCTCTGTGACTGTCACCGCACAGCTGATAAATGAAAATGTGTGTTTGCCATAAATTGAATTGTATCTGCAAAAACATCCCTAACCCATTTCAGATGCTATCATATATTTCACAGTGGATATATGTAATATTTGGATATGTTTTTTATTTATTTATTTATTTAGTTCTCAGACAGGCTACATTTGTATTTTATGGCTGATCTGTGTTAAAAACGGAACTTAAATAAATAATAAAATGAGGTATGGTTGGGATCATGGCTGGTGACAGCTGTCTAAATGTTTCACTGAAGTCAGAGCCAGCTGCCAAAGATTCTGTGATGTTGGCCTATTACTCATGAGCACAGATTGCCAAAATGCAGACATCGCATCTATCAGACCTGCTCCCAGGTGTGATCTGCCTGCATTGGTCTTTTTTCAACCAACATGTGTCCTTAAATTTGATTGACGGATACATGCAAGAGATAAAACAATTGTTTGTTGTCCTTCTCGAACACAGTTTGGCCAGTTTTTGCTGATCTCCCAGCACATTACAATGGATAAAAGTGAAAAATACAAACACTTTTGTGAATCATAGATTAGGGTTGTTCTCTCAGAAGAACATGTGAGAACTTCTGGTCTCACAAAGTGAAAGTGGATTTGCATTATATGGTACTGCTGTCAATGGATGTGTGCAAAACTTCAGGAATTAAACAGAGGCTCACGCAATGCATATCACTGCATCAATCAATCAAAGAAATAAAAGTAATCTTTCCCTGATATATTGTCAGAAAAATGACATATAGACCCAGTATATGGAGTAGTGCATAGTGCTGTGGAAAAGAAACATTCTAATAATCAGAAGACTCAGACTTTGACGCAGATCCCTTAAGCAAAGGCACACTGTTTATGCGTTAAATATGATGATTTATATTGCACATGTAATGAATAAATAAATAATACAATATTACATATTTATGTATGAGAACAGTTGATGAAAGAATAAATAGACAGCATATTTTGTATTTTTATCCACGCTTACATATGAACTGAGTTTTCTGCCTCTGCTCATGTATCTGTAATATCTGTTCCAGATGTTTAAAATGAGAGGTGTTTTACTCTTCAGCACTCGGGGTCAGTTGTTTGTGACAGTCGGCATCAATAAAGCTTACTGATTTTCTGCGGGTTTTTTTCCGTTGCCAACAATCTCTGTGTTGTTACATTATTTATTACTTAAATATTTTCTAGGTTTTATGGGTCACACTGGTAGTGATTGTCTGTCTCCATTTCAAACATGAAAATGACAGGCATGAACACACGATTAGCATTAGATTAGAAAATTAGCATGTGCAGTACTCTTAGATCGTAAAGCTGGAATGTGTAGCCATCTGGCAGACAGGCGGCCTTCTGGGGCTGATACTGATTCCCATTTAAGGGAAAACCAGGTATTTTCCATAATTACCATTCCCAAATGATACATATGTGAGAAGCATTAACTAACAATGCGAAGAAAAAAATAATCATGCAATAAACAAGTGATTAACATTTCCAATTAAATATAAATACTATAAACAAGCAATGAGTATGCATGTTTCAGTAATGATGAGCGAGGGGTCCTACTTAAGCCTCAATGGGAACCTGGAATTTTCAGATGGTGGGGGTCTCTTCTACTCTCCATTCGCTACATCCCTAATTTGACCCTTTTTTTCTGTTTCCTGAGCTTCAGTTAAAAGCACGCCCTCCACACAGACAAGGCTTAATCTGCAGAAGCCACTATAAAAGGTGACCTTGAGGGAGGTTTGATTGAGGTGTTCAAAACCCTGGAAAAAAAGTGGATTGATATAATCAACCCAGCAGATTACTTCACATTCAACACACACAGTATGACTTCAGGACATAAATGGTAATGAAGCACAAGGGGAGAAAAATAGTTTTTTATATATTTACTTCATTTTATTTTATTATTCAGACTCATTGCGGGGGCGTGGGTGTGCTGAGGAAGCTGAATTTTTATTTTTTGTGTGTGTTTATTTATTTATTTAATTATGTGAAATTGTGTACTATGTTTACTGGATCAATAGACTTGAATCAAGTGTAGACTTTGAGTGTTGGGAAAAATAAACCAAAATATTTATTATAATTTAAGAACACTGGATTGACTGAAAACTACCTTCATTTGTGTGTTTGGAAATAAATAGGTATGGTAGAATAATAATGCATTAATACAAAAACTGCAATTAATTTATGTAATCAATTACATACATTACAGGGAATGCATGGGCACTAATCCAATGTTTAAGTAAAATAAACGTGCTTTTGTGGTTTTGTGGACTGTCTAAGCAAGGCTCATAGCTAATGAATAGCACATAGTCATTTTATTTTATCAAGGCCTATAAATAGAGGTGTATAACATTTGTGTTAATCTAGGATTGTGAAAGATTAAATATTCCACCAGTATACAGTCCTCTCCCTCTCCTATTATTTAAAGGTAGGAGGCAGTTTACTTTTTATTGTTATGACAAAATATTTTCAGGGGGATATGCTCAACACAAAAGTACAATGCAGATGTTGAGAGAAAAACTGAATATTTTCCATTTTAAAGAAGGCCATATAAATATTGTAATAGAATATCAGAATAAAATGTTGGGCAAAGCTGAAAGCTACATAAAAAAATAAGACTACTCGAAACACCTATAATAATGTCATTGCTGTATGTATTTATTCAATGACACATTTAATGTATCAAGCACACACGATCCTCCAAAATTATTCATTCCCTTGATGTGATAAACAATGACTGCTGTATAAAATCAACAACACAGGTAATTAACTTATTATAATTAAAATTATTAAAGGCTAAAAAAATGTTCTAAATGAAAAAAATATATTTTAGTATTCCCTCCCTTCATTGTTAATTCCCTTCATGAATACATTTTAACTGTCTTACATAAAATACAAATCTGTATTAGCATGCTACTTTAATAAAATGAAAAATAAAAATAAAAAATCACAGATACGCAATACTACAGCAGAGCTAACAGCAACCATAGGGATGTTGAGGAATAATAAAATAACCTAGCTCCCCACACCCCCCTTCCCCCACGGCTGCCAAATACCCAGGCTCAATTAGCTAATTAGCTGAACACGCCAAACGCTAGTTCACCCATAGATTGTTTTTGTGTCTAACACTTCATATAGAGACACGAAAACAATCTCCAGCTGTCACTCCTGAGCTTATCGATAAATTAAGCTAAAGTGTCAGATCGTGTAAATGATTGGGCTAATTAAAAAAAGAGCAGAAGTTGGCATGACATCCAGAAACAGATAGGGTGCCCCCTGCTCCCCTCTGGTCTAACCCATGGGAAGGCCAGCATTTGTGTGGAATTCTTTTAAAAGCTGGAGGTCTGGTATGTTACAAAACAGAATATATGGAAAAGTAACATTCAAATTGGAAAATATATTTGCAGTACAATTCACAGGGTGCTATTAAAATGAAATGTAGTTAAGCAATGACATCAGTGTCATGATTATTTGTGAATGTGCATATGTTTTTCTCCAAACAAAAATACCAGTCCATCATTCTGAAAGAGCAATCTGAGAGCTGAGCAATGTGTGTCTGTCATCTGTCATCATGACATCTTTAGGACAGCGGAAAGACATATTTAGGACAGCGGAAAGACATCTTTGGGACAGCAGAAAGACATACAGCGGAAAGACATATTTAGGACAGCAGAAAGACATCTTTAAGACAGCGGAAAAAAATCTTTAGGACAGCGGAAAGACATCTTTAGGACAGCGGAAAGACATCTTTAGGACAGCGGAAAGACAATTTTAGGACAGCAGAAAGACATCTTTAGGACAGCAGAAAGACATATTTAGGACAGCGGGAAAACATCTTTAAGACAGCGGAAAGACATCTTTAGGACATCGGAAAGACATATTTAGGACTGCGGGAAGACATATTTAGGACAGCGGGAAGACATCTCTAGGACAGCTGAAAGAAATCTTTAGGACAGCGGGAAGACATATTTAGGACAGCGGGAAGACATTTTTAGGACAGCGGAAATACATATTTAGGACAGCGGAAATACATATAGGACAGCATTTAGGACTGCGGAAAGACATATTTAGGACAGCATTTAGGACTGCGGGAAGACATATTTAGGACAGCAGGAAGACATTTTTAGGACAGCTGAAATAAATCTTTAGGACAGCGGAAAAACATCTTTAGGACAGCGGAAAGACATATTTAGGACAGCGGGAAGACATATTTAGGACAGCGGGAACACATCTTTAGGACAGTGGAAAGACATTTTTAGGATAGCGGAAAGATATCTTTAGGACAGCGGAAAGACATCTTTAGGACATCAGAAAGACATATTTAGGACTGGGGGAAGACATCTTTAGGAGAGCAGGAAGACATTTTTAGGACAGCGGAAAGACATATTTAGGACAGCGGAAAGACATCTTTAGGACAGCGGAAAAACATCTTTAGGACAGCGGAAAGACATCTTTAGGAGAGCGGAAAAACATCTTTAGGACAGCGGAAAGACACAGGCAAGAATAAAAAAACAACCATTGCACCATATGACGACCAGATTCTTTCCAAATGCAGGGATAGTCAGTCTCATGTTTTATTCAGGATAATAATATAGTGGGGGCGGGGGGGTTTCAGGTTTGAGTCTTCTGATGTAAGTGTCACTTTTTTCTGAGAAGTCCACATATTTACAATATACTGCGGTCAAACAATGCAAAATATTTCCCTACATATTCAACCTTTTTTTATTAGCTTATCTTTACCACAAACGTCTACCAGCATTTGCTAACAGTCTGAAAAGGTAGTGTGTGGTGAACAGGAGGAGCTGTGTATCTAGCAGGTGACCAGACAGAAAAAAATCATCAAATCAAGCCTTATATACAGTGCTTTTCATTCAATACGTGAATTTCAATGTGCTTTACATTTTTTTTCCATGTCCAAGTGGAAAGAACTTTTATTTTTTAAATAATGAAGTTGTAAAATAGTAGTAATGACAGAATCACTACCACTACCATAATCCCATTCCTGCTCACATACCCACTCACACACAGTCAAATGTACAACAGGGAGGCAGTTTCTAAGAAAAGGCAAGACTGAAAGGGTATGTATTAAGCTTGTGCTTCAAAGCTTTACCAAGTCCATCATCATTTTACTGTCACAAACCTTCAACAAGTCCATCATCATTTAACAGCCACAAACCTTCATGAAGTCCATTATTTAACTGACACAATGTCATAAGTAGTGTTTCCACTATCTAGCTCATTCATATATTTTGTTTTGGTTTGTCAAGCTAGCTATCTATCACATACTGTACTGTGTAAATCGGCTACAGAAACTGTATTTATTAGTTAACTTGCTTGCTAGTCCCTCAGTTGCACAGTGTCAGTTACATAAAACACAGCACAAGCTAGTTTGTGTTTAAAGTGGCTGGAACAGAGCAACAGCTTAAAATATAAAATAAGTAATGCTTAGTAATTATACAATATAGTGTTTGTTAAATTTTTTTAAATCAATTTATTGCTTTTTTGAATTTTGCTGTCACTAAGTATGTCATTTGCATGGAAATTGATTGCAATTACTAAATGTTCTTCCATTTCCTATAGTGGCACAACAGTTATAGTATATAGTTATAGCAATAGTAGCCCCACCCCACCCAAGCAGGAGGTAGATTGCTTAAATGGCCTGTTGCTTGATGTTACTTTCTCTGACATTGATGAAACCCTGATGGGTGAAGCGTCTGTTCAATAAATCTGACTTTAAAAATAAATCTACATATAATTGTACGGGCCACCTCTCTTTCTATTTCTAGAGTCAAAATAAAGCATTGAAACACTCTGAGGTTGATTTTGGAAAACCTGTTTCGTTTGAGCATCCTTCATGGTCTTGACTTGATAGCCAAACAGACGCTAAGGATTGCATATCAGCCAACCTTTCAGAAAAAGACATCATGATATCCCACAATGCAGCTGCAATCTACTGACAATATTGTGTCTTCGCTGAATGCTGATGTCAGAGCCAGGAGAAATATGTGTGGGGGATGCACAACGGAGAAAAGTGTATTTGATGCTCTCAGTCACACTGTGATTTTGCACCACTTCCTGTTGGAATGCACCTGTGTTTGATCTTATTCATCCCCAGTGCAAAACAAGCATTTTGTAGCAAATGCCCACATACATTGCAATGCATCTGAACAGATAATGACAAACACGCATTAGCATGAAGGAACATTTTCTTGGAAACTCAAGCTTTAATTAAAATCCCGGTGTCACATCAGTTATGCTGCACACTGGTCAGAAAATAATGATTTATTTTTCTTTAGTCACAGCTGTCACTGGTAATCTACTTCTACATTCCCTCTCATCACTTTCTCTATTTAACAATTTGTGCACACAAGACGTAGAGGCTTTCAGATGAGAATGAATAAGGAATGAAGCTCCTTTTAAATGTTAAATATTAATGCCGCTGACAGCTAGGTGCGCAACAATCATAGTGGTCCAGACTTGAAAGCACATGCCCGTAAATTGTCATTTAATTTTCATTATCCGTCCTTGCTTTGGTTCCTCCCCACTCATTGCTCATTGGAATAATTCATGACACAGATAAAACAAGCTGACAACAAGCACCTTCTTTCAACCAAACATGTGTAAGTCGTTTTTTTTTGCGTCAAGAAACGTAAGCTGTGTTTCTTCCTGGCCAACAGCCCAGAGCACTACTTCATTACTCAATTCTACAAGGAAAAATGTATTTAAAAAAAATATATTTTTTATATCCTCCAAGTGTGTTCTTAAAATGTTCTTACGGCTGAAATAGTGGTTTTGTCCAGTCTTCTATTTTAGCGATATTTGACAGGGTTTTTTATTATTATTATATTTTTTTACAGAGCAGAGCCAGGGAGTTTGTGTTACCTATAAAAGGCACCTGAGAGTGGAGTGGAGTTGAATTAGGTCACTGAGTGGAGAGAGAGAGAGAGAGAGAGAGAGAGCGCCGATGTCAGAGTACGTCTCCGGGATGTCAAACTTAAACGTCTGAGACACAGAAGAATTTGGCAGGGGTGATTTTTCCTGGCAGTTTGAGGAGAGGAGAGTAAGATGATCACACTTGCTGTTGACAGGGTATGAAGGAGCCATGAGCGAGCGTGTGGGAGAGGGACATTTTGAGATGATCTGCCGTGGATGCAGAGGGCTGACAGCAAATCAAGGGCTATTCTGAATTAAAACAGCTTAATTTACCCCTCCCCACCCCTCCAATGATAAATCCATTAATATATATTTAAAAATACTAACAACAATAATAATAACTATAAGAAAAATCACTGAAAACATGGTACAACACAGTTAGATGACAGAAAAATATGTTGCAGTTTCATTCCAGTCCTAGTCAGGGAGAGAGATAAAACGTGCTTATATATTTATATTGTATCAGTAAGTGTTTTTATTCTTCTTTTCATTTTTATTCCTGGCAGGACAATACTTGAAAGATTAAGGAGGAAATAAGCTACAGCCACTTTGACAGATATAGCACACCCTCACCTGTTTTTTTTTCACCTTCATACGTTGGTTGTTTATGATACTGTTGTGGTGTTTCCTCAAGTTTATGTATTGTGTTTATAGTTATCTATATGCCTTTAATGATTGGTTTGTTCAGGCAAGGGTTTGTCTGGGTTGTTATTCATCCCTTGTTGTTTTAACCTCAATTTACATTTTCTCCCAACATCACAGCCATTAAGTTATAATGCATTTTACAGTGTACACAAGTCTTAAATATTTTATATCAAATTGTACATATAATTCACATTTAAATAGTTTTCTATTGAACACAAGTAACAGTTTCATTCCTGATTAAACTGGCTCCATAACCCTCTTAACACACCAACTCAAATAAATGTATTGTTTCTTCATTGAAATTAGATTAATATAATTGTTATTGGGACAGTAAAAATCAAGTATACTGTGGATTTTCACCTTGACTGTAATAGGTTTCTGATCGTTCGGAGATTCAAACGCAAAGGTGGGGAGATCAGAACAAGTAGCTCACAACCGTAAGGACCACAGATTAGGGGGAGAGAAATAATAAAGGAAGAAAGAAAAGACAGGAAACTAATTCCTTAAGGCTAACAGCCAAAACAAAAATAAAACCACAAAAACGAGCGAACTAGGAAACTAGTAAATAACAACTAAATTTCCCAAACACAAATAAAGACACAAGAACGGGAGATTTAGTAAACAAAAAAAACACCCTCGGCTGCCTTAACTCAGAGCCGAAGAAACGGAACGTAGAAAAAATCTGATTGATTCACAATCGGGAAGTCAGGACGAGAGCAGCAAAAGAAAAGCAAATAAACAGCCACGAACCACTACATTGACAAAATTTACGCAGAATCAGAGAATGCATATCGCAGTCAAACATTAGAACCATGTAAATTTGTGAATAATATATAAAAAATGTTCAAATGTATTTATACCTGTCATAGATATGTTGTCCAAAATACCTAACATAAATTATGAAACCATGAATTAAAGCAGCAAATATATAAAACAAATGACATACAATTAAAATTCCAAATAGAAATGTGACTATATTCTCACAATATAAATAATGCATAATCACAGTGTTCCTAAAATCTATTTAAAAGAAAAATTTATCAAAAAATGTATTGAGATATGGCTTTTCACATTGATAAAACTTGGTATCAATCAGAGCCGGCCCCTGGCATAGGTCGTACAGACAAGTGCATGATGGGTGCATGACAGCCAAAATAATATATATACACTGCTCATTGATATGGAGCCCAGGATTGGCTGTCTGAAGAAAAAAATACCCCATAGAGAGAACAAGTGATAACGAGCGAACGATTTGCACTTCGAGTGCAAAATTTATCTTATTGTGCTAATGAATTAATGTATATCGTGCTCACAAGATATAAATTGTGTGCACAATTTAATTCCATACATACGTTTACAGGTGTAAAATTTTGAGTATTGTATTGTTTTAATCCCTTTTTATCTTATCTTTCTATTTATCTGTTTTCAGTTATTAGATAGGTTTAGCTAATTATTCAGATGGGAGGGTAAACCCGTTACAGAAAAGTCACATGAATTTCAACTGAAATTGGCCGGTATGTAAAACGTTTGCATTCGTACTTATCGGCGGGTATGACTGTAAAACGTTTGCATTCGTACTTATCGGCGGGTATGACTGTAAAAGTTTGCATTCGTACTTATCGGCGGGTATGACTGTAAAACGTTTGCATTCGTACTTATCGGCGGGTATGACTGTAAAACGTTTGCATTCGTACTTATCGACGGGTATGACTGAAAAACGTTTGCATTCGTACTTATCGGCGGGTATGACTGTAAAACGTTTGCATTCGTACTTATCGGCGGGTATGACTGTAAAACGTTTGCATTCGTACTTATCGGCGGGTATGACTGTAAAACGTTTGCATTCGTACTTATCGGCGGGTATGACTGTAAAACGTTTGCATTCGTACTTATCGGCGGGTATGACTGTAAAACGTTTGCATTCGTACTTATCGACGGGTATGACTGTAAAACGTTTGCATTTGTACTTATCGGTGGGCACACAGAGGCATCTAGAGACACAGGGCACGCAAGTAAATTATGGTCAAATTAAATTAAATTGTGTGCACAATTTATAATTTATGGAAATAATAAAAGGAACAACAAGCAAAAAATAAACAGTGCGTTACACTTGTTTGGCTATCTGCATTTTATTTGCTAGTTAAGATAGCTAATTAACTGTGCAAAGCTTGCTAGCAACGGTGATGGCTTATGGGGTCAGGTCAGGTGAGGCTTGTTACAAAACAATTAATAACGACGATAGTTATTTTCGTTATTAACCTGCAGTTATTTAACTCAGTTTGACCCTAGTCATCTAAAAGACTTGTCAAAACGTTTTTCACCATATTTTATACGCCGCTAAATTGCTAACACAGCAAACTTTTTTTACTGTGAGTAGAAGCACTCCCCTTTCGGTAAATTAACTTCTGTTCTACACATACAGGTGCAGCTCAAAAAATTTGAATATCGTGAAAAAGTTCAATATTTTTTGTCACTCATTTCAGAAAGTGAAACTCATATATTATATAGATTCATTACACATAGAGTGAAATATTTCAAGCCTTTATTTCTTGTCATTTTGATGATTATGGCTTACAGCTAATGAAAACCCAAATTCAGTGTCTCAGAAAATTAGAATATTTTGCTTTAACATATTTTTAAAGTATCATATTTAATATTTGGTCACATCTCCTTTGCATGCTGTTAATTCCTGAAGTCTGTGACCAATCAACATCAAAAGACTCTTGATATCTTATTTTCAGGTACTGTTACAAGCGATACTATAACCTCTCTGCATTTGAACTGATCTCTATGAGAATTGGGGGGTAAGACTAGATTCAGCTGTAAATTACGCTGGTACAATATGGAACACATGACTGGTGAAATGGCTGTACGTCATCAAGGGTCTAAGGTATCAAACGAGCCCCAAACCATCACTCTGCGGTCAGATATGGAGTAGATGTGGATGGATCCCTTTAAGGGTTGTTTCTCCTGACTTTTTTCCCCATAGAGTTCTATAGGAAAATGAGTCAGGAGAAATAACCCTTGCAGTGATCCATCCACATCTACTCCATATCTGGCAACAGAGTGATGGTTTGGGGCTCGTTCGATAGCTCAGACCCTTGATGACTTACAGCCATTTAGCCAGCCATGTGTTCCATACTGTACCAGTGTAATTTACAGCTGAATCTAGTCTCACCCCCCAATTCCCATAGAGATCAGTTCAAATGCAGAGAGGTTATAGTATCGCTTGTAACAGTACCTGAAAATAAGATATTGAGAGTCTTTTGATGTTGATTGGTCACAGACTTCAGGAAGTAACAGCATGCAAAGGATATGTGACCAAATATTAAATATGATACTTTAAAAATATGTTAAAGCAAAATATTCTAATTTTCTGAGACACTGAATTTTGGGTTTCATTAGCTGTAAGCCATAATCATCAAAATTACAAGAAATAAAGGCTTGAAATATTTCACTCTATGTGTAATGAATCTATATAATATATGAGTTTCACTTTCTGAAATGAGTGACAAAAAATATTGAACTTTTTCACGATATTCTAATTTTTTGAGCTGCACCTGTATTAGGGCATATTTTTTATACCTCTGTATTTATTGCAAAAGTATAGGTGCGTATGCAACAAAAGTAGTCCTATAAACTATAATGATGTCTATATTGTTTTCCTTTACTACATTGACAGTGCCATAGTACAATTATAATGGCAACTTTAAAACAAACGTTGAGGTTCTAATTGCATTTGTCCTTATACATGTGTGACTATAATGTACTATTAAACAGACTTAAATATTTTTGTATCATTAATTACATTATAATATACACTGAGTTTGAGAATGTCGTCCTCCTAAATTAAATCATTATCCAGTACAGACAAGACACAGTTACTTCAACAACATAAAAATTATGACAATTAGCAAGATATGGCTATTTTATATTGCTGTTCAATTGAGTGAAGGACTAGTTTTCCCTAAGTATGAGAGAAAAAAGAGAGATTATATGCTATATCTTATATGCTGGGGAAAGGTAAGGGGGGAGGGGGTCCATAGGAAATCCTGCCTTGGGCACCAACTAAGCAAAGGCTGATCCTGGTATCCATAATGTACTTAACAGTAATACAAAAATGGTACTATTGTCAGTTCTGGGTGATATGAAACAAATAAATAAATAAATAAAACTGTCAGCCGTTAATACTTGTAATACTTGTTCCACGTGTGTTAGGCATTGCATTGTGGGAATGCTGTTTGTTACTGTAATAGGTACAACCCAAATCACCCAACAGAGCAACACTGAATTTATTGTGTTGTGATTTATTGTGATTCTCTGAAATCCAATTAACACCTATTTTCATGATCATTAGTACTCTGCTTCTGCACAGAGAAATAGATTCCTAAGAGGTGAAAGGAGTGAAACATCTTGTTGGAATGTTTGCTTGAGACTGTATTAGAGAATTGCGATTAGCAAAATGACGTGATTGTAAACGACAAGCATTGCATTGGCTTTTTCTCCTGGGAATTATTTAACTTTCTTATTTCCTTATTCCAGAAATCTGGCCCCAAAAAAAGCCCTTCACAAAAAGCCCTTGATGTACTTTTTCTAATGAATAAAAAATAAGATTTGACAAGAAGATTATGAACAACAAGTTTTATAACCCATTGATAACAAAAACAAATCTTCCGCGCTGTGAAATGTAATGTGAGAGGATGAGGAAGAAAACAAATGACAAAGAGTACTATCAGTTTCTCCTTCAGTGGCAAGACGTGTCGAACGGAAGACTTCCTCTTCCCAGGGTATCGAGAAAGGCTGTAACGTGAGAAGGTTTGCAATGGTCTCGCACTCCACACAAGAGAGACCTCCGCCGTTTGATGTGCAATGTGGTCGATTTGAACCCAGATGCTTATGAGATGCTACGGAAACATTATCATATTGCCAACGACAGAGCAATTTTCAGAGAATAAGGTCCTAGCCTGACCCCTCCCTGGCAGAGAGAGGGCGGAGTAAAGGTGGGGGAGGAGCTGATAAATGTCATTTCAGTAGTTATTCATAGAAACTGCAGAAATGCATTGCATTGAATGAGTATTACCTGCTTAGAGCATCTGGAACAACAACTAAAACTGTGTGCAATCCTAATAATAGTGTGGAGGCAGTGTGTTACTATGTATTCTACAAATGCATGTATTACACTAAATTAGGCGCTGTTTTTTATGGATTCTTGGTGAAAAATAAAGTCAAATAAAGACATATTTCATACTAAACTAATCTAATTATACAGCTGCTTTCTATCACTGTTTTGTGAGGACTACGAGGACTACATTAGGAATTGGACAAAGCAGTTTGGAGAATTATGGTATTTATGTCTACGAAAATGTATACTAGTTTCTGGAAAAGCTGCATATTAGATGTAATATCACTACAAAAAAATATGGTTCATAACACAATACAAAAACACATGATATGCATGCAAAATAATAAAGAAAACCATGTACCGGTCATATAACAAAATTATGTGATATGTCTATATCTATGTATTATTGAATTGTTTTTAATCAGTAAACTCAGTGGACCTCTCAATAGCAATAAGCATTAGAGATACATTTCAGGGAAAACATAAATGTAAAATAGGATGAAAAATGTATCATCAGGTTGTTTGCATGCTGAAGGTGCTGGTGACTGTGCTTTCTCATAAGTTCAGATCACAGCATGTAGTTGATTTAATCAACTTCCAGTTATGCTAAATTTACTAATCACTCAGTGTGTGTGTGTGTGTGTGTGTGTGTGCACGCGCGCATGTGTGTGTGGCTGTTTATGTAAGGTTATACTGATATTTTAATCACAATTTTTTATACTACTCTGCCAAAACCTCTACTGTATGTACATGGTGATGCAGATTCCACAGCAACATTGAGGGGATAGTGGGGAGATGAAATCTAAAGACCAAGAGGCTACAGTTTGGCTCATGAGCTTTGCATTCACTAAATAAATACAAATCACCCGCCCATGTTGCAATTTGATTGGCTCTCCATCGCATGGTGACTGAACCATAATGCAATCGTATTGGCCCTCCATTGCATGATGTCAGTCACGCACCCATCATCTGTCATGTGATATTGGCCTCAGCAGCCCCCCGCCCCCCCCTCCCAACCCCCAACACAGTATCCCCCACCTACTCGCTGTTTCACACATCAGCGGTGAACACAAGCCCTTATTAAGCAGACAGGCTCTCATCTTGTATGCGGCGCAAGTTGCCAAACTGTCTGACACTCTTACAACGTTTCTATACCTGAGTGAATTAATACTATCTGTCACAGATAGTTATGCATCCCCCTTTCCCTGTCTCTCTGACAGAGAAACACAAGAGTGTCAATCAGAGTGCCACACATTCCCCCTGATTACCATCAACAGAGGAAAAGTTTTCAAACTTCATCCATGCCAATGTGGGCTGTGCAAAAAAACAGGGTTAATCAAGTAAAGGAAGAGGGGGAAAACCTCCTGAGGTTTGTAAAGAAAAATATAAAAATATCATGTGCTTTCTGGAAGAACGGATTCCACAGCCCACCAGAACAAAGGTGTCATCTCTATACTTATTTTAGAGACGGGGGCTCAACATATTTTCTGGTTTCAGCAGAAATATTTTAAACTACACGCAAGCATGCACACGCTCCCATGAACACACACAAAAACACACATATAGTTTTTGTATCAATTATAATTATAATTTTGATATCATTCATTTTATAGCAGTGTATATTAAAGCAGTTCTTTCATAATGACACTCATTACATTTTGGTACTTTGCAGACATTCTTACACAGAGAAATTTTGATTAATTCGATTTTTACACACAATCCAATCATACTAGTGGAAAATCCATTTGACATTGTATCATGTACATTTATGATGGATGTCTGAAGATGACATTTTGTGTCAGAATAATTGCATGGACCAGCATTTACTGTAGGTTTCTATACATCGTTGAGAATTTCTGCTTCAGCTAACGTATTTATTTAAAAATCTGATAAATCTCCGATATACCCAGCAATATGGTTACAATCCTCTTTCTATTCTGTCATTAGACAAAGAAATTGTGTATTTGTGTATGTTCCTTATTATTTGAATAATATGAAATAGGAATGAATGATACCTGCTTGGAAGTCACCACAATGCCTGGTTTGGAGGCTGTGCTATTATAAGTGCCAGTATTATATAAGCCGTGGAAAATGTGGCCTTTATTTAGCTCAAGGAGGAATTGAGGAGGTTCACCCAGCAGTGTGAAATGGAGATCCGCATTGATTGTGTGTTTTTGAGCGAAAACATAGAAGTGTGCATTTCTTCCAGCCTCCTTTCATGCTTCGATAGTAAGAGAAAATAAAAGACGGAAAAAAGGTTTAGAATAAAAATCTCAACAACATGCACAAATCAACATAAATCTTCCTGGCTTTGTCATGGGCAGCTGTAAGACACTGTATAAGTCTGGCGTATGGAGACGTGCTCATTAGCACATGATCTTCCTGGCTTTGTCATGGGCAGCTGTAAGACACTGTATAACTCTGGCGTATGGAGACGCGCTCATTAGCACCTGCTGTGTCTAGGTGGCTATGCCATTATCCCGAATTGTCTCGCTGATTTTCATTTTGCTGTCAGTAGAAGGGAGAGCCACATGCACATTTACTAATGAGTTGGAAGGGATAATAGATTAAATAAAATGAAATTAAGAAAACATATAATGTAAATTTATGGCCAACAACTTCGTTTTTTTGTGATAATTAATTCAAAATAAAGTGAAAAGAAAAAGAAGAAGAAGAAAAAGAAGAAGAAATAAACAAGCATACCATGGTCATTATTGGTGTGGCTAATATGCAGAGGTGTAAAGTCCAGGGGTCAGAAAGTAAAAGTCCTGCCGTGTGTTTCTTCTACCCATCAACTCAGCCAGCTGATTTCATTAATTAGTTCTACCACCTGGCTGAAGACTTGTGCTAATTAGCAAATCTAGGTGACAGGAACAAAACTTTTACTTTCTGAACCTGATAAAATAAAATAAAATCAACAAAATGCATTTTGTTGCAAGGTACATGCTAAAATTGTGAGATTTACATTACTTTGTGCTTCACTATCTATCTGTTGTAATGAGGCACCATTCAACTCTCTCAGTCATCCCCAAATCAAAAAACTTGTGTGACTATGAGTGTGTGTGTGTGTGTGAGTGCGCAGGTGTGAGGTGTAGATACATAGTTAACATATGCATGCTTGGATGCATTTCTATAGGTAAGATTTTGCATCTACAAACACACCATTTAAAATTAATTCAGTTACAGCGCAATGGTATGATTACAATTATATTTACAATGCAAATTATTAAGAGATTATTTGCCCTTATAAATATATTTTGTGGAACTACAAGAGCATGGCTAAATACACAATTCCGAAAATATGCAATAGAATAATTCATACAAATAGAAAGTTCAAAAAAGAAAGAGAAAACATACTGTGTAAAAACAATCTAAATGGACTGTTTTCATCCTCCTTACCAACGGATTATTAAAAGTGAGGTTATTGTCAGTGCTCTCCAGTTCCTTGCTTATATGCAAGGCTAAACTTACCCCTAGGTAACTGTCTCACAATGTTCTCAGAACATTGATGTGATGCAGGAACATTGCAGGTCACCTGAGATGTTGTTCTTGCGTTCCATGGCAAGGCACGTCTGCCTCAAATCCAGCGGCTCAGCCTTTTCTTTCTGGCTGTGTTTTCAAGCTAGGTCTCATTAACGGATACACTTCCATTTTACTCCTGGTTTTAGATGCACAGGGCAAAAAATGCCTTTTTATTTCAAATCTGGTTTGAACTCCAGTTGTGCCAATTTCCAACCACAAATCTGTATAAAGGTTACATGGGACATAGATTTCTCTTGACCTGATGAAGAATGATAACAAGGGTGGTAGACTACGGAGATGTTTATGGGCCTGTAATCACAAAAGCAGAGTACTGCTGTACTTACATTTACTGCACATGCAGTATTCACAAGATGTGTGTATGCTTTCACAACCTAGGAAAACATCCTCACAAATGTACACACACCTAAGCAAAAACTCTCACACACACACACATGCTCAGACAATCTCAAGAGTGGTGGATTTGGGAAGTATCACACACACACACACACACACACACACACACACACACACATTATACGTGAAGTGTTGTGGTTGTGGTAGAGCAGTAGATTTGTCTAGTATTAGTGTTTTGATGTAAGTGGGCTTTTGTTGACAAAGTTCTCTATGGATAATTAATCTTTTATCTGTGTCATTAGCCATTCTGATGTCATCCATAGGTTAAAACAGACAGATACAACTTATAGATCATTATATTCTTAATTTGCATGGCACACATTTAATGCATATTGGCTTTGTGCATTTTGTTATTTTCATTACTATAGTCTGATATTGCATGTACTATTTATTTGATTTATCCTGAAAGCTCATTAAAATATATGTCAATTAAATTAAAAAAGAGTCACATTTTATAATAATACTGCTAATAACAACCCTTACCATCAACAGACCTCCTATAATCACCATAATTGACATCGTCATCTTCATCATCACAATAATTATCATTATCATCTTGGGAGCCCCACAGAAATTCCTTTTTATCACTGATTTGTGTCCAGGCCAGAGACATTGTTTGGGTTTGGGAGAGAGTAAAGCATCTTTATCTCGCAGTAACAAAATGAGAAACAGAAATATTGATTGTGCCAACTTCTCCTGAAGGGGAAAATATTCAAAACACTATTTTGTACCTGTACCTACTGAGTAGTTAGAACAAATAGAATAAGCTGCTACCTGGGTGAGATTTTAGTCCAGTTTAATATATAGATCTGTCTTTGTGGAGGTACATTGCATTTATTTATTTTCATTGGGACAGATGTAATAGAGCATATCACTGTAGGCTGTGGAGCCGTACATATATAAGTCCATTATCAGACATGTCATTTACCACGCCAGAGTTTGTAGTGTATTAAAGTTGTACAGTATACTGAATGCATTTGTGTTTGCATTGTGTGTTGTGCCCTGGCTTCCTGTGTCCCCTGTCACAGTGATACTCAGGATAGGACCCAAATGCAGGACTCAGAGACAGAAGGCTGGTTGAACTCCACACAGGAGACTTTAATAATATATAAATGCCCACCCAGGGCAGCAGGCAGGAGATCAGGAACGGGCAGGCAGGAAACAGGGCTGGGCAAAACAAAACAGAGGGCTGGAGTTGGGTCAGAACTGGGATGAGGCAGGTGGGCAGGAGGGCTAAAGCAGGGCTGGACAGGAACAGGCAGGACAGGAGCAGGCTGGACAGGCAGGAGAACAGGAGCAGGGCTGGAGCGGGGCTTGGACGAAAATGGGCAGGCGGGCAAGAGGACCGGGGCAGGACTGGACGAAGACAGGCAGGGCAGGCAGCAGAACGGGAGCTGGGCTAGATTAATACTATTTCATATTTCATTAGTGATTATAATAAAATTTGTGGTGATTCTGTGAGGCCTTCTAACGTTCTCATGCCTGGTTTCAATATGGAAGTCAAAGGAGAAATAAGAAAAAGTTACTGTTAGTACATATAGTAGTTATGGACAAGTGATAATTTATATGTTATTTGAACCCCCAGGAACTGGTCTCAAATGCCATCCATGAGTGAACAGTATCACATATACTGTGTATGAGTATTGTGATGGAATGTCCATTGTACTTCCTAAAAAGGGACCTCATCTTGGCTTTGTTACCAGGAAAAACAGTATTAACACGTTTTAAAATAAAATATTGCTCAAAGTCCACTAATACAATCTAAACATGACATCTGGGCAACTTATGATGAACAATTATAAACAAAGTTTTGCCTGTATGGCTGTTAAAGTACAATGAAGCAAGAGGCTGAATAAAGGAATTGATTGTTTTCTGTTTTGTATAATTTGGAAGAAATTTTCCTTTTCAAGTTGACATCGTAGAGTTGTTTGTGTTGAATACCAGCAAAAAAGCCTGATTAAAAAATATTTTATGAAATGTTCATACACAACAAAATATGAAAAAATCTAAGAGGGCTGAATAGTTTGCACTGTATAGTGGCTCGAGCCCCCCCCCCCCCTCCCCCCCCCCCATGACCTAGAACATGGATGGATAGTATATATCATCATCATCATTATTAATCCTATATCCTCATCATCTTCTTTATCATTGCTTTTGTTTACATGAATGTTCTGCATGCTCAAACAGATACCATTTGACTATGATGATATGGGCTGCCCTCTGCTACATCGGACAAAGTAATTCATAGTTTGTTAAGCAACGCGTGTTCCTCAGCCATCAGCATACAGGGTGTGTGTAGCTACAGGGCGTGTCAAAAGTAAACAGGGCTGACTTCTGTGAGCTGGGCTGTCGCCACGGTGTTCAATTATTATTCATGGGCTGTCGACGTCGAGCGCGAGGTCTCTCTGCGCCACTCCCAGCTCCCCAGCGGTGATGTTTCGCACGCCGGCGCTCATCGGCATGCCTTTGAGCGCGTCTGCCTTCGGAGATTCCCTCCGCGCGGAAGTCCTTCGCCATGTCAAAGCGGCTAAGGAGAATTAAGCAGCACATTCAGTGGGGGGGGGGGGGGGGGGGCTCCAGAGACGCCCCACTCCAGAGGGCCCTGATGATGCGAAACATTAGAACGTTCCTCAGGGCCTCTCGTGTGTGGCGGCCCGATGATGCCGCAGACCTGCGGCCCACTTCGGTTCCGCCATTCTCAAAATGGTTCCGTCTCTTCGTGTTTGGAAAGATATGCCTGATATTGTTGTTTGCGTTTATTATAATGGATGGTACAAAGATGACTGATCTGAAATAGACATTGATTTGGCATCCATCTGTAAATAATAATAATAATAATCAGCACCACCAGAACCATCATCATCAACATCAATCCATCACCCTGATTGCATGAGAGTGGCCTATGTTTATTCTGGTCAATCATATGGTGTGGCCATAGAAAGCTGTATATAAGGATTTTATTTATTTGAAGAAGGCACTTGGAAATAGAAAAGTATCAAAACCACTAAATAGAAATGTTTGTGGAAATTTCTGGAAAAGCATCAAAACCACTACTGAATAATGGAAATAAGCAGTGGTGACATTCTGTCAGTGAAGGGGTTAACCGAATATATGCCAAACGATATGTTTTTAATTTGTTTTGCTTTTACTGTTATCACATCAAACATAAATATGTCTGTTTTCATTTGGATGCACTCTCAGATTCTATTAAAGCACCAGGTTATTGCTTTTTGATTGTATTTATTACTTTCCTTCTCATTTCCGCGCTCCTTCCAACTTCCCCAAACATTATTACTGACGATACACACTTCCTGTGCTCATCATATGAAATTTCATATAAAACAGTTGACCAAGTGATTGATTGATCAGAAATAAATATATAATTGTGCGCTTATTGCTTTTCGAAATATGTTTTCATGTTATTTCTGTGTGCTGCAAAATAAAGGCTGGAACAAAACAATTCTCTACAGAAAATGCCTTTTCAGTTGATATGCTAAAGTATATAATGCTGCATTAGGTAGGGGAGTTCTGTCTTGTTGTGATAGTGTTACTATGACTACACAATCTTATCATGTCATAATACTTTTATAAGTCAAAAGTCCTCACAAAGCATTATGTCAATTATATTCTTAAAATAACTAAAGTGAAATTGAAATGAACCCAATGCTGGTTGTAGGAGTTGTATTTGTTTGCTTTTAAAACATAAAATAAACTTTACCCGGGGTAACCTAGGGTTGCATCATAATGCACATAATTTACAAAGCCATCATTTATACAGCAGGGTAATTACTGAAAGGCAGGGGGTCTTGGACAAAATATAGCTATAAGGACACAAGAGAAGAGCAGAGTCTCACCTGAGACTAGGTGGTACTATAATGCCCAATTTTCTCTTCTACTGTTGTCTATAAATTTAAAATTCCTGTGTACTTACAGTATTTTGCAAGAGACTATTTTAATACGCCCGGCAATAGCCAATTTGTGTATGGTTAATATGTTGAACAGATCCAGAGCAAGAATGTTAAACCAAAATAATGAACTGTCAGATTCTTCCAAACCGCTCATGACAGAACATGGGAATATATTTCTAATAAAACACAAACATTAACACAGGCAGTCGGTGAGAGCATAAGAACTCAGTCTGTGCCAGAGTCTATGCCTCTGGACACAGAAGAGATACGAGGTCGTCAAATCCTCAGGGAGCACAAATGTTTTGTTTGTGGTGAAATAAATCTTAAGCTTCTGTACATGCAATTGGCCTGTGCTACAGTGATGAGCATGCTCCCTTATTTTCAGTGTAGTACTGGTGTTACATTAATACTGTAATGCTGTTGGTTTGTGAAATGGCTGTATTATGGTGCTGTGCTGTGGTAGCATGGTTTCTGATGGAATGATGTTTTCTAGTGGCAGTGGCATTTGCGCATACATCATGAATTGCAGAAAGGGGGGGTCTTTTTAATGTGAGAAAGTCTCTCAGTTCAGCACTGATAATGCAATGTTATGAAAAATGCGTTATATTTCTAAATGAATTGAACCCCGACCCCCCCACCCCGGTTGGCAGTTCATCAAACCCCAGCCCAACTGCCAACTGGTCCCAGCTATTCACAAAATCTATGTTGTTTGTTTAAAAGTACGTTTAAAAAAATAATTCTGAAATGATTCTTGCATCTTTGGGCCGTGCATGTGCCTGCACCTGTGTGTGTGTGTGTGTGTGTACGTGTGTGTTCTTGTGTGTGCATGCGTACGTACAGTATGTGTACTTGAATCTTGCATGTGCTCACATATGTCTGTTGTCCTTTGCCAATAGCTGTCTGTGTTTAAAAAAAAATGTATCCTCTGCCAAACCTATTCTCCTGGCTTCAGAAGCCCCTCTCCAAGATGCTGTTAGGCTTTGAGTGGCAGCTGAGTCACTTACTTATATTAGAGCAGATCAGAGCCGGATGAAGCTAACGCCAGCATGCCGCTCCGCACTGCGCCATTCCACTATGCGCCACTCCGCTCCACGCCGCTCACACATTAGCCGCAGACAACCACCCTGGTCATCTCATTAGCTCCTGTGGCTGGGCAGCATACACTCTCACAAGCGCGCCAACATGATGTAGCTTGTTAGCGCAGAAAACCCCCTCACCCCCTACAACACACACACGCATACACACACACACACAGACATATCCACACACACACACACACACAGACATATCCACACACATACATGTGCACACACACACACACACACACACACACACACACACAGACATATCCACACACATACACGCACACACGTACACAGACATATCCACACACACACACACACAGACATATCCACACACATACATGTACACACACACACACACACACACACACAGACATATCCACACACATACACGCACACACGTACACAGACATATCCACACACACACACACAGACATATCCACACACATACATGTACACACACACACACACACACTTTTTTGGAAGTGATTCATAACGATGAGTTGGATAATCTGCTCTATTTCAGATACGGACAGGGCCCACACAATCTGGGCATCTGTAATCCCATTGTTTAAACTGACAAGTGCAACTTGTGTTAAAATGGGTGTGGGAATTCTAAAGGGTGCAGAGCATGGCTTCCAGCTGCTGAAGGCTTAATTGCAACAAAAAAGCTGTAAATAAATGATAACATCTCACAATAGTGGGCCTCTGGTAGTCACACAGACTCATCTGTCTGGGCTCGTAGTGACTGGGGCTGTTTAGACATTTTTTGCTCCATTATGTGCCAGACTTGGTCACAGTTAAGGAATATACATCTCACCATGCCTTAGACAGAGAACAACCTGAGGCAAAGCTGTCCATTCTATACACTATTTATAGAAATACTGTTTCAGCTCAAGAAGAAAAATATGATGATGATGATTAACATTTAGACTTATTGAGACATAACATGTACTGCAGAGAGACAGATAGACAGAGAGAGAGAGAGATAGACAGAGAGAGAGAGAGAGAGAGAGAGAGAGAGAGAGAGAGAGAGAGAGAGAGAGAGAGAGAGAGAGAGAGAGATTCTCCTCAGGAATTAGGAGAACAGAAACATAGTGAGCAAAGGTTATTCTGTTTTGTTCCTCTTTCTTCAATTTAGGGGGAACTTGGAGATATCCAATAGGTAATTAAAATGAAACACAGCACTCTTCAGCACAAGGTCAGATGTGGCAGTGCCACTATTTCTACGAAGTAGAACTCCCGGCTGAGATAAAAATAAAGAATTTGTCCATTCTCAACCTCTAATTTGGGCAATGAAAGCACATTTGAAGTCCCCTTCAGGAAATGCTAATAATGAACTGAGTTCTGGCTAGACTACTGCACACAGTGGAAGACATGTCATCACTAACTGGAACTATTACATGACATCACTAAAATAACTCATCTAAACAGCAAATATAAGTGTACCCCATGCAAAAAATATATATTTCAGGGGCCTAATTTTCACGCATGTAATTTTATGTGATATACGTATAATGGGCCTCATTCATGAAGCGTTCCTAAATATACGCGTACATTTATGTCCGAAGGGAGTTGATACGAAAAATTTACGCCGGATTCATAAAAACGTGTGGAAAAGTAGATTTTTTCCTATTCATTACGATGCACGTCCACGTTATTTTGTGATTAGCATAAATCCACGCCCATTAATTGCCTTACATGGAGGCTGTCACTTCCATTTAAAGGTCCATATCTAGTCAGAATGGCCCAAGCAAAGGAAATAATTATTCTGACACTGAAATCAAAGTTTTATTAGCAGATGTTCAATCAAGGGGAAAAAATTGTTTAATATTGTCAGTACCGGCGTCATGAACTGGTAAAGTAAAGGCCTAGCAGGCGATAACATTTACCATACAAGCGCATTGCTTTATCGCAGCCTGGAAATAAATTAAACGTTATTCAATTTGTAATTCTGTTTGGGTTCTGTGCATGTGAGTTGTGGTTTGAAATTGGGTAATCACATGGGCTACCTTATTTTAGAATCTCTCTGGCGCGTTCTAATTCTAAATGTTCACATTGATGCGCGTATCCCACACAGCTCAGGTTTTACCGGGATATAGCCTGCTGGCTACATTCTAACCAGTTAAAAAACTGTCACTTTTAAATAAAGTGTATCCCCCTGAAGACGAGACGGTGTTTCACCAACTTTTCAACAAAAACGTGCACTGGGGTGTGCAGTCTATGGCACCGATAACATTGGACAGGTTGGCAATTTCATAAAAACCCTGCTTTATCTCCACCTGTCTTTGCATCTTGTAGGGGAACTGGATGTATGTTGGCATTAGCTGGATTAAGCTGTTGACCACAATTGCAACCCTGGCTACAGACATGTAAGCCACTTTAAAGCTAATTTCATGCATAGGTTAAATGTGTGTTTTAATTAGCATAGCCTATGTAAGGTCATATAGAATTTCAATTCTTTGCAATTTCGAAAAAAATAGTAGGCTACTGAGAGCGTTTATTTGACTATGTTATGGGTCTAATTAAACAGCTTCATAGCCTACAATTGATTAATAAGCGTAATCTAAAGTGTTTGCTTTTTACAATCATAATTTATTACGTTTGCAATGTGTATTTCAAAGGCTACATTTAGTGTTGTTGTGAATTTAACAGGAAATAAAAATAAATGAATATTCTAATTATCACTCAGAAGCTACATTTACCGGCATTCTGAATTCACGAATGAGGTGTGCTCCGGTACGTGGGAGCAGGTATACATTTTGTTTGGAGGTACTAACAAATCTCAGATCCAAAAATGTTGATGAATACCAAAATACGGGCAAAAATGTCAATACGAACGATTTACGTACAAATTCGTTCTGCTCACATTTCATGACTGAGGTCCAATCTCTACTGAAGACTCACAAATAAATGTCTGACAATCATTCTTTGGCAAGTTTATTACTCACCAAGCTTAACTCAATATATAAATCACAATTAACGATGGGTGTCAATAAACATCTTTAGCTAATGAGGCGCTGCCTGTGTGACCACTGTCCACAGCTAACACTGGCACAGTCCAGCTAAAATAGCTAAGATAGCAGAGTGAGAGACCTCCAATAAATCCTCTGTGTCTCTGGGCATAGAGATCCCCAACATTGTGTTGTCAAAAAATACCCTTTTCTGTGAAAACCCCATAAATTAATTTATTTCAGCATGAAATTCAATGAGTACTCCTAGTGTGACTCTATGATTACATTTCCCTATTTTATATTTTTATAAAAGCTGTATACCATTAGGGTACAAAGATTGTCTTAGGTAGTACCTTTATCCATTAAATAATAATAATAATAATAATAATAATAATAATAATAATAATAATAATAATAATAATAATCTATTACAGCAACAAAAAAATTATGACGTGTGTTTTGTATAAATAAACTAATTAAAAACGAATGGTGTACACTGAATACATACAATTTCTCTGCACTGTGAAGTAGGAAAAACAGTTATTCGCCAAGGTGTTCATGAGTGACAGGTTGTTTCTTCATTCAAAATTGATTTTGGGTTTAAAATTCAATAAAGAGGTTTTATCATAGGGGGGGTCATCGAGGGCGGGTCATTTTTGACCCTGAGGACACGGGGAGGATACAGAATATGAAGACATCCCAAGGGTTAAAAAAAAAGAAATGTTGGTGACAGGCAAAACAGATTCCTTGGACAGAAGCTCACCTTCTTCAGCTTGAACACCACAAATATCAGGCCACGCCTTGTTACTAGAGGAACACGAAACAGATCTTTCTAAGCATAAAGCCAAACCATAGCATTATTCTGTTTGAGTCTCATGCAAGTGGCTTCACGCTGTGTATGAAGTCCTGACCTCTTTTCCTATCTCCAGTGTGTCCCAAGGGCTTTACACTTGAATAGGAAGAACCTTGGCTGAAGAACATTCCAAGAAACAAGCCACAAGAAACAAGGGCCCTGCTTCACCTAGATAAAGTTCTTAAAATCAAGACAACATCTAAACAGCTACCTGAATTGAATGTATATCCTTACTCTGTACATTTTAGCCACAAGAAACATTAACTTCAGGGGACAGGGCATGTTGTTTAGACATATTAACCATTTCCATGTATTTATTTACTTAGAGAAGGACTTTATTTTCAAACTTTGATTGCTGAAAAATGTTGCATGCCCTCTTAATATTATTTTAGTACGATTTGAAAACCCATTAGGCTAGGAGTGAAGCAACCTTCAGGCGACCCATGCAATCTGAAAGGTTTTCTAATCTCGCAGCCCATGTTTTAAGAGCTACAGATACACTTCTAAGATGTCCTACCATTTAACCTACTCCAGTAAATTAATTCATGGGGATATCAGAAGACCAGGCTAACATTTACTGTGTCTGCACTTTTTTTCAGTCTCCATAAAATGCTGCATCAATTTGATCATACAGTTATAATGTCAGATGGGAACTCAGCTATAATCTATTGAACAAGATTGAGTGATACTGCACTATTTAGCCCTATATCACATTTAGGAATAATCAAAATTTTTAAATTAATGGCTCATTATTTTTTATTTTATTTTTTTTCCACAAGGCAGAAACCTTTGTCTTTAGTGAGACTTGCATTTTGTATATTAAAATGTAGCTATCTGGTTAATTACAAAGGAATGCTATCTGCGCAAGGTCACAGTTATTCTGTCCTTATTGAGATTAAAATGGAAAATCTTCTGTCTTCAAGTGAAGAACTATAACCAGCACTCCACTCTAACACATGCTTCTGTTGTGATGACAGTGTGAATGTAGTTCAACAGAAACTGAAATTGAGTAATATGATTTAATTTATAGTTTAACTGGAATATTTACTTTTTATAGTTTTACATCACACACACAATTAGAGTGATGCAAAACGGTGCTCTATCAACCTCTCTCTCTCTCTCTCTCTCACACACACACACACACACACACACACACACACACACACACACACACGCACACACACACACACACACACACACACACACCTATACACACAGCAACACAGAGATATACAACAACAGCAGTTGCAATGTTCTATGTTATGCACTCAGACAGAGACTGCTATGAGAAGCAATGTGTTTTCAGTTTAGAAAATGCAGGTGCCAAGTACTATAAGATGTAAGAGCCAGAAAAAACCTTCCCCAGAGATTGCTAAATCCCTTAAAGGAACATTTCGCCTAAGTGCCGAGTTGATGTTTAGCATGACATGTAATGTCCCCATAAATTTCAATAAAAAAATAAGTTATAACAAACATCTCCAGACCACTCTGCAGTCATTTGGGTAATGACTAAAATGGTGCTTACACTTGCCTGGATCCAGCTACTCATCCATATGTATGTCGATTTTAGTTAACATGTTTTTATCCTGGCCCCTTCCAGGCCTGGCCTCTGCAGACTCACTTTTTTAGTACAGCGCCCCGTGTGGCCGGAGGCTGGCAGAGCATAAGCGGGTGTGTTTATCCTGAAGATGTTCACCCTTTGCGTGCACTTTGCTATAACAGGCAAGCCTCATGTTGTGTCATGGTGAGCAACATTACAGAAAACTGCTATAGATCAGTGATCTGTTGAACTCTGTTTTTAATCACAAGGTCATTTTGCAGTTGTTTAAATAAGAGTGCAAGACACATCTAATTAATTAAAGATGACATCATCTTTTGAAAGGATCCTGGATCTATAGTCTGTGTTGCATTATGTCTAAAATTGACAACAAACACAACCTTTGTGATGGATGCATTTCCCTTGCTCTAAAGGTCAATGTTTTCAAATTAAATCTTTACTGAAATGTTCATGGTTTCAGAGATCATTTTGTCGATCTTCTAATCATCCTATTTCGGCAGACAACTGGAAGTTTTTTTAGAAAATGTACATTTCCTATACATTTATCATAGGGCTGGGACAATGCACCAGCATCGATCTGAATTTGTAAAAAATTAGTGCAGAAATTGACAGAATTTGCGATGTTCCGAACAGAAAATCAGTGGTATGGAAGCATTTCGGGTTTAGAAAGAAGGAGGGCGTACTTGACAAAACCGCTGCAATATGCAAGATATGCCAAGTTGAAATCGGATACACAGGCAACACCACAAACATGATAAACCATTTGAGCCGACGACACACCATTGACGTGAAGGACAGCAAGCGAGTTAGCAAGCTAAACTAGGGAGTCAAGATTTTCCTGGAGAAATGGCCAAACAGTTATTTTATTTGTTTTTATTAGTTTTTATACACATACCGTGTCCAGACAGTTAATTGTAAAGTGCTTTCTGATATTTTAATTTAAACCATTTTCTATTCAAAATCAAGTAGACGTTCGAGACAAAAAACAAAAATGTCTTACATTCAATTAATTATTACTACGTTAACTGTCCGATTCCAAACCTCCCCCTCCCCCCTTCCCCTACATATCACACAGACAAAAACTAAAATAAAATTTAAAAAACAGTTCTAAACAGGCAAAAGAGGTGACATCTGCAATAGCCACGTTCCTCTGCAAAGACATTAGACCATACAGTGCGGCAGAAGAGGGATTTAGTCACTTAATGAATGTCGTGGAACCTAGATACACCATACAGAAAACATTTTAGTGAATAAAGGAAAGGTATTAGGGTACCATGTCTGACACTGTTTGAAAAACAATAACCTCAATAGGGCAACTTTAGAAAATACACTGTTAGTCATGTTTATTGCTGCATTATTTGCTGCAGACAGCTGCAAAATATATGGCATGCCTTAACAATAAAAATTATTCTGTCAACTTGGCGTAAGGTTCTAATTAATTAAGGTATATGGTGTAAGGTATTTAATTACTGCTGACTGTATCGGTATCAAATCACATTAGCATACCTATTACATTTTTTAAAAGTATCAAAATTAATCGAACCGAATTGTATCGAATCGTGGCCAAATGTAAGATGTTATGATGCGTCGAACCTTTGCCAAAAGAATTGTAACCGAATCGAATGGTTATGGGATTGAATCGTCCCACCCCTAATTTATCAATATTAACAGGGGGACAGCTTGATTTGTTTTTAGCTTGCATTAAGATTTCTGGAAGTGTTGTGTTTTTTTCTAGAATAAGAAGAAAGGAAAAACATCCTATCTGTCACTTATGGTCATAGTTTGGTCGCAGAGAAAGACAGCATGATAAGTGTAAAGTGAAGAGTTCACAATGATAATTTTAGTATCAAAAGAGGAAGGGGGTTTTTTGTGGTGGTAGATTTAGCCTGCAAAATTATGTGTTCTCTGCATGGACCTGGTCTTCGTATGACGATTTATGATTGTCGTGATTCCAGACAGAGGTCTATGCCAAATAACTTGTAATTAATCAATATTTTAGTAAGTGAGTTGAGTAACCTATGTGAAACACATACGCAGTCTGTTTATTAAAAGGTGGTGCTATGCATTACTGCAAATCAACAGTCTCTTTTCGCTGTTCTGGCACCAATATACATATCTTTAATTTGAAATATACACATATTTAGGTTTTATTGATCAAGTGAAGTTGTTTATCATTACGAGCCCTGCCTCCCATGCAGCCGTTCCCCACTTCTTAGCCTGTCCAGTTAGTTGCATGATGATGTATGAAACTCTGGACTGCTCGGTGGGGAAGGTGGAAGGCTGCAGCTGGAAGACTAGCTGGCACTGGACTAAGAAGGGTCGACAGCCTCCAGGCTCACCGGCGTACTTCTCCGGAGGAGGCAGTCGTGGCTCACGAGGTGGTGCAGGTAGGAAACCCGGAGGGGTTTGCACAGGTGGTTTCTGGGGGACGATGCCGGGTGCAGGTGCTCGCAGGGCAGACGTCAGCTCAGCCACACAGGACGAGATGTGTTGGGTTACATTACATTACATTACATTACAGTCATTTAGCAGACGCTTTTATCCAAAGCGACGTACAGTAAGTATATCCAGATGCGACTGGTGACATCCCAGCATCGCGCCTTGTTGCTCCAGTGTGACACGCACTTGAGCTGGGTCCATGGTGGTCAGAACATAGTGATGTTCCGAGAAGGACCCAAATGCAGACCACAGGTAGCAGGCAAAATCCAAAAGAGTAATAAAACTAAACATAGCAAGAGTCAAAAAACCAGAAAGACACAGCAAACAAAACAGGAGAAGGCAGGCTCTAAGTCATATAGAAGGGTTGTCTCAAGAATCTCAACTAACACAGGCTTACAAAAAATCAGCACAGTGAATTGATCAACATTCTGACAGAGATTACAAGTGGAAGGCAGACTATATACACCAGGGAAGTAATGACACGAAAAGGAATCAAGTGTGGGTGGGAGGAGTAAGGAGCTAGACACAGGTGAACACAATAGGAAACAATAATTCAATAACTAGGGGGAACAGAAGACATGGACTGGAATGCACGCAAACACATAGATAACACACGGCCTGGGATTAGCAGGTAAACGAGTGCACAGCACAAGAGGTGGATTCTGAAAGTGGATACAGCTGAAGAGAGTTTAAGGAATACCATACCAGAGATAGAAAAGCTAAGGGAGAATGACAGCTGCAGTGCGGAGCAAGAGAGTGATTAGTAATTAAGTGACATTCGTACAAAATTCTAAATCTCCTACGTTAGTAAATGTGATTTGTTAGTTATATATACACATTAATCTATTAGTTATCATTAGTATATAAATATAAACACAGTTACTATTGTTCGTTGGATTAGTATATGTACAATAATTAGTAAAGAATAAAGTAAAACGAGACTTGAAATACAGGGGAAAACCCACATGTACCGAAATGTGCAAACACAAATACAGAAAGTTGATTCTAGGATAACATGGAAACGTAGACAGACAAGGGAACTGAAGTGGAGTGTCAACTGGGAACGTAACCAGTAATACTAATGAACACAAAAAAACACATGTAATAAAGTAACAGAAAATAAACAGAACACAATACACAAACAAACAGAACCATAACAGAAATAAGGACAATTAACCTGGTGACTAACAATATGATTCTTATTATGGCATTTCATTTGGAAGGCAGTGCAAGTGGGACATTTGTATAAATGGAAGCCTTTTTTGATTGCAGGTATACAGTTGTCGGAACATCTTATTGATTTTTATGGCTGCTACCATTAGTTCAGATATAGACTATGTACTTATGTAATTTGGCAGTGATTACCTCTTTTAGTTTATTTTACAGAGCATTAATTACTAGAAAGTAACAAGACACATAATTACGACATTTAAAGTATATATAGCAACAAAATACTTACCTAATTGATTTCTAGAACTATTTAAGTCCTGCGTTCCTCTATTTTTGGTTGTTGATTCAAAGAGAATATTTGATGGAATCCTCAGCAGCCTGCCCAGTGGTACATGTTGTTTGAAGTAGACCACCATAGTTACAGTACCCGTAGCAGGTATCAATGCATTGTGTGTTGGAAGCCTTGTCAGTGCATAAGTCAAGCTAATGGTCTCTGTGCGTGTGTGAATTTCCTGCCTTTTTCAGCTTTTGCCAATCATTATCTCTTCTTTAAAACAACATTTTTGGGTTTAATTATATAATACTGTGTGATGAGTCTACACAGGTGGACAATGAACACACTATACTGGTTATAATAACTTGCACTAGTGCGATTGACATTAGTGCATTTCACCAAAACTGTTCCTCTTGCAGAGACGATTATCTGTGTTGTGAGTCTGCTTTTGATGACCAAGTAAGGGGACATAAATCAATCAATCAATCAATCAATCAATCAATCAATCAATCAATAAATAACATTCTGTTTCAGAACAGAAGAAAATAAAGTGATAACTGATTCAAGCTATTGACAGCTAACTGACAGTTTTCACAATTGAAATTAGGCATGACAGTGGACACATTTTACTGATAAGAATGGCAAGTTTGTAAATGATCATCATTTTCATACAAATGTCTTATTTAAAAAAGTAAATAAAATAAAATAGATTAAAATAAATGTAAGACACATTTAGGAAGTGCAACATGTTTGTTCAAGCAAGAGCTTACAAGTGTGCTCATTCATGTCTCCAGAGAATCACCTCACAATTTGTGCTTTAATTTGTCATTTAAAAGGAAAAAAATGTTTGCTGTTATGAATTCTCCAAATACTCTCTTAATTTGAATATCAATATAAATTGCTTCAGAAGTAACAAAAATACTGGGTACTGTCATGGTTTGTGGGTTTTTCTTTTATTTTCCATTGCGGTTCTCGTCCTTATTTCCAGATTGAGAATCTATCAGATTTTTTCCACGTTCCGTTCCGGGGTTTGCTTTCCCTCATCATTGTTTTCACCTGTGACTCTACCTGCGGGGTACTTAAGTTCCTCACTTCCGCTTCCCTGGTGCTTTTTTGTCATTCGACATTGCATTGAGCCAGGTATAGCCAGGTATAGCCAGGTATAGCCAGGTATAGCCAGGTATAGCCAGGTATAGCCAGGTATAGCCAGGTATAGCCAGGTATAGCCAGGTACTAGAGACCTTGTGATATTAAACACTGTTTATGTTCACTGGGGACTTGCTATTAGCTTTTAGTTCAGGTATAGGTATTATTCCTCCTGTTAGCGTTCTGTGCTATTTATTTTATTCTTTGCTGTTCTCTCTGAGACAGTTTTCTTTGTTTGTTTCATTTAAGTTTAACATTTTTTTGGTCGCACGAAATCATGTGCCAAAGGTGTTCTTTCCTTTGCTAAGTTTCCCATTTTGGCTCCAGTATTGAGCTTGGGAGATTTAGTTTGTGTTTCACTCGTTATTCGAGTTCGCCCTATTTTAGTGGGTTGATTTTTGTTTGGCTGTTTAGCCACAAGGAAGTAGTTTCTGGTCTTTTCTTTCTTTGTATTTATTATTTTGTTATTCCCTGTATTGATCCTCACTGCGTGAGTGACTTGTTTCTGATCCACCTACCTTCGCGTTTGATTATCCGCCACTAAAATCCTTAACGGGTATTCTCCGAGGGGCTAATGTGTTTGAGCAAAAAACTATTGTTAAAAACGTGGATTATTTGGTGTAATTAATGCACAGACATGTTATACAATGGCAAACACATAAGTGCAGTACCTCCTCGCATGATTGGTTGTGCAGCTAACAGGACTGTCAGAGCTGAGACATGTGACAGAACTTTAATTAGAATGACTGCCAGTAGGAAGCCATGGGAACAACACTCTGCAGTGTTATTCGGTACACATCGAATGGCTCTTAAAATAGCTCTGAACATTTCCTGACTTTTTCAGCTGCTGAATATCACAGGGTATGAGGAGAGAGGATAGAGGGAGGGAGCGAAAGACGGTGAGAGAAAGAGAAAGAGAGACCTGCTTGATTCCGAATTTTAAAAAAACTGGCAACACTTTTTACTGTGTCAGCGATGTAAGCTTGAGGGACATAGGCTTCTGGGGCAACGATTTATGATATCCTTTGTGTCGTCAAAAAACTAAAAAAATATATGTACTTAAACAATAATGCTTTTGATGGTGAGAGAAAGATAGGCTTGCTTTGCTACAAAGTCTACCACATATAACACATCACACACACACATGCATTAAAGTATGCTCAAGACAAATCACCCACACAAACACATGCTCATACACAAATGCACACACACACACACACACTCAAAAAGTGTTACTTCTTGTTATTTTCAAATTCAATGTGTAAATAAATGTCTGAAATGTGTCTGATCCTATTCTTTTCTGCAGATTAAAAAAAATGTTTTCCCCTATACTGCAAAGGTAAATGAATATATAAACTGCTGTTAGGTTTCAAATTCTACTGAAGATGCTCACCAGCCAGGGAAATGTCTTGTGTAAAGGAGGCAGAATGAACAATGCATTCATAATAGGATTAGCTGGAGAATCAGTCAGTGTCTGCCCAAAACCACACAGTGCAGGTGCTGTCATTCAATCTGCAGTTAACAACGTGGCATTTATGATTGCAAAACCCTGATTCTCACTGCTACCAATCAACTGCCATTGCTGTCCAATTAAAGAAATAATAATAAAAATACATCCTGCAATTCCCTAGGCTTGATCTCCAATACATTAACGAATAAGCTATTAAGAATAAGTTAAGGATACTAGGATACTAGTGTGCATGTGTGTGTGTGTGCGTGTGTGTGTGTGTGTGTGCCTGTCTGTGTGTTTCATTGTTCGTTGTGTAATACATGTTTGCAATAGGCTAATACATGTTTCCCCACTTGCATCCTTCAGTTAGACATGTATTATTACAATCAGTGCCACTTTAGCTTTGTGAAGTATCCAGCAACATTCATGGAAATTATATAATTGTCTCTTTGGTGTCCTGTCGTTAACTTTGTTTTCATCTCAGTTGAGTGCAGTGCTTAGTGGAAAGCGTTCTTTCTCATATGGCTGTTTTTAGATGCTGAGCCTGGGGGTAGCTTAATCTCTTAGACGTTCAGGAAAGGCAAGTACAATGTGTTGAAAGGTTAATAAGGGATTGAACAATGTATTTTTGGTCTTTGTACTTTCCTTCACATGGCAGTCAAAAATACATGAGGATTACATATTCTCCTTGTGGAGCTGAGAAGGTTCTGGAATAATTCAGCAGACAAAGCTAGGCCTAGAGAGGAGGAAGACAAAAAGCCAGAAAGAGGACCTGCAGGCCACAGGCAGGTAAGGACTGAACTAAATCTTTAAAAAAGGGAATCGGTCAAAAAAGAGCTAACCCAAAGGAGCCAGAGTGCGTGACTGCACCAGCGTTAAAAACAATCCCCTCACAGCACTGGTGTGGCCCTGCTCCTTTGTTCAGGCCTAGCAACCCAAGATAATGGGCAGTGCTGATTCTGTTCACTGCACCTTGGGATCCAACATGGATTGGGTGGGCGATAATGTATTTAATTCCAAGAAGTTTAACTTGTGCACAAACTTCAGGAAAACTGGTTGCTGGTAAGAGCCCCCTCACTCATAAAAAAACAACTGTTATATTATTTATTTAAGAGCCTTTCATCTGAATTTGATTAAGAAAATTACATTATTAGAAGTCTCTGAAGATAAATGAGCTGGTATACAGATTGAGATATGTCTGTCTGGCTGTCCTCTGTAGGGCCGGATTCAGAGATGTCGTGCCTCTCCTGTGTGGATTTAACGCGAGCTGACACCCTGTATTCTAAGTTGTGTTGCACAGGTGCTTATCTCAAAATGTGGGTGATACTGGGCATGTTAATCTAATGACCTGTTTCTTGTACCTGCCCGCCGGGTTGCCAGGTATCTACTAAAAAGATGTTTGTGGGGTTATGCGTTTTCAATGTGTCAGTGACGGTGCCTTTAATAACCGCATTTGCCTTTAGGAAAATCCTGCATTTGCGCATCATAGTTGCTCTTACATGACTAGGTATAGGTATGCAGTGAACGTATTAATTAATCGCATTGATAATGATCAATAAATGATCGTAGCTTCTATTGATGACTGCGATATACCCGTCACACAATAAAAATAAATAATCGCTGGACAGCGGTTGCACTATTATTAGGTAAACAAATAAATAGTTGGATTTACTGAAAAAATTTTTTTTTTTAAATCTAATCTTTTTTTAAAGATTTACCTAATAAAGTCATGTAGCCTATATGCAACGTCTTCAACTTAATAATTTTGGAGAAGCTGTGCTGACACAAATCGTCTCTCCATCAAAGCGAATATGATCCAGACACTGTCTATCAATTAATCCGTCTAATATGTGTCTGTTATGATACACCAGATGGTCAATCATAGCCTACTTTTACATATTTTTCTTTTTTAATCAGGGAAGTGAATCCTGGCGTCAGCTAAACAAATAACAACCCCAATAATAAGGGCGAGAAGCTTGTAGACTCAAGCAGAGAAAATTAAAACAGAAACGTACGTATGTCTCCAGCTCAGCAAACTAGATGCGAGTGACAATAACGAGGCAAACGAAGGAAAAGCAAACAAAGGTAATCCACCAAATGGGGAATAAGAGGCGAAGGAGAAGGGACTGAAAACAGAGTAACAAGGAAAGAGAACAGAACTGTAACCTAAAAGGAATATACCTTTACCGGCTTTGTGTAAATGGCCATTAGACACCAAAGCACTGGAGGAGGAAAGCACAGTGTTAATATAGCCGGCAAAACACCTGGACAGGTGTGCCAACTAATTGCAGAGTGGAGGAAAAAACACAACCCAGACGCCGTCCCGGAACAGTGAGGAACCCGAAGCGGAGAAGGGGCGGCAACCAGCAAAACCGTTACAGGAACGTGCTGGTAGATGACTATTTAACTATATATTTGGCACCACAGACATTAATAACACACAATCTGCATTGATATTTCAGAATGGTATTGATTATAGCATGTAGCTGGGGGGGGTCAATGTGGTTGTCATGCTGGCTTTGAGAACTGGGCATTCGTTTCTAATTCAGGATGGGGCCTGTCACGGATGACTTCACTTTTCATGATAAAAATATTGATTTGAAAGCATGCAGTGTGGTTCAGAGAAAAGTGAGCAAGTGTTGTGCACATGTATGTGCTTGTGTGTGTGTCTCTGCATGCATGCATGGAAATAACCTCAGCAGTTTATTAATAGAAGAAATTATGCAGATGTATAGTACATAAACAACAACAAAAACTGTAGATAACAATTAATAACATAGACTGAAGCTCATTTGGGTTTGAGCATGAGTTTTAAATCTGTCTAAAACCTGTCTGAAACACCCCCTGACTTCTACATCATTACTGGCTTTTATTTGAGATCCTCAGCTTCATTTGCACTACACAAACACACAGTGGTTCTCAGGAAATGAAGAGGAGCCTGTTTCTTAGGTGACACTATCTCCAGCAGGCTCAGACAGTGTATGGAGATATCTTCCCTGGGAGGCACTGTGAGCAGACCGAAATGAATCACCGCAGTCCACGCATTCTCCAATAAAACTTCTGTTACATCGCTCTGAGCCCTGTCGGTACACACTCTCTCACTGTATTACAGGTAGAATATACCATCAATAAAAATAGCACCATTGTGATGTAATCTCTCCAACTCTTCAAGATGCGGGGAATATTAAATCTTTAGTCTGGGGCTGGACTTGGATGGCTCAGAATTTGATGGGCAAAGCCGGATTGCTCCTAGAAGAGGTGTTTTGGAAGCCCAGAGGACGCAGCTTTTATCCATCCAATCTTAGCATGATCTAACATTGCAGTGCCAGGGACACTGTGCTATGGGAGGTGTTGTCTTTCTGATTGGCCCTGGCTCACTGTGGTCATCTAAAATCTCCTGGCATTTATGACAAAGAGCAGGGGGCTCCACCCTCTTTGTCTTTGCTGCTGTCAGTTACTGTAAAGAGATTTGAGGTAGTAGTTTGCAGATTATTGTTAATAATATTATTATTATTATTACTAAGATTTGAAGATTTCCTTCAATGATTACCCATGAACACTATTGGCCTCAGAAGCATGTGGTTTACTTTTTGTAAGCATGTACAGTACAGTAAATGCACAGGGGCGAGGAGTAAAATAGACATGCAAATAGAACAGAAAATCAACGTTTTACAGCTGTCTCACAACAGAGCAACACATATCTAAATTTATTCATACTCCAAGACTGCTACCATCAGTGCATTATAAATCCCACACTTATCAATACGCAATCTGCTAATGCAGGAGCCCGATCAATTTCTGCAGAGCTGAGCAATGCTTGGGGCCACTATGAGCTGAACCCCGCCCCCCCCCCCGGCCCCTTCTTCCCCCCATCAGAGATGACCTACTTAATAAGAAATATTGCTTCCAGTCAACCCTATTGCCTGTTGTGGGAAACAGGGAAAATTTAAAAGTCTTGCCGGTTGAGAAGGACCACTTTTCAATTGGCATTAGTTAATCTGATCACTTCAGTTTTACCTTTACCTCTAAGAGATGTCTAATGCTATTGCATTATCTCTCTCTCTTTCTTTCAGCGCAATAAAAAATAAGCGGACCAGCCAAAACAGTTATATCAAGTACAATAGAATATCATTAAAAAAGAAAAGAAAAAAACATTTTGAGAAGTTGGCTTGGAGTTACCAAATATGTTACAACCAAATAGACTTAAACTTTCTCCATTTAACATTCTTAATTGATCTCAGAGTAATTTTTAAGTAATTGACATTTTAAAAGTCAATTATTTATTTATTTATTTATTTAGAGAAGCATCATCATTCTTCAGGCAGTTCTATTTGAGGTGTTATTCTATTGTGGAGGGAACACATTACAATCCCATCTTCATGGGATATTCCAATAAGTCTTATATATGTTTTACTGTATAATGTAGCATTATACTGTCTATCTATAGGCTTCACTTCCATGTGTTTACATATTGCTTGTTCATATTACTTAAGGGATAGCATACAATTACGTACATATACAGCAGGGGTAGGTAACCCTGGTGCTGGAGTGCCAGAGACAGTCCTGGCTTTTGTTCCATCCAAACCTACAGTCAAGCCGGAAAGTCTGCACACCCCTTTCACCATCTCCACGTTTTATTACGTTACAGACATATTCTACAATAGATTGAGTTCATTTTTTGTCTCAAAATTCTACACAAAATAGCCTATAATGACAAAGTGAAAACAGCTTTTTAAAATTATATTTTAGAATTTATTAAAAATCTAAATGTCAAATATCATATGTACACAAGTGTGCACACTCTTTGATATGACACCCAAAAGTGAGCTGAGGTGCATTTTGTTTCCACTGATACTGCTTGAGATGTTTCTACAACTTAAATGTAATTTATTCGGAGCAAGGTCGTTTTTTGCGAGTTTTCGTTTGTGATACTATTTATCTATCCAATCATAACAAGTTTCCATGACTGACGTCACCGCACTGCCACAACAAACTACAACATCCAATATGGCGGACCAACTGATTTTGTATGTTTCTCAGAATAGCGTACTCTTAGATAAGAGACATACGGGCCGCTGTGGTAGTACAACGGTAAAAGCGCTGACTTTCAGTTAGCGCAGTTGTACTCCGAGGATCGGGGTTCGCGCCCCGGACCTGCCATTTTCCGAGCATGGCCGGCGCCCTGTGGGAGCAGCAATTGGTGGCTGCTTCCGGGTGGGGGGAGCGGCTCAGAGAGAATCGCTGCGCATATAGCAGCCACGGACGGGTTGGAATCACGGTCAGGCTCGGAAGGAGTCGCGCTCTCATAGCATGGCTACCTTCGCTCTACCGCCGGCTGACGGAGGTTGTGCAGCAGTGATTCTCTAGTGGTTGCTACACGGGGGGAATTGAATTAGAATAGGGGTTCAATTGGCTACTAAATTGGGAGAAAAACGGGAAAAAATCAGAAACAAATTAAAAAAAAAAAAAAGATAAGAGACATACAATGGGGGAAATAAGTATTGGACACGTCAACAATTTTCTTATCAAACATATTTCCAATGTAGCTATTCACATGAGATTTTGACCAGACATTGATATTAACTCAATAAAACTAAACAGCTAAAGAAATTGTAACATTCCAATCTTTAAAAAAAGTTATGTGCAATAAAGTGGAATGACACAGGAAAAAAGTATTGAACACGCTAAATTAAATGTATTTAATACTTAGTGGAAAAGCCATATTTGTAATATTTGGTCACATATCCTTTGCATGCCATGACTACCTGATGTCTGTGACCCAACAACATCAAAAGACTCTTGATATATTATTTTCTGGTACTCTTACAAGCGATACTATAACAGCTCTGCATTTGAATAGATCTCTATGGGAATTTGGGGGTGAGACTAGATTTAGCTGTAAATTACACTGAAACAGTATAGAACACATGGTTGGCTAAAGGGCTCTAAGTCATCAAGGGTCTGATGTATCAAACAAGCCTTTAACCATCACTCTGCTGCCAGAAATACAGTAGCTATGGAAGGATCACTTTAAGGGTTGTTTCTCCTGACAGATTTTCCTGTTGAACTTATATAGAAAAATAAGTCAGGAGAAGAAACCCTTCAAGTTATCCATCCATATCTACTGTATTTCTCTCAATTTGTGTTTCGTAAATCATCATTTGGATGAATGCAAAAATTATATTCACAAATGCAAATAACATTTACAGATATGTTTCCAATGTTCACATGTACAAATCAAAAGCTTGGCTTGCGAACTGACGAATCTACATTTGGCGAATCAATAATTTAATATTATTTTATTTCACATGGCCAATGGTTGCAATGCAGAATATTGGAAATGTCAATACATCAATAAATTGCCCATCAATGGCAGCTAATATGATGACATACATAACCTCTGTCACTATAATTATTCATGCCAATAAGCATGACCCCATTTTGTTGTGTGGATGTCAATGGAAAGATGGGTAAGGGTGAGGTTTCCAGTCAATAATTGTATTTCTGACGTGAGCTGATTTTTTATATTTATAATGATTGCAAATATATATTAAAAAAGGATTCATACATTACCTGACATTTCCACCAATATTTTTTTGAACACTTTTATTATTATTATTATTATTATTAATTTAAAAAATATAGATATTTTATTATTTTGCACCTTTCATCTGAAGCCCTGGTGCCCAGTTGGCCCTACCCCAGAACAGAAAGAGTGTTCAGAACAAACACGGAGATCACTGGAAGAGGAAGACAGATGGCCCGAGTCTCCTCGGAGTGCCGCATGAGGCAGCTTGAATGGGAATTCTGAAACCCGACTGGAGTTATTGATGATGGATCAGAGCAGACATGACACGTGTCGAAAAGAGATTGTGAAAGGTCTCCATCTGAAATCTGGGAAAAAATAAAAAGAGAAAAAGCATGCATTCAACATCCTGTGAGGGCAATGTTTAAATTTGGAGAGCGTCATCAGCCCCGGGGGACACTCGCTGTCAGTAGATCTGCTGACCTGGCTGATGTTATCACGCTGCTGCAGCATCACATCGGTTTTACGGAATTGTACAGTGGATGAATTCTTCAAGGGGAGAGGCCGAAACCTACAGGTGTTGCTTAGTCTAACCCGCTGACCCCACCTCTGACTCAAGGGTCAGCCTCTCAGCAATTTTAATTTAAATGATTTATCAAATGCAATCCTGTTGACCTTATTACAGATGATTATTGATTTTCTCTTTATTTCTGGAAGTGTGGTGAACTCACCCGTGACTCCAGAGCTGAATGACTTATTTCTTTATAAATGATTGGTGATCCATGAGTGGGTTACGTGCCCCTAACCATTTACCTGTAATAAACACTAAAAGTACAAAAATAGGAGATGGAGATTAGTGTACCTGGCACAGTTAGTTCTGAGTGTGCCTGGACTGGATTTGTATCAACCAAAGCATGCCAGCATTCTGGGGCTTATGTCAACACAGTGTGCCCCAGTGCTTTGGTTGGGACTTTGCGTGGATATATTTGGCGGAGTAGTTTTTTTTTTTTAAACGTGCATAACAAGGTCTGTGGATGCCCATGAGTAACGGTGTCATTATATTTGGAAAGAGACGTTGCTTTTGATATGTACTTCATTACATTGGATTTGAAATACACCAATTAATATGAGGTTAAAGTGCAGGCTACCCGCTTTAATTTGAGCATATTTTCATCCATATTGGTTGATCCGTGTAGGAATTACAGCCCTTTTTATACACAGGGGAGCAAAGGTAATGGGACTATTGGTTGGTCAGCTGTTTATTGACCATCTACGTGTCTTTGCAGACGGGGTCACTGAAAATCTTGGGGTGGCACATCAAAACCAAAAGCCATAACTGAATTTCAGGAATTCTATCATGTTGTTGTAATATATAGGCTAGTTGAAAACTATGTCAATATGAGAGTTAAGGAATCGCATACTGATATAATTTGGTTTCTTATTTTACAGTTAATGCTACTAATTATCTGATGTGCACAGACTAATACCGGTACAGTTAACATTTTGAGTTCCACAACAATCCTGTTTTAATGTGTTATGTATCTGTATATACATAAGCGATTAATTGTTCTTCAAATAGGCTAGTAGTTGTCCTTTTCCTTAAAAAGACAAATATACAGCTTTAATTTGAAGGAGTAGCTACATTGATTGTAAGGAACAAAACATTTACTGGGAACAAGCCTACTAGAATTTAAAAACACCACACAGAGGCCTCCAATTCTTTTCAATACAGCTGTATTTGGCTGTTCCTGTGTCTTTTTGTAAACGAAAATATTATACTATATATGTCCAAAAATGCAAAACAAAACAGCATAATCATGGACAACAATATATATTTTATTATAGCCTACTCACAAACTACTCATATTCCTGCTTTATTAGGCTACATTCTTCTCAGCTCGTTTCGTCCACAGTGTAGCCTATGGTTTTTATTTTTATTTATTTTTTAAAAAGGGTTTCCACATTGTTATGGTTTTGAAAGCTCCGTGCTAAGATGGCTACGATGCAGCTTTGGCAAAAACTGGTATGCAGTAACAGCATAGCCTTTTTCTTTTATTTATTTTTATTTATTTTTTTTCAAAGAAGGCATTTCCGATATAGGCTAATTGCTGACTTGTGGCGAAAGTGCCGCCGTGGTGATAGATTTACTTTAACATCTGTCAGAGAATGTAAACAAGTCGTCCATTTTCACTGTAAGAAGAAATTTTATGACAACGTTACCTCTATTTCGCTAGCTTAGCCTACTTGAACAGTTACAACCTGTTAAGGTTGTAAGAAGAGTAGCCTACCCATTTAAAGCTGATTGCTTTTTCTTTGTCTCACCGTTTGTTTGGAATCTACACGCATACAACAACGAAAAATTATTTATTTTTTGGATGCCCACAACTTTTTTGTTAGTGGATGATAATATTTTGCACTTGCAAATATAATACTGTAATGTTATAGCACTCAGATTTATCCACATTCCACTACAAAACATTTGCATATGGTCAAAATGTTTTAGCGTTTCTCACAGCAATATTAGTTAGCCATAAATTGACAATTGAATAACTTATAACTTACTTAGGCTACCTGTGAAACAATGCCTGCTGCACACATAAGCATATGGAGTTTCAGGGTCTCACATTTTCCCCTTTCTTCCTACATTCTTTCCCCTTCTTATTGCTCGGATCCACTTTTCTCATTTTATGGGCTCCCTTTTGCGGTTCGGAATCTTATAAAACCGCAATTCTGGGTTTTTTTCCTTGTTTGTAGTGCATCCCACCAAACAACAACTTTTAGGCATTTCTATGCTGTTAGCTAACCGATCGAAATGACAAGAAGGCACCAGCACGTCAAGTCAATGGAGGGCAAGAGCGGGATGTGTTTTCTCCCCCCTGGATGGGCGGAGCCTATTTGCGCTCAGTCTCCTGGCAGGGCACTGTGATAACAAAAGGCCTAGAGTTGATTCTAGTTGTGGAATGTGCATTTGCTGTTTCTCAATAAATTAGAGTAAATCAATCAGAGACAGCCAAAACATTGGGTGTATCAAAATCAACTGTTTGATACATCGTTAGGAAGTAAGACCGCACTGGTGAGCTCAGCAATAGCAAATTACATTACATTATAGTTATTTAGCAGACGCTCTTATCCAGAGCGACGTGCATAGTGCATTTCCGAACTAGGAACAAATGCGTTAAAACAACCCTAAAAGGTCATCACGAATGAAAGTCAGTATGATTGGGAATTTTTTATTTATTTTTTTGGGGGGAAGGGGGGGTAACCACAATTACATAATCAAGGGAGGTCACAAGGAGGTAGGGAGGGGTGGAGAGAGGTGCTGCTTGAAGAGGTGCTTGAAGGTGGTCAGACTTTCTGTTGTTCTGACCTCCACGGGGAGCTCATTCCACCACCGAGGGGCCAGGACAGACAGACGTCGAGACCGGGTGCTAGTATGGCAATGATATATATATTTGTAAGATAGTCTCTATGAAATTAAGTCCAAAACGGGAATAGGTTTCGTGTACAATGAGCAAAGACCCACTGAAAATCACACCATTGCCTAGCATGTCAAATGGTTTGTACTACTATACTACTACTACTACTACTACTACTACTATACTACTTCTACTGACCTGATGTAACTTTGCCCCCTAGTGGTAGTCAGGTCCAACCAAATTACAGTAGTCATGTTTCTCTGAAATGATAAACTACAGCTTTTGATAAAACTTCATTTTATTCTTCAAAATCTCTGGTATAAAAATGTTTTATGAATTCTACCTGGTGTTAATTTACAACGGTTTTCTGGTTAACCCTGAAGAGTGTATCTTATTACATTTCACCAAAGTCCAGTACAGTCGACATTTCCACAGCGCCCACCGACCTGAGGGCTGAAATACGTTGCTGTTGTTATGTTAAAACACACATGCTTTTTCATGCAAATTTCTTCTTCAATTCAAACTTTAAACCATGGATCTGAATTGAATATTTATTAACACTTAAATAAGACGAGTAGGCACTAGGTGAAAGTGCTTTTTGTGGGTCATGGTTAGATAGGGCTAATAGTAATAATAATATTAATAAGGATTAGGATACTGGGCTTGAATTCAAAGGTGGTGGGTTCAATTCCCAGCTGTGGAGCTGCCTGCCACTCTTGAGCGAAGCACTTAACCTGAACTGCTTCAGAAAAATATCCAGCTGTATGAATTGTTTTTTTGTGAAAATGCAATCTGTGCAATTCACTCTGGAAGAGTGCGTGCTGAGATGTAAATAATTATAATAGCTTCATAATTGTCTGCATTTTTTCTTTATTTTTCAGCACTGGTGAGGTGACTTTCTTTCTAGAAATCTCTTTGAGTCAAGACTGCTTGACTCAAAGAGTCTGCTTAGCAATAGAGGAAGCCGGAACACAAGGGACCAAGTTCACACTTGCATTTTCGGGCTCGACAACCAAAGTTATTAGCTGGAGTCTCTCATGTTCTGTGTCCATACACACACGCATATTTAGAAGACCAAGAATGCTTACAAGTATGAACGAGTAACAAGACTCACACCTGTATTTACTCTGGCAGTAAGTTTGTAATGGTACAATATTTGCTCTGATCGTAAATCTCACATTTCAATTGTCGCGCAGGTGTAAACGTGATCTCCAGTGTCAACAAAGATGGACGCGGCCATTCAGATTTTGTTTATCTCTGCCGAGCGAAGCCGTAGAAGACGTGTGTTTCCACATCTGATCTGGTAGCTAATGAAGCAACGTCAACTATTGCTTCTTTTAACAGTACTCAATATCGCCCTGAGCACACTCTATGGAAGTCAGGGAGTTAATCACTGTGCATTTTCTACCAGTTGTCAACTCCCGTTCCTGTGCACACTCGCAGAACCAAGCTCATTTGCATAGGAACAGGAGTCAACTTCGGTAGTGCTACCTGTTCAGAACAGGACTCGTTACTAATAGTTGTTACTAACTCTTGTTCATAACCGTACTAAGTGTGAACTTGACTGGATTAAGCACTAAAATGAGGAGCAAAAACCATATTTGGCTGTAGTGTGAACGGGGCCTCTGGTGCCCTGTTTTCAGCACGCAGGTGATAATGTCACATCTCGCTCCAATGTTATTCAGGGGCTCCTGCTCACCCTGGCATTAACTTAACTAAATGAATTGCCGTGACAACAGGGGGAAAGAACAGAGACGAGTGCCACCCCGAGAAAGGTCCCGTGCTAAGGGGAGGTAAGGGTGCTGTACAAATTAAATGTTTTTGGGTTATGTTCCAGGAGGAAGTGGAAGCAGATGACCTGTGTAATGGGAAAGTGTCCAACGTTCCACTCCTGTGGTATTGATCCAAAGGAAAATGTGAAACTGTGATCACTGTTCCACCAATCAGCAATGTGCTTTGAGTAAAGGTTTCTGACTATTCATTTCTTTCTTTGTCTGTTTAGATTTGGGGAACAGCCAAGATAAATTGTGATCTTGTGCAGGTTCGTTGATAAAAAATGACCTCCTGTCCCATGGTGCAACAGGTGTCACGCCATGACCCCGCCTACGTGTGGTAACCTAGGGGCTGGAGTAATGAGAGTGCTGGGCCTGCTTGGCTGGATGGCTGCTGAAGAGGAGACACTCACCTGAACATCTGTTAGGTTAGGAGCAGAAACAAATACAGATCTCCCTTAGTGACACACTGAGAATTTCAACAATGTTGTGAAAGAAAAGTGTGATGATTAGCCTTCAGCACATGTTGTTTTAGGCTTTATTTTGGAGTAAATATGAACATCTACTACTAAAATTACTACTATTCCAAATAATAATAATAATAAGAATATTTTAGAAACAAAATTGATATTATTTGTCTGACAATAAATTACAAACTCCTTGCTCAGTAGACTGCATTCCTTAAAATCAATTGTTTAATGCTTTAAATGGTCAATTTTCTTTTCAAAGCTCTTATATACATGCTTTCACATAAAGTCTTGTGAGTGAGGTCAATGCTTCACACACTGTCAGTACCCTTGAAACAACATCCCAAAACCTCAGAGCCCTGAATAGGCAAACATGTTTTCCCAAAACCTTTTTACAAAGGTCACAATCTCTCAAATTCTGGAAGCAGCCCAGACACATGTCCCATCCGTTATGGGGGAAAATGTGAGTGCAGGCAGGATAGTATGGCTGCAGGCTGCACAACACTGCACTGCACAATTAGATGCACAGTTTGAAAATCTAAACACAATTTAATTTCCTGCTGTCTAAAATCTAAATGAGAAATATTCAGAACTACAACCAGAAAGAGAAATGACAACTATGGGTGCCACACAATCAGCTATTTTCTTGCTTTTTACCATGTCACATTGTGTAGGAAAACAAATGGGAACATTTTAATCATAGTCACCTGGGGTATGAGAATTAGAGCGACAATTGCATGTCCCATGATGTGAGATAATTATGATTAGCAGTTAAGGACATGCACAAACTAACAAAATAAAAAAAAACGAAATAATGAAAAATGTCAGTGAGGGGATTTTGAAGAAAAGAAGAGACCACTTGTGGGACCCCTATGGAGTGGTTGATTGTTTTGGAGTGATATCTTCACAGGATGATACTTTAACAGAAAAAAACCCCAGCAGCTATCTATGGCAGTGTAGGTGTAAGTATGTTTTAACTAAGAAAGGCGAGAGAGAGATTTTCTGTATGGATACTAGGGGTGTGCAGAGATGCCACTATATGTGTACTTGTTTAACTGATAAAAGTATTAAACATATTTGTATAGAAACCAGAATTTGTCATGGTTTAAACCAAAAATCAGTTAAAACTACTAGTGAGTATACTCATATATTTCAAATACTGTTAAGCAGCTATTAGTTTAGATTTTGGTGACAAAGTAGCGATGCGTGTGACCGCTAGCCTACGTTGTCTCCGAATCACCTTAAAGCTATTTTGGCAAGCACTAGCAGGGAAGAGGCTGCTTGAAGCTTCGATGCTGGCTTGCTAACTCCATTATTCATAAACAAATGACTTCTGTTTTTGGACGAATGTATGAATCACGCCATGCTTGCTTTTACTTGTTCTTGTTAAGGAGGCTAAAATTTAATTTACAGCAGTCAACAACTGTCTGGGAATGAGGTTATATAACAACAAACACTCAACGTGGGTCTGGCCCGACCAGACATGGATAGCCCACACAGACAACTGTTCCCCAACGTGGACACATGCTTGCAAGAACTGTGGCCCTCGCTCTCCCACGTCCTACTCCCCTCAGCTCGTAAGCACTGTGGCAGCTCCGAAAATGTGATCAAGATAGCAGAAACATAAAAGCTTGTTTACTTTGGCATTGCTTATAACAAAACAGATTGAATAATTATATTTATATTGAGAAATATTTATTATCTGTTATAATGTCATTATTATTTATTTTTTATTTTTTATTTTTTCTGCCACCCCGCCCCCCTCTTTGGAGGTCAACAATTGTACAAAAAATTACAAAAAAGGTAAAACCTCTCTGTAGAAAAGACAGAACCAAGACAAAACTAAAACAAGAAGCAAAAAAAAAACTATATACATACACATGCAATGGCAATAATAGATAGTTATGTGTGTGAAATTGGACAATATACACACATACATACTGTTATGTTCTGAGATTCTGTCTGTCTGTTTTGTATTTTTTACTTGTTTATTTATTCTGATTATGTATTTATGTTTCTGATTATTTGTGGTTTCACTGTTCTGTGTTTTGTATTAGTCACCCTCTGTCTTTGTCACACTTTTCGGGAGTCTGTGGGGATTTCGGTTTTCTCTATATTTCCTCTATCATGCGCTTCCTTCATTACTAATTACTTAATTGTAAATAATACGAATTAACTAACAACCACTAACATCTTAGAATTAGTGTCTACTAATCTACTAATGACTAACTTGGATATAATACTAATCTACGAATGCCATAGAATCAGGGTTTTCTACTAACTTACTAAGGGCTACTTCTTTCCTCGCTGCAGCTGTCTCTCATTCTGCCTGTTCTATCACTAATTATCTTCCTTTGGTTCCTCTTAACTACAGCTGACTCTCGGTTCCACTTTCCTATCCCTTATTGTATGCACTTGTCTTATTGGAGTCCATGTCATGTTATCTCTATGTATCTGTTTCTAGTTTGTGTCTTACGTTCTCCCTTGTTATTTTATTATGTGCTCTCCTCATTGTTTCATTACGTGCACCTGTCTGTCATTTGCCCTTCCCGGTTCCTCACACCTCATCTTCATTGTTTCTTGTCTCCCTCAGTGTATTTATACTCTGTGCTTTCAGTCCTTTGTTGTGAGTTCCTTGCTGGGTTTGTTGATTATAGATTTTTTGAGAACTCTTCTGAGTTGTCCGTTTGTGTCATTCTTTATCTGTTCCTGTGTTTTTGTTATCCCTCGTCCTTTTCCCTGTTGGTTTTTTCTTGCTGTTTTTTCTGGTTTTTTTCTTGCTGTTTTTTCTTGCTGTTTTTTCTGGTTTTCCTGTGATGCCTCCCTGGTTTTGACTCCTGCCTGTGTTCTTGAGACCCTGATTTTGCACTGTTTTTGTACCTCTGCTGTGCCTTCCCGGTTCCAAACTCTGCCTGTTCTGTGACCACTTTTTTACCACTGTTTTTGTACTGCTGCCCGGTCACTCGTTAAACTTCGGTTTTTGTACTCCCTGCCTGCTACTGCGTCCCTGTTTCCACCACTGTTTCAGAGCGACCATGCCCCCCCCGTTTGCGGTACAAAAACAAAATTGGGGGTCCGTATAAGTTTTTTTTCCTCAGGAGAGAAATACGCTGCTTGAGTACAGCCCAAGTTGTAGTTGATGGGAACGCGCACAGAGTTACCGGATAAGCCAGATTGCGGTGGTTAGGTTTTGTTAAACCAGCTAATGCAAAGCAACCCTGGTCATGTTTTGCTTCCTTCATAGTATAACTCTCCCAGGTTTTAGATTTTTGTTTGACCTATAAAACTATAGATATTTAGACCTCAAGCAGAAGCAAGGTGTCATGTATGATTATTATTCTTCTACATGCTGGGCAGAATCTTTGAATGGAGGACTGATTGATGAAGTCAGTGTTTTTATTTATCAAGTGCACAGTATAACACAAGGTCATTCTGAACAATGAAATTCTTAGGACATGACAAGCAACAACCATGTTGTAGGCATAAAAAATATTAAATTGTTAAAAAGAGTCATAACAAAAATATACATAGCAGTAAAACACTAGCAGCAGTTCCAAATATGGACAGTAGGAATAAGAGTATTAAATATTATAAATATAAAGTGTAGAGGTGCTGATAGATATTTACATTAAATTAAATTATGGTGATAAATCCTTCAAGTGAACACTCCCTCATTTATAAAAATAGCTTTTTCTTTGACAACATACATTTTTAAAACTCTCAAAATGGACTCACTATGCATATCTACTGCTATATTTAATATATAAAAATGACATCTCCAAATTTTACTGCCAGGGCTGAGTGGGCCCTAGTGGTCTATAAACACGTACACATGAACCTGTGCCAGATGTAAGGCCTGTATGCTGTACACAGCTCAAATGAAGAGAAAAATGTATCCTTGCTTTTAATATTCTTGTGGCCCTCTCAGTTCAGTTGTTAATTATTCTGGTAAAACTTTGGAGGCAAAAGAAACCTGGCCTTCTGGCTGGTATTGATGCAGTTTCAAGAATGATCAGTTTTCAAACACTTTGTAAAATTATTCGTTACATTTCTAATACACGTATAGTGCTAACAACCGATCTTCCTTGAACCTTTCAGTTATTTTTTAATACATCATTTTCTGTCTGTGCTTTGACTTCTTTGTGAGTGAAAGCTGGAAAAAACACTGCAGCCAGATCAGGAAAACAACAATCAAAAACAACAAACAAGAAAGCAGACCAATGCGTGGCTTTTGTCTTCTGGCTTCCTCCACGTTTGTCTCGGTCTTGACATCTGCCACTCAGCAGTCGATTTCATCATTTCCTGCATTGGTTCAATGTCCCATAATGCTTCACAGTTTCCCAGTTGCGAAAGCTGATAATTAGCCTTGAGTGAGAGCCCACTGTACCAGACATAGCCATGACTTCCTGATGAGCATGTCAGCCGAAACAATTTCACTGGAAAGTAGAAAAGAAGCCGAACATAGCGCCGAAAACTCAAACTCTCTCCTGAAAACTTTTCTTCATCATACTTCTATTATACTTTTCTATATTAATTTTGGTCATTGTCATATCACAGTTATTAAAATAACTGAGTCGGAGTGGGGAGACAGGAGAGGGGCCCGGTGCATGACTGAGCCTCTTGACAAGTCATTATATGTATGCTGTGGCTAGTAGCCCAAGGCATGTAGGTGACTCCTCTCTTCCACAGCCTCATGGCCCCCTGAAGTAGATTAAACACAAGGTCAAGCATACCCTTGCATAATAATAATAATGATGACGATGTATGCAGGTACAATATAGGATATACAAGTTTATATACAACAGGATATACAACTGCCTTTTGTTATCACACCCTCTAAACACAGACACACACACACATGCACACAGTTGGTACACAAAGCTGGTTACTTAAAAATTTAAAGCTGGTGCTTTTTGGAAATCCCATTTGGGACAGTCACATCAAAATCTGTGTTCCCTCAAAAATCCTTTGTTTTGGTGCAATGAAGATGCAGAACAATAACTTCACAATCTTGTTTCGCAGTTATTATTTGCTTTGTGCTGCCATAATTTCATATAAATAAGTACTGAAGTGAAAGGGGGTGAATGGCAAGAGACCACAGGAAATCAATATGAACTAGTGAACTATTAGCATTGAATGTTAACACTAAAAAATTGGGCTATAGTGCTTAGCTAGCTCACCACTAAGTATGAATGTGCCCCATATCATGAAATGGTGCTTTCAGTCGTTACAAATATTCCAGTAGACTAAAATTACACATAGGTGTGCTGCAATCCTCTTCTGGTGTAAGGGATAGGACCAAACCATCGTGGACTGAGGATTTTGAGTAAGGAAAATATTAAAGAGGCCAGTCCTCTTCGAGTATATGTGTGATCATACAAGCCAAAGGTCTGTAGACTGGCTTGAAAAAACAGAAACGTAGCATCCTGTCCAACTTCCTCCTCAGTCTGTCACTCCCCAGAAATGAATCTGTTCCATTCTCCCTCTCCAAACCCTAATAAAACAGTTATCGCTGCTCTGCTCATTTTAATTGATGTCACCGTGTCTCGTAAACGCACTTAGCGTAGTTATATACGTGTGAGAGCCTTCCGGTTAATAAGAGTGCTCTGGAGGGGACGCTTGCTGTGGTTGTTAATCGCTGCTCTAAACGAGCGCTGCTTTCACCAGCCTCCCATGATCAAACGTCAAACGCGTGCCCTCTGCTGACCCCAGCAAATTGAGCGAATGCGAGAGGCCACCACCCATACAGCTAAGTGACACGCCCTTAAAGAAGATGGCAGTCACCTCCACAGCAATTTAGTCTCTACGCATACAGTCCATGATTCAAGCAACAGTTGTCTTGAACTTTTACTTATGATTAAATCCAAGATTCACAAACACAGTTGTGGGGCACACCAGTGTTGACTAGCATAATACGGTATTGCATTGCAAATGTTATGTTTGCTTACAGTATAAAAAGGGTTCTGGAACAAAGTCTTATGGACAGATGAGATTAATATTTACCTGTAGCAAAGTGGTGGAAAGAGGAAAGTTTGCAAAAAGAAAGAAACTGCTCATGATCCAAAGCACCCTCTCCTCCTCTGTGAAACATGGGGGAGGGAGTGTTATGGCTTGGGAATTTATGGCTGCCGCTGGAACTGGCTCGTCTTCATTGATTATGCTGACGGCAGCCTCAACATCATATTCATTGTTTTATTTCAAATCAAATTTTCTGGAGGGCAAAGCCAAAACAACACAAATTGTGTCACTGTCCCAATACTTTTGCATTTACCTTACGTATATACGTATACAGAGCCCTCCACTATTATTGGCACCTCTGGTAAAGATGAGTAAAAAGGGTTATAAAAGTTCACCGTTTGGTGAATTAGCTTAATCTCACACTGAAAAAAATAGAAAAATTCAACCTTTAATTGAAGTAAATTTATTATGAGAAAAAAAAATCCCTCATCAAAAAATTATTATTTTTAACAACACCACGTGTGCCACTATTATTGGCACCCCTGCATTTATATATAGAATAAATTAATAATTTTTCATATTTGGTTGCATATCCTTTACATGCCATGACTGCCTGATGTCTGTGACCCAACAACATCAAAAAACTCTTGATATCTTATGTTTTGGTACTCTTACAAGCGATACTATAACATATCTACATTTGAATTGATCTCTATGGGAATTGGGGGGTGGGAATAGATTTAGCTGTAAATTATGCTAGAACAGTATGGAATACATGGTTGGCTAAATGGCTGTAAGTCATCGTGTCTGAGGTATCAAACGAGACTCAAACCATCACTCTGCTGCCAGATATGCAGTAGATATGGATGGATCACTTTAAGGGTTGTTTCTCGTGAGTAATTTTCCTATTGAACTCTAGGGAAAAATAAGTCAGGATAAAAAACCATTCAAGCTATCCATCCATATCTACTGTATTTCTGGCAACAGAGTGATGGTTTAAGACTTGTTTGATACATCAGACTCTTGATGACTTACAGCCATTTAACCAACCATGTGTTCCATACTGTTCCAGTGTAATTTACAGCTAAATCTAGTCCCACCCCCCAATTCCCATAGAGATCCATTCAAATACAGAGACGTTATAGTTTCGCTTGTAAGAGTACCAGAAAATAAGATATCAAGAGTCTTTTGATGTTGTTGGGTCACAGACATCAGGTAGTCATGACATGCAAAGGATATGCGACCAAATATAAAAAAATAATACTTTATTCTATATATAAATGCAGGGGTGGCAATAATTGTGGCACACGTGGTTTTGTTAAAAATAATAATTTCTTGATGAGGGATTTTTTTTTTCTCATAATAGATTTACTTCAATTATAGGTTAGATTTTTCTCATTTTTTCAGTGTGAGATTAAGCTAATTCACCAAACAGTGAATTTGTTATAACCCTTTTCACTCATCTTTACCAGGGGTGCCAATAATAGTGGAGGGTACTGAATATATATATAAACCACAACATGCCGTGCATATACAAAAATATATGGCAGGACAAGGTGGTGATTGGCCAGAGGCTGAAATTTAAAAACGTTATCCTAACATGTTCATATAACTATTGACAAACGTTTCCTGTTGGTGAGAGATGATGAGCAGTGCCTTCAAAAGCTGCGTTCTGACTGTCCAGTGACTGACATTATCTCCCTGTCCAAGCCAGCTTTAGTTAATTATTTTAGTCATTCATAATGGAACTTTAATACAATTTGAAAGTTTTTGTGTCGTGATTTCGAACTGCAAAGAAGCAATGTACCTGGATTATCGTGCCAATATGTACTTTACTGTGCCTATATGCAAATATGATGCATGGCTGTCAACTAATCAGAATTCAGGCTTTATTCAAGCCTTAGTATATATAGCTCTTTCTCTCCTTTTCTACTTACATTTTTATCGTAATACATGAAAAACATTGGGTGCAATACTGTTTTAACAGGCCATTAACTGTCAACCACATCAGACTGCAGGGAGCACCCTTACCGATCAGCTCTATGACTAATGATTTATTGTTTTTGATTAGCTCTAGATGTCCATTTATCCTCAAGGACCAGAAAAAAATATCTTTAAGGATTTCTGGGAAAACCATGGATTCTTAAAATAGTCTATGGTGGTGGATGAAAATCTGCTGTATCTTACTCCTTCCTCTCTCTTTCTCCCCCATTAAATATCACATTCTGTGAGCTATGTGCGTATGTGTGAAACATAGCTATATATATGAACGTGGGTGTGTGCGCACTGTGCATACATGTGCAGTTAACAAGTATAAAAGTATTAATATCTTCAATTATTTCTTCATTTATTTCCTGAAAGCAACTACCAATCTAGGAGACCATGTTTCACCAGCAAATAGATTCTCAGGTACTTTCTATTTACATTTTTCCTTTGATTTAAATTAATGATGTACAAAACCTACCTTTTTTGTTTGTTTGTCTGTTTTAGTCAGAAAAGACAGAAGATGAAAGGCCTAAATATTCAACCTTGGCTAATGTGTATACCCTCTTTCAAAAGAGGTGAACTTCAATTAACAAAAAGCACGATAAAAACACAATGCATATCAATGCCAAGCTGTCTGATATTTGAAAAGAAATCATACTACCATAAAAATAATAAATAAATAAATATTAAACAAATTTATCACATATACTTTAAGGTATTTAGAACTTACCTTAAAAGTATTTGTTGAAACTGTTTAAAAAATCCTATATCAATAATATTACCATACAAATGTGATTAATGATCAATGAAAAAGACAGCATGCTACAATGGCAAGCACTAATGAAATAAATAAATAAGATGCGTGTTGTTTCTGCATATTATTGTCAGCAGTATAGCAATTTTACAGAGCGGCAGAATGTTTCTTTTATTTTATTATTATTATTTGTTATTTTTTACTTCTTCAATTTGCCCCTGTTCAACAATACAATTATAAGTGCGTATGGTGAGGTTTCCGGAAAGCTCACTAAGCCGCCTTGTGTCTCCTAATGCCCAAGGTGTGTTATTATCTCTTCTTAGAGCACCACCTGCCTTGCCTTAATGATTAACTAATTGGCTCAGTGCGTGTCCTGAAATAATAAAAAAATTAGGAGCATATTGATTCAAAAGCCTGTGCCTGATTCAAAAAGCATAAAATCATCCACAGAGGAACCTTAATGGGGGCAGTCAGCCTGTGACATTCCAATTCACTGTGTTATTGCCCAAGTCCCGGTGTTACCAACGTATTAAGGATGTCCAAGTGAGGCAGAATTTAAATGTGAACATCTCAATTTTAGAACCAATTTATGATGGGTATTGCTGAACAAGAGAGTCTCACGGTTATTAGGCTTCATTAAAAAACATAAAGATGCATTATATGCTCAATTATTTTACTCTGGGATGGCAGTTACCTCTGCATATCTTTTACAGAGTTCTGTTAGCAGTAGATAACCCCCAATTGGCAAGACAGAAGACACGTTTTCTAAGGAGACTTCGATAACCTGGCAATCCGCAGAAGAGTTGAGTGGCCTTGAAGATGCATAACGAATTGGCTCGTTTAAGCCAGTGAATGGGATCCCTGTGATTAAAGATTGTACTGGATAATGAATACTAGGTAACATTAAGCACCAGGTATTAGGACTGCTATTATGCTTTTAATGTTTTATGTGTTGAGAAATTAGTTAACGAGGTCACACAAAGGGGTTTTGAGTTTCCATTCTGCTCGCGAACATACAAAAAAATAATAATCCTGTGTGGTCCATGTAGCTGATGTGTCAGGACTCCCTAGTGGTGTTTATCAGGGACATTAAAAGGCGGGATACAGGGAGGAGAGGCGGGACACATAGAAGAGAGGCAGGGCACAGGGAGGAGAGGCAGGGGACATAGAGGAGATGTGGGAAACATGGAGGAGTGTCGGGACACATAGAGGAGAGGCAGGGCAGAGGGAGGAGAGGCAGGACACATAGAGGAGAGGCAGGGCACAGGAAGGAGAGGCAGGACACAGGGAGGAGAGGCGGGACACAAGGAGGCGAGGCGGGACACAAGGAGGCGAGGCGGGACACAAGGAGGACAGGCGGGACAGAGGGAGGAAAGGCGGGGACACACTGAGGAGAGGTGGGACACAGGGAGGAGAGGCAGGACACAAGGAGGAGAGGCGGGACACAAGGAGGAGAGGCGGGACACAGGGAGGAAAGGCAGGACACAAGGAGGGCAGGCGGGAAACAGGGAGGAGAGGCGGGACACAGGGAGGAGAGGCGGGACACAAGGAGGAGAGTTGCGACACAAGGAGGAGAGGCGGGACACAGGGAGGAGAGACAGGACACAAGGAGGAGAGGCAGGACACAAGGAGGAGAGGCGGGACACAAGGAGGAGAGGTGGGACACAGGGAGGAGACGCAGGACACAAGGAGGAGAGGCGGGACACAAGGAGGAGACGCGGGACGCAGGGAGACGGGACACAAGGAGGAGAGGTGGGACACAGGGAGGACAGGCTGGACACAGGGAGGAGACGTGGGACGCAGGGAGATGGGACACAAGGAGGAGAGGTGGGACACAGGGAGGAGAGGCTGGACACAGGGAGGAAATTCTATGAAATATGTTTTACTGACATCTAAATCTCATACGTGCGTTCTAAGGATGAACAAGTGAGATTGATGGGAGAGATGGATATGTTGTTAATAATACTGTCGCTTGGTTTAATTAATTTTTTGGAACACAAAGAACAAACCCATTAATATACATATATACATATATATATATATATATATACATATATACATATATATACAATATATATGTATGTGTGTGTGTGTGTGTGTGTGTGTGTGTGTGTGTGTGTGTGTTTGCATGCAATTATTGCACCCCAATAAATATTACTCCCTGTTGAGGCACCGATACTATATTGATTACAAACTATATATAGCCAATCTCTATAGTAGATGTAGTGCTGTTACTTTAAAGGTTCCAGACCGTATGTTTTATTCACATTTTAAAAATCAAACATAAATACATTATATAAAAATAATCTTTTTATGTCACCGCCAATATAAAAATCTATTTTTTCTTAAACTCTTCCTGTTAGACATTCAGCTGTTATATCATTCTGTGGAAAATATAAATAAATAAATAAATAAAAATCACACCTTGTGGACCACCTAGGCAAATGAAAGGTAAATCAACAGTAATAGATAGGAGAAATGCTCCCATCTGTCTCTTTCTCAGTTTTGCTTGCTTGCATGTAGAGTTACCATAATTTCCCACAATTTTCTGATCAAAATCACAATTCACCGCAGTTCTGTGCCAAGGCCCTTCTGTGAAATTTGTTTTGGAATTCAGAAAAAACACATTACGTGTCCAGACCCTATTCTACTAAGTGTACAGACCCTATTCTACTAAGTGTACAGACCCTATTCTACTAAGTGTACAGACCCTATTCTACTAAGTGTACAGACCATATTCTACTAAGTGTACAGACCCTATTCTACTAAGTGTACTCTGTAAACTGTATTAATTTGTCTAGGTCTCCGGGTCTTTTTTTCTCATTATTCTTTGGGCTACACCCCCTCAGTATGGTGCTCATGGAGGAGCAGATTATTATGGACATAAAACAGTCACTGTTTCCAGTGGTTACAACCAGCCCTTAATGTCTTGGCACCTAACAATATATCACTCTCCTCTTTCACTTAGCATATTATTTGATGATCCCGCACACATATAATAACTCGTATTCATACAAAATACTTTCCCTTGAAATTCCCATATTAATATGCATCTTATTTATTCACCAAGAAAAGGAGCATGAACCAAAATACACGTTATTCCTCAACTGAAAATATATTCTTTATGTATTATCGTCAATCGTTATTTAATTTTCACAAAATAACAAGTTCGGCAGTTAGTGAAATTAAAGAAATATAAATATTTAGCTCAGTGATAAGCGATCTAATTTCTGCTTTAATGCAGTGAGACACACTGAAAGAGAAAGTAGTGTTTCCTCAGTGATGTCTGAGATAACAGCATAAACAGGCACTTAGGGCCTGATTTACTAAGACCTTTAGCTGGTGCTAAAACTTTTAGCACACGCAAAACTAATAACACAACCAATGACTGGTGCAAAATAAATACCATGACCAATCATTTGCCGTGTTATTAGTTTTGTGTGTGTTAAAAGGTTTTGCACACGCTAAAGGTCTTAGTAAATCAGACCCTGATTAACATGCTATTATCTACTGCTCAGCTCAAAAACCCCCACCGCCACACCAACCTACCAAGATCCATCGGTCAATAGTGACACTTAGATGAAGTTGGGTCGGGTGGCATTTACCAGTTATTGAGGTTGTTCTGGAAAGCAGAAGCAAAGAGAGAGGGACTGCAATGATGTAGAATTAATCGTAAGGATGAAGTGATCTCTTGGATCCTGTCAGAAATAATCTCTTCTGGAACAGCCAGGACCTTTTATTCAGAGGAGCTTGTCACATGAATATAATAATAATAATAATAATAATAATAATAATAATAATAATAATGGAAAGCTTTTTATATCAGGATCTTATTGTGCTTCAGCTTTACAATGAAGAATGCACGTGCACACACACACACACTTTAAAGATATTTAACATGTCCTTTACTGCAACTGAGAACATGTTTGCACATTGTCTGTACATGTTTTATGACAATTTAATGGAAGAAGGTCCTTGCTTATTAATAATTTTGACATATCAAGGCCAGAGAGTAGATATGGGGGACTGACTTGTTGTTATGTGGAATTATTTATGTAAGTACTCAGTTATTAGCCTGGCAGACATCTTTGTCCATGGTGGCTTATACACAGTAGCTCACATTTGACATCTTATGCAATTACTGCAGTAATTCAGGTTGACTTCCTTACAAAAGCAGTTCTGTCACCTGGGAAACAATTCTGTAATATGGCAACCATGGGAACTGCAAAGAAAGAAAGGTCTGGATTCAATCCGCATCCGCCCTAAATATAGACAAGTAAACGGAAGTAGAAAATAAACCTTCACTGCAAAAACCTTTACTGTAATTGCAGTGATTGCTGGTGAATTTGTAACATAGTAAGTGTTCTTATACCTGAAGTTAAAGTAATAATAACAATAATAATAATCATCATCATAATATTTATTTATTTATTTATTTATTTATTTATTTATTTATTTATTTATTTATTTATTTATTTATTTATTTATTTATTTATTTATTTATTTATTTATCTATTTATTTATTTATTTATTTATTTATTTATTTTCTGTATATTAGATAAGAGATCAGCCCAATTGTAAAAGTCCCAGGCCCAATCCAATCCCAGAACAATCCCCCTTTTGGAACCTGCTGTGAAATTGTAGAGTAATCTTCAATACTTAGTATATCCACCCTAGAATTTAGGAATAATCTGACATTAGACCATCCAGCTGAATGAGAGAAGAGAGTATGCAGAAGATCACCCGCTGGGGATTAGAGAGAGGCCAGGATGGTTAGGAGCACGTTTGCTAAGCATACCAGTATACTCCCCCCACTATTTGCGGTAGATGCTGTGGGTTGACTCGAGCCTACTGCAACGACCTTTGCAGAGATTTAAACGTGAGTTTCAGAACACAAGATTGCTGCCCTCTTTTGAAACTTTAGATGCCGTTCCTATGGTAACGACGGAGCTCATTGGTCTACACCTGTGATTTATACCCTTACTAAGGTCATCACAATTTCCCTCGAGTGATATTTGCAGTAAAAAAATACTGAAATGGACAAAGCAATGTATACAAATGTGTATATACAAGTAAGATGTTTGTTGTGAAGATGACAAAGCTATTTGGAGAAATCAGTTTTGGGCCTATGAAGATGTTGCTCACCAGTAAACACATTTTAAATTAATAAAGCATGTCTAATTAACAGGGTTGGTCTCTACCATAGTTAATGTGAAATAAAAAGGTGTTAAATTATTTTATCATGTATTTGCCCCCAGTTTTAACTACACTACTGAATATACAGGTGTGCTGGTGCTAATTATCGGAGAGGTGTCTCTCACTGATGTATTATTAGGATAATCTAATGCTACATCCTGTAGAACACTTTACAGTGGCATTTACTGATAATACGTTCTTTAGTGATAATACTTGTGTACATACGTTCTTTAGTGATAATACTTGTGTACACATGTTCTTTAGTGATAATACTGTGTACATACCTTTTTTAGTGATAATACTTGAGTACATACGTTCTTTAGTGATAATGCTTGTGTACATACATTCTTTAGTGGTAATCCTTGTGTACATACGTTCTTTAGTGATAATGCTTGTGTACATACATTCTTTAGTGGTAATCCTTGTGTACATACGTTCTTTAGTGATAATGCTTGTGTACATACCTTTTTTAGTGATAATACTTGAGTACATACGTTCTTTAGTGATAATACTTGTGTACATATGTTCTTTAGTGATAATACTTGTGTACATACCTTTTTTAGTGATAATACTTGAGTACATATGTTCTTTAGTGATAATACTTGTGTACATATGTTCTTTAGTGATAATACTTGTGTACATATGTTCTTTAGTGATAATACTTGTGTACATATGTTCTTTAGTGATAATACTTGTGTACATATGTTGTTTAGTGATAATACTTGTGTACATACGTTCTTTAGTGATAATCCTTGTGTACATACGTTCTTTAGTGATAATACTGTGTGTGTACTGTCTTGTGAAAATACTTGTGGTAGATACTTTCTGTATTGACAATACTTGTGGTGGGTACTTTCTTACAAAATGACCTCCAGCGGGCTACTCGTGTGCATTTTTCTGACCAAACTGTCAGAAACAGACTCTATGAGGGTGGCATGAGGGCCCGACGTCCTGTAGTGGGACCCGTGCTCACAGCCCAGCACCATGCAGCTCGATTGGTATTTGCCAGAGAACACCAGAATTGGCAGGTTCGCCATTGGCGCCCCGTTCTTTTCACAGATGAGAGCAGGTTCACACTGAGCACATGTGACAGACATGAAAAAGTCTGGAGACGCCGTGGCGAATGTTATGCTGCCTGCAACATCATCCAGCATGACTGGTTTGGTTTAATTGACTTGGTGTTATACTGTGATGTTCCCTTAATTTCTTTGAGCAGTGTACTTGTATATGCACTATATTTAATAATAATACTTGTGGTAGGCACTTTCTTTTGTGATAATACTTGTGGGGGGTACTTTCATTAGTGGTAATGGTAGGTACCTTCCTTAGTGATGCTACTTATGTCGGTATTCTTTAGTGATACTACTTGTTGTAGGTACCTTCCTAATACAGTGGCTTGAGAAATTATTCATACCCCATTGATTATTTCTCATTTTGCTGTGTTACAAAGTCAAATTCAAACATATTTACATGGGATTTGTTTTTACTCCTGTAGAAGTAGTTTTCTATAATGTGAAAATGAAATAAAGTATTTAGATATCTTCAGGATTATATATTAAAAAAACTGAAATATCACATTTACACAAGTATTTATACCCTTTGCTTTAACATATTTTTTGTTTGGATTGGGGCTTGCTCGATAGCTCAGACCCTTGATGACTTACAGCCATTTTACCAACTAAGTATTCCATACTGTACCAGCGTAATCTACAGCTGAATCTAGTCTCACCCCACAATTCCCATAGAGATCCATTCAAATGCAGAGAGGTTAAAATATCGCTTGTAACAGTACCTGATAATAAGATATTGAGAGTCTTTTGATGTTTATGGGTCACAGACTTCGGGAAGTAACAACATGCAAAAGATATCTGACCAAATATTAAATATGATACTTTAAAAATATGTTAAAGCAAAGGGTGTGAATCTAGTCCCACACCCCAATTCCCATAGAGATCCATTCAAATGCAGAGACGTTATAGTATCGCTTGTAAGAGTACCAGAAAATAAGATATCTAGAGTCTGTTGATGTTGTTGGGTCACAGGCATCAATAAGTCATGGCATGCAAAAGATACGTGACCAAACATATATTTTTTTATTTAAAGGCACAGTCAACTTAGTGTATGTAAAATTCTGACCCACTGGAATTGTGATATAGTGAATTAAAAGTGAAATAATCTGTCTGTAAACAATTGTTGGAAAAATTACATAATTAATGTGATATTTCAGTTTTTTATTTTTAATATAATCCTGAAGATATCTAAATATTTTATTAAATTTTATTTTAACATTATAGATAATTACTTCTACAGAAGTAGAAAAAAACTCATGTAAATATGTTTGAATTTGACTTTGCAACACAGCAAAATGAGAAAAAATCTATGGGGTATGAATACTTTCTCAAGCCATTATACTTGTGTAGGAACTTTCTTTAGTAATGATACTTGTGTATGGTACTTAATTTAGTGATAATACTTGTGTTATATACTTTAATGATAATACATGTGTAGGTACTTTCTTTAGAAATAGTATTTGTGGTAGGTACTTCAGCTAGTGATAATACTTGTGGTAGTTGCTATCTTTACCGATAATACTTGTGGTAGTTGCTCTCTTTAGTTATAATACTTGTGGTAGTTGCTAGTCTGTACTTTCTTGGTGAGGTGGGTACCTCCATGTGTATACTTGGGGAATTGAGGTTTTCCTGGAAGTTTTCTGAAATTTCACCAGCGACTGATATTATTTGCAGACTTGACTTGACTTGAGGGAGCCTACTATTAACTCAGTATTAATTTGGTTTAGTTGGCTTGTTTTTAAATGGCACTTTGATACATTTGGAGAGATCATCAGTGATGTTTCAAAAGGCCAGTTACCTTGTTACCTTGCATAGTTGGGTTGGGTGCTGTGCATTTTTATCATCAAACTTATATTTAAAATTGTATAATACATTTTTTTATTATATATATATTTCCAGGACACAATTACACACAAATACTAACATTTGAACTAACAAACTTATACATTCTGAGTGTTGGGTTATTCTCAAACATAATGGCTAACGCTGCCCTTGTGTAGCATCTACTCATAAAGCACCCACGGTCATTTATATGACAAAGCAAGCCACTGGCATTGCATCAATTACAGCTGACTGTGTAATTTGTGCACTCAATTTGATTGGACAGATGGAACAGATTGCCAAAATCAGCACTGGTCTCCCTTCTGTGACATGATCAGAGATTCATGTAACATGAGTCCTTAACTTACAAATAAATGCAAAGAAATAAAGGTGTTTACAGGCCCTGCCCTCTCAGTCACAATAAGAAAGGAAACAATGATTTTTGCAGCCATGTGTTTATTTCCAGAAATGTCTATGTAAACAGTATAGGCTGTTTCTGTACTGTGGAGGATATCAAGAGCCAAACACAGCCTGGTGGGTAAACACAGCCTTATTTTATTTTGTATCAAACTTGCCAGAGTCCGGTTTCTAATCATATACAATTTCTAAAATATCCTTTTTTATCATAAAGGCTCGCACCCTGGTTGGGCCCTGCTTAAGATTCTACAATGTGGAGAATGGTCAGGCATTCTGGCATTACATGTCATGCTTTCATGTCAAGACCCTCTGAGTACATGAGCATGACGACATGCTGCACTGTTCAATATGAAATCATATATGGCGGATACATCTTGGGTCCAGTAACTCATTGAATATGAGAAAATATTCAGAGAGAATAAAAAACAGAAATATGAATATGAAATCATGGTTATAAATATATGTATATATTTTTAAAACTCAAGCTCTGGGCAGGCAAGTAGTTTTTCAAAACCAATAAGGTATAGGATAAATTGTGATAACCTAGTTTTAGCCAAAGGCTATATCACCTTGAAGCAAATGAATGTGCTATTCAGATGGGGATAAACCATCATTGACAGTGTTTTTCTGTCATCACTGGTTCCCATCCACCCCCAGCAGAAATAAATAAAGAATTTTGCCCCCTGAGAATAAAAAGAATAACGCTTTCATTTGCTCCCAAGGTCCACGCTGTACCAGCCACAGACACTGTTTTTATAGCAGTAGTATTTCTGATTGGCTTTTCAGGACTGCCATTTGAATTATTTAATAGAATCCCTGTTTACCTTGTTAAAAATATGTGTGTGTTTCTGTTTGTGTGTGTGTGAGAAAGAAAGAGAGAGAAAGAGAGTGTGTGTGTGTGTGTGTGTGTGTCTGTGTGAGAGAGAGAGAGAGAGAGTACAAGAAAGTGTGTGTGACAGAAAGTGAGAGAGAGAAGATGAGCGAGAGAGAATGAGAGAGAGGACGAGAGAGAGTGCGTGTGTGAAAGAGAGAATGAGAGTGAGAGAGAGAATGAGAGTGAGAGAGAGAAGACGAGCGAGAGAGAATGAGAGAGAGGACGAGAGAGAGTGCGTGTGTGAGAGAGAGAATGAGAGTAAGAAGAGGAGAAAGAGAATGAGACAGAGAGCATTCTGCTTTCTTGTTTGTTGTTCTGTTTTTCTCTCCACAGCTAAACAGCTATATTTTTGAAAACCTTTCTAAATACATATATTGGGCTAGGTCAAGATCAAGCAAGATGAAATGAGTGGGTCGTTCATGTCATTGTCATTATTATTTCTGTTAATTCACTCTAATGCCACACTAAATTAATAGCTAAGTGTAATTTTTAGAATTGCTCAACAATTGCTTCTTTGCCCCTGAGCATCCTTCAGCTGCATAATTCCCTCTGCGATGTGGTAAACGAATAAGAGTTACATTTCAAAGGCTGAATAGACTGCGTCTGTTGTTTATGGATATAAATACATGTGAAGAATAATGTACTTTAAACTATAATGACAAAAGGGAAATCCTTCGATACCTTTTATGTGAAGGGTGGGAAACGAAAAAATTCCACACCAATCTCTGTTTGCTTAATTAGCCCAGTAATTAATGCGATTTGACATTTACAGTATATATGGAATGAAGACTACTATTGTTTCCCTATATTAAATATTATTATGATCTATTCTACGAGTAAACCGGCACTGGTTTATACAACTAATTGAGAAGATGATTGCTGAATAATTGGTGGTAAGAGAAACCTGGATACACACTGGTCTCCCAGGAATTGAAATGCCCACCTCTGTGCTAGATCAATGTCATGTGACACACATTATGTGAACTACCTGCTGGCATGTGAGTGTCTGCCCCAGAATTCCAGGCCATTTGGCCCCTGAAGACCCCATGGATCTGACTCTGGTTCCCACATCGAGTGGGGGACTGAGGCCCTGTCGACATACTGGGGTATGCAGCCCCAGTTCTGAAGGACTGCAGGTGTGTTGAGCCCTGTGTAGTGCTGTCAGGTGGTGGAATCTTCACACACACCAACTAACTAACTATTTATTCTTCTTTCTTGTATCCCTCTCCCACCAATGGCCCACCTGTCCTGAGTCCCGAATCACTTCTGAGCCTGCTGTTTGAGTCTGGTTCAACCAAACGTTTCTTCCTGTCTACCAGCCACGGTGTTTTTCCTTGCCACTGTTACCCCTGGTTTGCTTTCCTGGGGTTTAGTTTGGGCTATGATGTGAAATGTATTGTGACAAATTATCTGTTTAAAGCATTGATTTAGGATTGATCGAAGGATTGATTTAGCCAATCAGTGGCTTTTATTAAGCACTTGAGTGTAGAACAAAGCATAAGGATATTCACTGGTTCTTCAGGACTGGAGTTATACAGCAGGCCTATTCAAACGGTAGCCCAGAAACAAATTAAGGCTACCATACCCAGGTGAAAAAAGATTATACTTGAAATATACTTTTTCAAAGTATACTTTTAGTAGTTGTTGTACTAATTATGTACTTTGTGCTAAATTGGCAGTGCTTTAAGTGTAAGACTATTTTTAGTATACGTAAGTGTACTATGTCTGTATGTTAAAATGGGACTATTTTTAGTGTACTTAAGTATATTTAAGTGCACTAACAAAAAGTATGATTTGTTGGTATCCTAAATACACATACAGTACAATTTAATGATGTCACCAGTGCGTTTGAAACAAACTTAAATTTTTTAAAATAATTTTTCACTAATAAAAAAATAAAAAATGAGAAAGCATTATTCAAATCTGTGACTAGATCCAGTGCAATAGGGACAATAATAAATAATAGCTGCATAGTTTAAAAAGACATCTACTTTGCTTACACACGTGTACAATACAGTGCATCTAACATTTGCCTACTATACAGAAATTTGTCCTTAATGCACATTTTTTAAAGAAATCTGGCCCCCAGGATGGATAGTTTAAGAATGCTGCGATACAACATAGACCTTATTTAGAAAAAATAGCTGTCAAACTGCTACGTTAGTTTTTGCACTGTTTTTAATTTGCCGCCAGCTCTGCATTAAATCATGTGCTTGTTGTGTAGTTGTTGTGAGGGTGTGTAACGTGCATTGTGTGGTTCATGTATATTCTGCACAGTTTTCTGTCATTCTACAGAGCTGTGGCCCAGCAAAACCTGCCCTTTGGGGACACATAAAGTGCATTGCATTTGCCTGAACTGAATTAACTGACTCGTTTTCTGAATTAACTGACTCGAGGAGTGGGCAATTCCATTCCTGCAGGTCCGGTGTGCATGGAGGTTTTCATTGTCACCAGTTACATACACTGGGGAAATGAGCTAATTAGCTGAATGCATTTATGCTGGTTTACCCATAGACTAGATCTCCTTGCCCACACCTTTGTGCCAGAAGAAAGCAAAGGGTACATGTATAGCCTACCTGAGGTAGGTCTGCAGCCCAACTAAATTACTTTTATTCAGGGTCTAAAGCAGCATTCGTCAGAATGAAGGGTCTAAAGCAGCATTATTCAGAATGAAGGGTCTAAGGCAGCGTTATTCAGAATGAAGGGTTTAAGATGGCGGTATTCAGAATGAAGGGTCTAAGGCAGCGTTATTCAGAATGAAGGGTCTAAGATGGCGGTATTCAGAATGAAGGGTCTAAGGCAGCGTTATTCAGAATGAAGGGTCTAAAGCAGCGGTATTCAGAATGAAGGGTCTAAAGCAGCGGTATTCAGAATTCAGGGTCTAAGGCAGTGTTATTCAGAATGAAGGGTCTAAAGCAGCGTTATTCAGAATGAAGGGTCTAAGATGGCGGTATTCAGAATGAAGGGTCTAAGGCAGCGTTATTCAGAATGAAGGGTCTAAAGCAGCGGTATTCAGAATTCAGGGTCTAAGGCAGCGTTATTCAGAATGAAGGGTCTAAGGCAGCGTTATTCAGAATGAAGGGTCTAAGATGGCGGTATTCAGAATGAAGGGTCTAAGGCAGCGTTATTCAGAATAAAGGGTCTAAGGCAGCGTTATTCAGAATGAAGGGTCTAAAGCAGCGGTATTCAGAATTCAGGGTCTAAGGCAGCGTTATTCAGAATGAAGGGTCTAAGGCAGCGTTATTCAGAATGAAGGGTCTAAGATGGCGGTATTCAGAATGAAGGGTCTAAGGCAGCGTTATTCAGAATGAAGCGTCAAAGGCAGCGTTATTCAGAATTCAGGGTCTAAGATGGCGGTATTCAGAATGAAGGGTCTAAGGCAGCGTTATTCAGAATGAAGGGTCTAAGGCAGCGTTATTCAGAATGAAGGGTCTAAGGCAGCGTTATTCAGAATGAAGGGTCTAAGGCAGCGTTATTCAGAATGAAGGGTCTAAGATGGCGGAATTCAGAATTCAGGGTCTAAGGTGGTGGTATTCAGAATGAAGAGTCTAAGATGGCGGAATTCAGAATTCAGGGTCTAAGGCAGCGTTATTCAGAATGAAGGGTCTAAGGTAGCATTATTCAGAATGAAGCGTCTAAGATGGCGGTATTCAGAATTCAGGGTCTAAGGTGGTGGTATTCAGAATGAAGGGTCTAAGGCAGCGTTATTCAGAATGAAGGGTCTAAGGTAGCATTATTCAGAATGAAGCGTCTAAGATGGCGGTATTCAGAATTCAGGGTCTAAGGTGGTGGTATTCAGAATGAAGAGTCTAAGGCAGCGTTATTCAGAATGAAGAGTCTAAGGCAGCGTTAGTCAGAATTCAGGGTCTAATATGGCGGTATTCAGAATGTATGGTCTAAGGCAGCGTTATTCAGAATGAAGGGTCTAAGATGGCGGAATTCAGAATTCAGAGTCTAAGGTGGTGGTATTCAGAATGAAGAGTCTAAGGCAGCGTTAGTCAGAATTCAGGGTCTAAGATGGCTGTATTCAGAAAGAAGGGTCTATGGCAGCCTTAGTCAGAATTTAGGGTCTAAGATGGCGCTATTCACTCTTGTACTTGGAGAGGCACAGTCCAGCTGTTTTTTGTTTTTGCCATCAAACCCAGCTAGCAGTTTAGAGCCAAGAAAGCAGGTGAGTCGAGCTAACCATGTAATGCATTGCTGTGATTGATCGAGTGAGTGCTATGGCATCCTGCATGTCTTACGTTTCTCTGTTGCAGTTGGGCATGTCACCTTCTGCAGCCGGCAACTTTGTGCTCACTCATCCCTCTAACCTTCTCAGTGTATAAAAAATATCCCATCGAAACAAGATGACTAAGCAGTTTATTGAACTTAAATCAAAAATGAATTTCCTGAAATGTTATTACTACTATTCCAAATTAGGTGAGAAGAAAATAATAATGGAAAAAACGGACAAAGAAAATGTATATAGGAAATTGAGAGTTATGTGTGCTGTTGGGTAAAGCACTGGATTAATGTTGGTGTGTTGCACTTATTGTAAATGACCACTAAATCATTGCTATTGTTATTTGTCTCTTTATTTCTGTGCAGCATTCCGCATACTTGTCGGATGCCTAGCTTTTGGAATATAGCATGCACTCATAGAAAAAAAGCTTCTTTGGCTTGTCTCTATATGGGAACCTCTTTTAGTTCTTTATTGAACCCTGTATGGTAGGTGTGAAAATTGTGAAAGCTCCCAGATTTCATAATTTTTTCAGACAAATAACCCTTGAACTAGATAGGGTTCCTCTATGGAGAGAGGGGAGCCTTTTGGAACCATTTATTCTGATAGGGCCAGATTCAGAGATTCAAGTCTTATGTGCTTAAGTGCCTCTCCTGCGCGGATTTAACGCAAGCTGACTTACGCCGTATTCTAACTTGGGTTGTGCAGGTGCTTATCTCAAAATGTGGGTGGTACAGTACAGGGCATGATATTATAATGACCTGTTTCTTGTACCTGCCCCCCAGGTTGCCAGGTATCTACTAAAAAAATATGTGTGGGGTTATGCGTTTTCAACGTGTCAGTGACAGTGCCTTTAATAACCTAATTTGTGTAGTATCGTAGTTGTTCTTCCGTGATGAGGTATAGGGGAGACCAGCGTAAATTCTGCCTCAATTCGTTTTTTACGCAATTGCTAAGAGACCGCTTGCTCAAGAATGACAACATTTTCAAATTAATAACTTCATACTCTCTATTAACATTTTCTCATGTTTATTTACTTTAATCGCTAACATAACAGGCACATTTTGATATTTAACTAAATTAGTTCAAAGGAACAAATGATCCCGTAATCTGCGTCATTTGTGCCCTTAAGAGGGGGTTCAGTTATCTTATCTTAAGGGGAGACACTACAGATGAATATGATTGTTTTCTTATTTTAAATATATCCTCATGGATTTCTATCTGTTTAATTTTCACATTAAGACTTTTTTTGTATTACACTTTGTCTTTAAAAAAATAGTTTAAATATGCAAATTAGGCAATATGTTTTTGTTACCAAATATCAAAACAATGGATAAAGTCAGACTTAAACAACCCTGTCTTCCCAGTTAAGCTTTTTTTTTTAAAACTTATTTTAGCTTGTGCATAACATTCTGGAAGTTCTGCTTATACTCTACTGATAGTCAACCAATTACAGTTTAAAACAAGATACGGTATGGTTAATTTAAGGACATAAGACCAGGAGGCTTTACTTCTTGAGTCAAATGTCACTCGTGTCTTGGCACGGAAGGGGGTGTGGTAAAAGGTTTAAAAAATGAATGACAGCACTACAGCTTGTTTTTTAGAGGGTGAAAACCACAGGGAATAAACAACCTTGGGGCACAATCGACTCTGGTCTCCCTATAGGCATGCAGTAAACATATTAATACATCGCATTGATAAAATCATCATAGCTTCTATTGATGACTGGGATATACCCATGACACAATAAACAAAAAATTATCACTGGACAGTGGTTGCACGCAATATTTCTAAGTAAACAAATAACTATAACTAAGTAAACTGGTAACTATAGCCTACACTGCAGGTAGTTACTTTGCGCTTCCTAATAATTTTGGAGCAGCTGTGCTCACACAAGTACGCTACAAAATTGTCTCTCTGTCAAAGAGATTATGATCCAAACACTATCTATCAATGAATCAATCTAATATTGGTCTGGTATTATATACCAGACAGTCAATCATAGCCTACCTTTAAATTTTTTTGTATTTTTTATGATAATTGATAATTGTAAGTAGGCTAGGCAAAAAAATAATAAAACCATTTTTGGTTCAAAGAACATGCACTCATTCTAATATAAATTTTTGCGAAAGATGCTGTATTTTTTATAATCATCTATTAGCGGCGCTAGACATAGACCACTTTTTTTTCCAAAGTTGCGCGGAAGAAAATGATTAAGTGAGAACTCTGAATACACATATCTTGCAGACACGCCTCATTTTCATCAAATCTCCACCCCGCGTGCGTAATGGCGCGTATGTACTGGAGTAACGCTTAAAACAGGGGAGTCAAATGTCTGAATCACAAATAGCTGAAGCTACATGGAATTTCGGGAGTAAGTCCCATTTGCGCATGCTCATCTCAACTCTGAATCTGGCCCATAGTGTAAACCATTTAGAAGAGAGGGAGGATGTACTGCATGTACTTTATAGTTAGAGCAGGAGTAAACTTTTTCAAGTAAAAACCTTTTTCATTAGAGGTATTCAGTAGCTAAACGGGATTACCTCCAAACTGATTCATGATTAAGGTCTCCTTAAAAACAAGCTAAAGCAATACATTGTTTGATAATAGTATTATGGCGTTTAGCTCTGCTTTCAGAAACATTGACAGATTTACTTTTACTAATAATCATTTTGGTAGTTCGTATATACCCCCATTTCCTAGACACCATATTTTGTTTGTATATTTAATAAACAAATTAATTAAACAAATCCATCCATTAGACTTGGGCTTGATATAAATTTGATTATCTTTAGAAATAATGAACAGTTGAAATAATCAAATATTTTAGCTCTTGTACAGATGGTAACCTGTTAAAAGAGGATAATTAATTCAAAACTGGCTGAGCTGCAACACCCTCAATTATAACTCGATCATACTAGTATATACAACATGTTCTAATCCTTCAGGATTTCAAGTAATGGGACATGGAAAAGTTACAGCATACTTACGATTTTCCATTTACTGTGTGAGCTGTGAAGTGCTTCACTTCTTAACTTATTGCATATTAATTCAACATAACTACATCATTTAATTATTCTCTGCACCTGAGTTAATATTTTATGAAGTAATTTCTACAAACAGGTTCATATAAGAATTAAAAATGTGCGTTTTTGCAGTACTGAAATAATATATTCTGAAAAACTAATATTTTATTTATGAGTTTTATTAATGCATTACTTGGTTATAATTGGTAGTGACTGACATTTTAAAAGTTGTGAAAGGTGAGGGTTTTTTTTAAAACAAAGTTCAATATAGTTGCTTGTTTTTATTCATTTACTGCAAATTGAATAATGCAGTTTTCACCTAACCAATTGTTAATTATATAGCCATTTGATGTTTTGCATAGTTACTCATCACTATAATGAAAAATGTAAATATAGTCAACTCAATTACTTCAACATTTACTTAGTAGGAATATATAATTGATCTTACAAGTTCTATGGTTTGGAAAATAGTGGCTTTTATTGTGGCTTTGCTCTTCCCTGGCTCTGTTCATGATTTTCAAACAATGTTAAATTCATCTTTTGCAAGACATTTCAGCTAAACTTGTCTGCTAAATGCCTAAATTGTAAGTTGCAAATACCACTTTATAAAAACAGGAATATTATATGGCCCTCTCTGTCATTTGCTAGCGACCCAGTGTCATCCTCATCCTCAGTAAATCCCCTGTACAGTTTGCAGGGTATGCTCAAAAAGAACACTCCTCATTTCCTCCACTACATTTTTTACTTATGAAACTTTTACCTCAAGTTCCCCAGCCATTGTCTGTCACACAGTCTATTTCTAAGTCTTGTACAATCGTAGAATTTCTGTGCGCATTTGGGGCAGACTTTTTCTTTTCCGGGAGATGAGTATTTAACCGTCCTCATCAAATGCAATCACCATCTCAACAATGACAGGGTGAGGTAGTGCTCCTCTCTTCCCTGTGTTTATATGGGGAGGCGGGGAAGGTAATTTTTGGATAGGCTAAGTTGCTGGGTCGCATATTGCCTTCAGGACATTTTTGTTTCTGTGGGAGACATCCTCAGGACATTGGACAGGAAGTAGGTTGTGGTGTGTGTGTGGGGGGGGGGGGGGATGACGAAAAGTCAGCAGTATATATTTTTTGTACATTTCAATTCTGAATTCATCTGGCCATGGCTTCTTTCCAGAAGGTGCACTTGTATAGTATTGTATACATGCAAGAACTCTCATGCAAGAAAGCTAGTACCTCTGTGCACCGCCACGCTAAACTCAAGCACATATGCTGCAAGCATGCTTCAGGATGAAGTACAACCAAATTACACACACATAAAAAAATTATAATGATAATAAAATCAAGCTATTTGAAGTCGTTTTGGTTATGGAACACAGCTTTTGAAAGGCAAACCATATACAAGGACAGCTAGACTCAGCATTTAGTGGGTTTTCGAGCTTATTAAACTGGCAGCCTGTATAGAATGACTTGGAGTAATACAAGCTTAAAAAAATAAATAAAACAGAGAAGCATACATCTGTCCCTGAGTTAATTGATCTCAGGGATGACACTGAGCTGCGTTCACATTTCCTCGCGCAGCAGCATATTTGAAAGGCACACGCGTGTGCTGGGAAATGGCTCTATTGTGCAAAATGACAGCAGACTGAGTAAACCTGTGGGCCTGGAAATGAGAACAGGAAAAAAACCGAACACACACACAAAGCTCCCAAATCAGCTGCATTCACCCCACAGAGTGTCTGTGTTTGTGAGAAGGTGCGAGTATTCAATTTTCAATTTTCAGCTCATAACTTATTCTTGTGAATAAGTTTAATTTAATTTCACAGTGGGCAGTTTAATTCCCACTGTGAGCAATAAATAGAATACAAAAATAAGGGGAGGAGGGGCCCAAGAGTCCAAATTTCTTTGAAAAAATTGTTATATAAAGTTATATACAATGCAATACTATTTGGGCTTTGTCATCATGTTACAATCACTGTCTGTTTAAGGTACATTGTCTGTTTCGGAAAAGGTGTGAGTTTGTGCCCCTCTCCATTCTGTGAAAGAGAATTAACAATATTTATTGTCTCTCTCCGTTGCCTGAAGTTCCCACTCTGATTCATCCGGAGGTGAGCTCAGGAACATCTGTTCAAGAACTCGGTGTTCCATAAAATAATGCAGAATGTTAAAAAGAGAGATTTATAGTGACAAAAAAACATAAGAAATATGTTATATGAAGTTGAATGCTTTCTATAAAGTGCAGTGCCCTCCAATGTTTTTGAGAAAAATAAGCAGAAAAGGCTTTACAAAATAAACAACACATGTAATGAGCAACAATACTCTATGCCCAAATATTTTTTTTGTGACATTGGTGACAGGCAACCAGATAATTTACAAAGAATAAATTCATGTAACAAAAAAAGAAGAAAAAAAAACCTGCCTCCAGCCAAGGCACCACCATTTTCAGGCCATACCCATTCCTGTTTTTTTGCAATGAAAAACATCTGTTCTTAATTGTGAACCAGAATTTAGGACAAATATTGATTGGATCTTGGCCTATAGATTTGAACTGGAAGAGTGAATATAAGGTTAAAGTGCAGACTTCAGCTTTAATTTGAGGGTTTTTACATCCATATCGGGTGTAGCAATTGTATAAATTTTTTCACATAGTCCCGCATGTATTTGGCCAGCAGTCATACCATCATGTACTCTGGTCCTGCCAAATGGCTGATGCCAAGCAGGTGTGGGCTTGGTTAGTACTTTGATGGGTGACCTCCTGGGAAATCTAAGTTGCTGCTGGAAGTGGTGGGCCAGTAGGGGGCAATCTTTCATCTGGTCCAATAATTCCCAATGCCCCAGTGCAGCATTTATTGAGGTCATTAAAGATCCCATGACACTCAACAGTGCTTTCAAATGATTTTCCCCTTTACGCTTGTGTATGTTTGTGCTTTATTCATGTAGCAGATTATTGCCCGCTACTAATAATAATAGTTAAGTTAATAAGTATATTAATGAGTTAATCCAGAACTGCAAGCTAAGTCGTTAACGTATCTTTACCATCTCACTAGCTTGCAAGGTAAGCGCTAGCTAGCTAATGTTTGCTATCTAAATCACAATTGCTAGGTAGCTACCTAGATAGCACTAATGTTATTTAGCAGGCTAACTTTCTGACTGATAGCTAGGTTTGTAAGTATCTACCTATCTTGCTAATGTTACCTATCTAGTGCGACCCGAGTGCAATTCACAACTGCTAGCTATCTGGCTAGCTAGTTAGGTAGCCTTGTTGGCTATCTTTATAGCTCACAGGCTACTAAGTAAACTAACATAGCAGTAACTTCACGTACTCAAGTGCAAAACGATATGACAAATGTATAATGATGTGCAGCAATGTATCCAGTAATATGTCAATATATCCAGAAATTGTATAGTAAAGAGATATGCCAACTGCATGAATATCAGGTTTCACCTCCATGGGGCGACTATGAGCACTAAAACTGGGCTAAACAGAGGAGAATGAATGGGGGTCAATGGACGTTTTTTTCCAGAAACCAAAATCTATAAGAGATAATAATTTTTATTGTGAGTTGGTGAAAATTTCCAGACAGCAGATAAGAAAATGTGCTTTTCTACGCACTTAGATTAATTAAATCTTGAACCGTTTAGGCTGGTTTTGCAAATTAGGTCATAAATATTCATGACCGCTTTGGACGTGAGACTCAAAAGCAAGATGGATGGCGCCACAGCCAGCCGAAATCATTTGGTAATAACAGCACAAGAATGACGGACTATGTGAACGAACAAAGTACTAGCTAGTACCGGCGGTACATCACCTTGTATCTTATAGACAATCTGGTTTTAACAAGCATCTTCTAGAAGCTTCTAGAGAATATATGGTTTTACTGAGCAAGCGAGAGCTACTGGCTAGTTGGCTACCGTCAATTAGGACGGATTGTTGAATATTCATGAACCGGAGAACTCATCAACTTTGCATAGCATCAATGCTAGTGGAAATGTTTTGAATGTGAGATCATAACACAACCATTGATTGCATGTTGACTTATAATTATGTATTCATTATAAGCATTAGGCTGTGTAACATTGCCAGTAATACAGTTACGCGAAAATATTTGAAATTGACTGTGATGATGATTTTATAGCATTTAGCTCCATTCACCTCCATGTATTTTTCTAGAATCTACTGTTTAGCAGTGCCTCAGCACTGCCCCCTGATGCTTAAAGAATGCCATTGCACTTTTTTTACATTCCATTGCAGTTATTGTAGTTGGCAAGGCTTTCTCTCTCTATGGGCTTTGGTATATCTTAATGCCTCCGGAATCAGAAATGGGGGGAAGCCGACCGTGTAGAGGGAGCAGCCTGTGCAGTTACACTGGTGTTAGTCACCACAGCTGTAATTATCAAACTATCACCGATAGCAAAGACAATACGGTAGCTAACTAAAGTAGAACTAGCGAGCTATCGCTGCGTGGTTTCACCCTTGCTTTATTGGATCCAACATTGGACAGTGTGGGACAACCACAAAACTGTGTATATAGGCTTACTGGTGTACATAACAATCTCCCATTGTTCGCACGTTCGTTTAGAATGATGGAATTATTCAAACGGCGAGTAGCTACTGATTTCTAAGTTAGTTAGACTTATAATTTTGTTTCTCCCATGTTCAGTCTATGGGAAATTTGTGAGGTCTCATTCAAATGTAATAGGCCTAAAAGTATAACAATGCACGTAGGTCTTGACTGACAGAATGAGGGGTCTTGTGTCAGGATCTGTTGGATTTAAATGTTTGTGGAAAAAAAGTATACATTTGTTATAATCATGTTTAGGGGTGTCCACAATATAGTAATGCCATAACATAGCCATACAAAAATCAGTAGCCTGTTTGGCGAGCCTGTGGAGATTGTAGTCCACCTGTGAAAAGACATTGAGATTGGTTGTTAAACAGCAGGGATATCAAGGTTCAAAAATTGCTGTTTTACATTGGTGAGCTGACCAACGCAAACATACACTGAGTGCTATCCTGCCCCCACCCCCCACATGACGGTCCTGCCTGGCCAGGTGGGCAGTCCCCACAGGCTGAAATGTAGTCTCACCTCAAACACCTGCATCTGTAGCCTGCTACTGTCTGTGTGTATTTCCATCACTCCTCAAATGTTATTCAAACTGTTGAGAACTATGGAGAACTTCTGCTGCACCAGAAACTGAATGGCTTAATTAAAGATGGAACAGAAGCACATAGTAAACAAATGAAAAATACATACAAAGTACAATGTACAGTATATGCAAATAATAATAATGATAATAATAATAATTATTATTCTCACAGTGAAAGACAAAATGGGAGCACTACAGTCAACTTTATCTTCCGACCCCCTCTGTACACCTAATGTCATGGCAACACCACAATGAGAAAGGACCTGTTCCCACAGGCAGGCACGTTTCACAAATGATATTCCATTACAAATCCTGTCAGGGACAAAACAACGTCAATAAACATGTACCGGTGTCATTTTCTCACTTATTTATTTATGTATGTATCTATTTATTTATTTATCATGCATTGGATGTTCTCATCATGTTTCTTTTCTGCAAAGACTGTTGCTTTCGGTAAGCCTTATTTTCAATCCGCAACACGATAAAAGGCATGGTCATGGAGAAATTGATAAGTAGGTGATTGCTGTCTGTAGCTCTTGAGATATCCATGTGCTGAAGGATTGTTTTTATGCCTAAATATGTAAATATGCAAAGTAATCGCTTTCAAACACAACAGAGGTGTGTGGCCGCTTCTGAACCAAAAAAAACATTTGACTCATAAAGAAACGTGTCATATTGTCAGACTTTAGATTTTAAAGATCTTGAATTCAAGCTATAGAAATTATGACTTGGAGAAATTTGCTGTTGTCCCCATATCACCAGATTTTATATTTCCGGAGAGGTCTCTCTGAAGGACGTTACTGTGCGACAGGGGAAGACGCCCTGATAAATAGAATGCACTTGAAAGAGATCCTAGTGGGTAATATCGCATTCCAAAAGTAGGGTTTAAAGTCCTGCGCTCTTATCTCCCCTGGGCCAAATTTGCAGAATGGGGTCACTCGGATTTTGCTTTTTTTGTGCAGTTTTATTCATCCATCAAAAAGCCACTTTTCTCTCCCAAAGGATTCCGCTGTAATGTAAATTGGGGTTTTCGACATGGAGAGTTTTAGAAATGCATTCATTGCACCCCCACATCCTTATCTGGTCTGTGTTTATCTGAAGCCAAGGTTAAGCAGATGCTGAGCTGATCCTGTGTGATACAGAGAGAGGACAGCAAAAGCCTGGGGTGTTTTTGGGGTAGGAGGGAGGTCACCAGAACTCCAGATCTCCTCAAAATGTCCCCCCAGAGTGTGGAAGTCACCGGTGCTCCTGGGCCCCTCAAGATATCGTATCCCCTCAGATTCTTGCTTTCTAACTGTTTCTTTTTCTACTTTTTCTTTGTGAACAGCTCTCCATGGCCCTGCAGATCCTTGGAATGTTAATCAACGTAAAATCATTGATGTATGTCTGAACTTTGCACATGGAAAAAAGGGGCATCTTTAACATTTATCTTTGTTTCTACACACTCTTAACATTTCTTAAGCATTTTCTTATGCATTCTAGGAACCAAATGTTATGTTTTGGATCGGTTTTACTAGATTTCTTCTTCTTATTCTTCTTCTTCTTCTTCTTCTTATTATTATTATTAGCTTATAGTGTATTGTTGAATATGTTACAGATATGAAGAGGACATTTGGGTTGCAAGAGGGAGAACCGATCTTTGGCCTTTAGGGGGAAGGCTCAGAGCAGGGACCAGGACCTGGCTGTTTTTGGGTCCCCAGCTGTGTGGAGCTAACGAGACAAGCCTGCAGCAAAAGGCATGGTTGCCACTCTTTCACGTCACTGCAAATACATTTTCAATCAACAGCTGTAAAAGTTTACAGTCATCTGATTTAGGGCTGGGTGCAGAGAGATTTTTAATTCAAGATGGAAATCCTGTACAGTGTGTTCCCCTCTGCCACAAGCCTCTTCAGTGTGTGTGTGTGTGTGTGTGTGTGTGTGTGTGTGTGTGTGTGTGTGTGTGTGTGTGTGTGTGAAAGAGAGAGACAACGAGAGAAAGTGTGGCCATCTGCCACAGGCAGACGGACAGCAGTGACCCCTAACCCCCACCATTTAAAATATATACACTGCTCAAAAAAATTAAGGGAATACTTAATCATCACAGTATAACACCAATTCAATTAAACCAAACCGGTCATGCTGGATGATGTTGCAGGCAGCATAACATTCGCCACGGCGTCTCCAGACTCTTTCACGTCACGTCTTTTCACATGTGCTCAGTGTGAACCTGCTCTCATCTGTGAAGACAACGGGGCGCCAATGGCGAATCTGCCAATTCTGGTGTTCTCTGGCAAATGCCAATCGAGCTGCAATGTGCTGGGCTGTGAGCACAGGTCCCACTACAGGACGTCGAGCCCTCATGTCACTCTCAGGAGAGAGGATTGGAGAGAGAGAAATGAGAGAAGAGAAAAATGGTCTGTGGCCACCACCTGCAAAACCATTTACTTTTTGGGGATTGTCTTGCTGCCAAAGCAGGTGAAATTGATTCACAATCGTTTACGCTTCCTAACTGGACAGATCTGTATCCCAGAAGTTTAATTGACTTGGTGTTATACTGTGTTGATTTAGTGTTCCCTTAATTTTTTTGAGCAGTGTATATATATATTTGTTTTTTAATATATAACATGTATTTTTATTATGTATTACAGTATTATAATTATTAGTAGTAGTACTAATAAAACTGTGTTGTACTAGCATTAATTTTATGCTTACATTGTATTTTAACTTTTATATTTGTTGTTGTTTTTATAATTATAAGTGATTGTTACACTTTGGGATGGGAGGGATTAGAGCATCTCATCACTCAGTAGCGACCCCCGCTGGTCGATTGAGTGCCCACAAGTACACCTGTTGAGCTGCACATGAAGTGTCATCATCCAACCATAAACTAGTGTGATGAGAAGCACATACGCGTGTGCGCTCTCTACAACCAATAGCGGATACAATTGGACATTCTGAATTGTGGTGGAAAGTGTGGTGAGGGGAAGCATTTTTTAAGCATGATGATGTTTCCACCAATCCTCTACTTCCCCTGTCTTCACATCTCCTTTAATAACCTCCCATCCACATTTTTCCGTCCTCTTTCTCACCATATCTCCCTCTCCATCAATGCTCTGTCCATCTGTACCGCTCTCTCATTCCTCCTCATTATTGCCATCTCTCCTGCCTACCAGACGCCGTCCTTTCCGCAGACTCTGACTCTGATGGTGTTAATTACTCCTGTGTGTCACACTATCCCCTCAGACACTCTCACTTAATACATTCAATTATGAGTGACAAGGGTCACCATGAGTCACAGCACTCACTGAGAAATCATCACTTTATAATGATGGTATAGGGAGAGAGATTGAATCGAAGAAATTGTTTTTTTTCTCTAACTGTTTGTTCTGTTACTGTTGAAGTATATGACACAGGAGACGCCACTGAGAGCACCGTTGATATTAAGAATAGAGTCGTTGTTGTTCTGGTGTCAAGGCACAGGAAGTAATCTGGTGTCAAGGCACAGACATTTCTATGCTAGATATTAAACCCACCATTGTGTACTGGTCAGCCTTTGTTTAAAGCAACTTCAATTTAAATCCCTTTAAAAAATGGTATATTGAACACTTGAATGTTGTAAGATTGATACCCTAATATCCTTTGTGCATAGAAGTATTGCATTAAACTAATATGTAAAATTAGATAAATAAATAAGTTTATACAAAACTATGAGCCAAAGCTGTTGCCCTCAAATATCTTTGATTCAGTAATGGCATCAAACATTAAGATTCAGGGTAGCTATGAAATGTTCTTAAATATTCATTATTACTTTTCTGTTGATAGGTATTTTCACAAAATAGAATAGCACTTACAATCACTCGGGGGCTAAGTAGGTGAGCAAGGTTATTATTGTTTTTCTCTTGCACTTCCCCATTTGTTTTGCCACAGTTTGGCAGATAATGCAAAATATCACACTTGCAATATTAAAATAAGTCAATACATAAGTAGTTCTTTGCTAGCTAGAACTGTTACATATTTACTTTTCTGCCAGGTCATTATGGACACTTTACAAGTTTACAAGATGTGTGGTAAGCTGGCACCCATGACAACAGCAGCAGTTGAATCTGTTGATGGCAGTTAAAGCTGGAGAGGTATGTTGTGGCCACAAGGTTCTGTGGGCGTGCGACTATGTGATAGAATCTCTCTCTCTCTCTCTCTCTCTCTCTCTCACTCTCTCTCTCTCTCTCTCTCTCTCTCTCTCTCTCAGAGGACAACAAATGACTCCCTTTATTTTTAGCTTGCAAATACGCATCCTGTTTCCAGCGTCTTTCGGTCGCTTCACTGAGACAGTCCAGCTCATTATTCGAGTCTGAGCACTGACCATCATTTCCATTTAGAGTTACTGAGATCATTTGCATGTGATCTAACCAAGTCCTGGCATCGGCACAAAAAAGGCCATTCATTAATGAAATGACCTGGATGAACTCAAATGGCAGGAGTGGAAGGCGGAAGAGGTAGTTTTTGCTACTTTTCAAAGAATCCTTTTTCCAGACCATCTGGAGATAATGATTAACCCTTTAACATGTCATGTGTTTGGCAGAGGCGGAAGGGCAGGCATAAATACTTAGCTTTAGAAAAGAAAGCATGTTCTAGAATACATCCATACTGAGATCAGTTCTTTCCACGCCTAGCCGTGACAGCAGCAATGTATTAACCGGGGGAAAAGAAATCAAGTACATCACCTTGTCATCTCTGTTCCGCCACTCTTAATTCTCTGCAGATCATCAAACAGGAAGCTCTCCATTCTCCCTCCATATTTCCAAGTTTTGCAGGTTCTGTCTGGTGATAGGTGTTAAGTTAAGGATTGCTCTGCTAACTGTAAATGTCTTGTCATCTGCCACACTATAATCATATTCATGAATCAGCTAATCAGAAGACCTCCACTTTAAATAATGGCAGGGGCAGTATTGTCAGTGTTAAGCACACCAAGCGTATGTGTTCAGGACAGAATAACTGTTCTCAAGACTCTTATCCCTTCCTGTTTTTAGAATACAGGAACATGCAAAATAGGGCCTGATTTACTAAGACCTTGATGAGGACATAATGATGCACACGCAAAACTAATAACACAAGCAATGGTTGGTGCTGAGCCATGACGCACTGAAATCCAAAGCAAACACACAAAAAAAACTATTCCCAAACAAGCTACACACTGCATTGTCAAACAAACAAACTATGCGCTGCATTCCCAAACAAACACACGGCACACTGTATTCCCAAACAAACACACGGCACACTGTATTCCCAAACAAACACACGGCACACTGTATTCCCAAACAAACACACGGCACACTGTATTCCCAAACAAACACACGGCACACTGTATTTCCAAACAAACACACGGCACACTGTATTCCCAAACAAACACACGGCACACTGTATTCCCAAACAAACACACGGCACACTGTATTCCCAAACAAACAAAGTCTGAGGGCTTTTCCTCCAGCTAGGAGCTTAAGATCTCGAGAGATTCATCACTCTGCTCTAAGAAAGTACTTGATCGCCTTTTCCCCTTTGGTGTGCCCTGTATGATGCAGATTAGTAGCACTTTACAAATCAATAGCATTTACTTTACACACCTTAAAGAAAACAAGCCTCACTGGGCCACATGGCCTGTTCTCAGAATCAACATCATTATGTCCTCATGTAAGTAAAGACTGTTTCAGATAGCTGTAACAGGTTATGGTGTTCTATATTTGGCGTGATAATGAAATAGTGTCTATAATTTCATGCGGCAGATATACTCATGTCACTTATCATAAAGATAAGTACATGGGGAGGTTTGTGCTCAATCAACCGAGACACACTACTTCAAAATGTAATACTGCATGTGCATTACATGTGTTGCATATGTTTAATAATAAAGTAAACCTACAATATATTTTCCTACAATACAACACCAAAGTATACCGCTATACTACTGTTAAATGTTGAAACGTAGTTTAACGTAGATCCAATTGTATGTGAGAAAACAAAAATTATAATAACAGAAATATATTACCACAAAATGATGTATACTAATCATTATTAAAATAAATAATATGCTTTTCAGTCACAGCAAATGACATAGCTTACATGTTTAGCATACTCTCCATTTCATCAAATTCATGTAAAATAGCAATTTACATGCCTGCGCTTGCGCACATGCAAGTTCCGCTGTCAAACACTGTCAGGAAAGATTGTCAGAAAGCATTTTCACTTTTATTAGATGTTCATCGAGGTCTGGTCACACACTGCTATCCAAACAACTGAGCTTTAATGCATTTTTATAGATGGTAAATTTGTTTTTATTATCTGAGAGTCTCCAAAGGGCAGAGCGATGTGTTCTCTCCATCTTGACTGACACCGCAGTTATAAACCATGATAGCTGTCGAGGTTGATACACATAATCTAAATGAACTGACACCATGAGTGTGAAGACATAGAGCACTGACAGTCTTATTAGTCCTAAAGGCTCATATCATACGACTGGATCAGAAATCAATGGGACTGTAGTATCGCAAGTGAGCAGAAGCACGTTTAATCGTGTGTTGTCAGTCGATCAGGAAGGCCCTTCCAAAATCAAGTTTTACCACAAAACCGAAGTTAAATATTTAGATGACGATCATAATTTTTTAAAAGTAATTTATAGCTTTTGTGGGCCCATCCTGTTAAGGCATTGTTCTACTGTGTGGATGGACCCCCGGTATCGAATCCAGACTGCGCCAGTGTTGACTATAGCCGACATTCTTGCAAGATAAAGCATAATTGGGCGTAGCATCACACAGGGAGGGAAGAATTCAGTCAGCCAGGATGGCCATGTCTCATCGCACGCCAGCAACAACTGATTGTTAACGGAGCGGCCAAATTCTGTTGGCTCAAGCTGCATGTATTAACTGTTTATATAGTTTACATCCAGTGTAGACTCGAACAAACTCTGTTAGAGTAGATATTAACAATGAACATATTAGTAAATTGTTATGAATGTGTACATTATGTAGTAATTACCATTGGCACTATTTTACGTTGTATATACAGTAAGTATTTATGCACATTAATTGAGTGCTGTGCCTGTGCAGTGGTATGTTGTTGAATGAACAGAAAGTAGAACAATCTCTTTTGGCTCATTCATCCGTTCAAACACACACACATGCGCGCATGCACACACATGTTTATGTTGAATTCCACATTTGAAAGTTGTGTAAACATGTCCATTAATTTGTTTCAGTGAGATGTTTCTGTAAGTGACTGATACAAAGACACAACCAAGTTGCCAGCTTTTCCTTGTCGTTTGAGTTTAGAAATGGCCCATCTGTCTATTGTTAAGCCAAGGCCCACGCAGGCAGTCTCATTTTCTGATACAGTTAATTTCCCATATGTCTGTTACAACTGGTACAGCTTTCAAATATGCCATTAGAATAGTCTTTTGTGAAACCTGCCTTCTATGTTTAAGATGTGCTTTGATCAGTAGAGCTGGAACGTAACTTTCACAAACTAAGACATTGGACTTCCAGCAACTGGTAATGTGGTTACGCTGTTTCTAAAACAATTTTTGTACGTAAGCGCAACGTTGCATTTCCAAAAATAAAAAATTTACCAAGTGCCTTTGTCCTGATAAATTCAATTACAGTCTTGGTAATAGGAAACTGAAGAGGAGCGATATCTCCGGAATTCAGAAATAATTGTGCACGTCTGCAAAAACAAACAAGCTGTAGGTGAAAAAAAAGAAGTAATTCTCGTGACGTCTCTCTCTCTCTCTATCTCTATCTCTCTCTCTCTCTCTCTCTGTCTCTCTCTCTCTCTCTCTCTCTCTCTCTCTCTTTCTCTCTCTCTCACACACACACACACACGCACACACGCAAAAACAAACTCAAATCATTTACACCCTTGCATTTCTGGTAATGAAGCTGCTACAAATGTCAAAACACATAGAAACACAATTTTTAAATGATTTGGAACCCGTTTTAATTGCATTTCACCACCTGCATGACATATATGATCATTCAGGTTCTTCTTCGTACTTTGTGAAATTTGCCTATAACCCAAAACTACAAATCCATGGCCTGTGTGATGTGCATATTATTATTATTATTATTATTATTATTATTATTATTATTATTATTATTATTAGTTTGATTTCAGTTATTTATTCATTTTATTGTTTTAAGAAAACCTATAAGTTTTTTTCTGCTCTTCAGGGAATGTATTTTTCTAATTATCCCAGCTGGACACAGGCAGACAGGTGTCATCGTGGAATAGCGTTTTACTGCCCACTGCTGAGAGAGAAGGGAAGAATAACATAAGTGTGCACCTGGGCATATCAGGTGCAAAAATGTAAATATTGAAATGCAGTATCACTCTCAACTAATACAGCAAATCACATGAAAGTTATAAGTATCAGTTTAAGAAAAAAAGCATAGTCAACCTGCTTGTAAACAAAATAAGAAAAACAAATAATTAAATAATTGTCTATGTTATCTTGAATTCACCATCTGACTAACCAACTTCAATATCAGTTACCTGCTAGATCTGTAACAGATGTTCGTTTCAGACATTGCTATTGCTATCCTTCCCCCCCCCAACCAATCACATCCCCATTTTTTTTTCAACTGACAAATTGTTTCAACCGACTCCACATTTTCTGGGGTGGGTGGTAAAGGATTTTGGCAAAACAAACTCAAGAGTATACTCAGTCTTATTGAGTATCAGGAATGTATTTTGTTTGTTTACTTGTGTATTTATGTTTCTCATTATGTTCTCATTTATTATTTTCTCATCATGCATGCATTTTTATTCATGGTTTCACTGTTCCGTGTTTGCATTGCCGTCACTCCCCTGTCTTCGCCACACTTTTCGGGAGCTTTTTGTGATTGCGGTTTTTCTCTGTATTTCCTCTGTCATGCACTTCCTTCTTAACTAATTATCTCATTGTATATAATACTAATTAACTAACTACTACTAACAGCTTAAATTCAGGTTTTGTACTAATTAACTAATTCACTATACTTATATCTGCAGCTGTCTCTCTTTCTTTTTCTACCTGTTCTATCATCTTTCTGTGATTATCTCTTTCATTACAGCTGAATCTTGTTTCCTCTTTCCCTTCTCTAATTGTATGCACTTGTCTTTTACTACCCAGTTCATGTTCAAGTCTATGTGTTATGTACGAGTCCAGTCCGCACATTACGTGTTACCTTGTTAGTCAATCTTCAGCTTCTCTCATTGTTTCGCGCTCACCTGTTTGTCATTTCCATTTTCCGCTTCCACACACCTGATCCCCATTCGTAGCTCTTCTCATTATCACCACCTGCATATTTAAACCTGTGTATTTAAACCCTGCGTTTCAGTCTGTTTTTTGTCAGAATGTTGATCATATTTCCTGAGCATGTGATTTGTAAAGCCAGTGATTTATCGCGATTCCTGAGACGCCCTTCTGTTTTCCGACTGAGTTTTGCCTTTTGATTTTGTTTGTTTGCCTTTTTCTGGTTTTTACCTTTTTTATTGTTTTGTGACTTTGCTTCTGCCTGCTGGTTTTTGTACCTCTGCCTGTGATTTCCCGATTTCTGATTTTTGGACTGTTTGACTTCTGATCTGCAATAAATTATTCTTTTGCTACTACCTGGTCTGTGTTTGGGTCCCTGAAAACAATACCTCACAATTGAGAGGCTTTTCCACCAGTGATGACATATTTTTTGTTAATGTTTTGTTGTAGTGTTTGTCTAAACACTTTAGAGTCTTTGAGTCTTGCTGGAAAAAAGGTACTTTCACTTGTAATAGAAAACAAGTGTTAAAAAAATCTGGCAGAAGTTAAGAATAGGGTCATGAATAGAATGTCTGTGTGAGGGAAAAAATGTTTAAGAATGAGTCTGGCTTCAGTCTAAACTGTGGTTGTATTGCACACTTAAATGCTTCTCACTTAAATTTTCTCCACGCACAGTACTAATTATTATTGTTAGCATTATGCTAATTGCCACGCATTAGTTCTGTCATGCGGAATGATCCCAAAGGTTGATTGAGAATGAATGACAGTTTATTATTTCAGGTTTGTTCATTCCCCAATCTGACCACTGTAATGACCATTTGTCTTCAGAACAGGTGTCAATGTGTCGCTGTTTTATCTGATGCATTGCCTTTAACATTTTGGAATATTAAATCACATGCTACACAAGTTGAGAAAAAGATAGCTAGCTTTACAGTTCTACCATGTAAAAAACAAGCTCTTTTTGTAATGCTTAGTTGCCAGTCATGATGCTGTGGCCATAGAAGGGCAAACCAGAACATTAACCCCTTTGCGCAGAGGCTTAATTTGACCCATTTTCATCTGTTTTGTACTGTTTAAAGTTTTATAACTCCAGATAGCAATGTAACACTAACACCAATAATGGCTTAAATTAAAAAACCCTGGTACCATTTATTATCATGCCTTTGTCAGGGTGCAGTACAGACTCAAGCGCAGACAGAACTAGAAAAATAAACCAAAGTTTATTAGTGGCCAAAGCCACGAGGAGAAGGCAGAATCATAGTCAGGAACAGGCAGTAGTCAAAACCAGTTGATCACGGCAAAAGTACAAAAACACAATCAAAAAAGCGAAGTCAAGAAACAAAATCAAAAACTCAGGAAAACAGAAATCAAGCACAGGAAGAAACTAGCAAAACACAGGTCAGGAAAGGCTTGTAGCAAAACAGCAAAGCAGGCAACTGTGACAAACAAACATAAGACAGAGTGGAACTTAAATACATTGACTAACGAGCAAACGAGAAACAGGTGAACAGCAGGGCAGGTGAAACACATGGGTAATCAGGAGCTGAGATACAGAAGGCGGAACAGACACAATGAGGAAATGAAAACAAAAGGGGGGGACGAAGAACAAAAATAAAGACACACGAACAAAACAAAATACAACCGAAAATGAAGTAAAGACACACAAGACAGATTCAAATACTGACAGCCTTAAATTAAATGATATATTAACTCAGATGTAAATTATGGGCAGCGACTGCACAACCCCCGGTGAAAAACAAAGTTCCACCACTCTAGTTTATAGTGAACACCTGAGAGTCAAATATGTGAATAAGTTTAAACTTTACATTTTCTGGTTTACAAACCTCCTGTCTGCCTGTGCACAAAATATGAAAGTGATATTACTGCTCAAATCCTATGAGGCAATTTGAAACGGTGTACCTTGGTGTTCAAAAATCTACCCAAAGTGGATAATTATGCATCGCAGTAATTCAGGAGATAATCAAAATTTTCCAACAAACAAACTAATTTGACTTGTAACTATATTTGCATCTATATCATTAGATACTTTAAAACTTTTGCTAAAGATTAGGGGAATGGTTATACGTGTCCAAAAATATACCCAAACCTTTCGAAACCCATGAAAACTCATGGAAACAAATGCAAAGTATCCAAGCTATCCAAAGCTGTCCACGCTATCCAAACATGAACATAGCTTTAGTATCTATTTGAAGCACATTATTATATCCCATGAGGAGGCAATTAATGAGGGGAATTACCCTTAGATAATCAATGTCTTTGTCTCATTTTAGTTTCCAGTGCCAAAAATGTCCAACACAGCCCCGTTCTCATCATAAAAGATAATTTATTACCAACCAGTCAGACTATCAATGTATGAAAACATGCACACAATTTACAGCGTCATATGAATTACTAAAACTATTACTATTGCAACTACTATAATTATCTTCTATATAAACATATGCCAGCCCATGGATTACTGTGCGGGACAACTAGCTGCCGTGTCCCTATATTATATGATTATGTCTCTATGCTGTTTCACCCAATGTAATGAATTGCTAGGCCACACATGAAACCTTCAACAATAGTGTAGTATAAATTCCCAGTATAGTTACAGTCTAGCCATAATAGATTGACAGCTCACCACCATTGTCATTACTTATGGTATATAAATCCAAGTCGCCTCAGGCAGGGACTTTTTTCCACAAACTCTCCATACTTTATCATTGAGCCTTATGTAGGCTTAGCTTATAGGCAATATCTAATAGGTTGCTAGCAAACTAGGTATAAACTAAATTAAACCAGAATAAGAGATACTACAGGTCTTTTAATTTTGAATTCAGCACCACTAATGCAAAACTCTGTGACATCATAAACAATAACAACCTAGTTAGCCTTTCTGTGGTTAGCTAGCTATGCTATTATGAATACAACACCATAAAACACACACGCACACCTTGTACACAAGGCAACATTTCACCCAATCTCAAAAATGTTTAACTTACACTGCAAACCACATATAGGCAGAACATAAGCTTAGAAAGGACAACATTTTCAAAGCAGAAGGTAATTATGTGATGATGACTGAAATTCACTCTAATAAGTGAGCAGGCAAAATAACTGTTTAATTTACCTATATCCAGGACCTTATGTGTTTTTATTGTTGCTGTGATAAAAATGTTTTGTGTAACCAACTTCTAAATATATTTAAAGAGAGAGAGAGAGAGAGAGAGAGAGAGAGAGAGAGAGAGAGAGAGAGAGAGAGAGAGAGAGAGAGAGAGAGAGAGAGAGAGAGAGACTTATGTTAGGATGAAGAAACTGGCAGCACGTTTTACTTTATCAGCGATGTAAACTTGAGGTGACAGGCTTCTGGGGCAGGGATTTAATACTGTATTAGTTATCGGGGGGGGGGGGGTGATGATAGTGTTACATATTTACATCATGCATAAAGCTACTATATTTATAGCATAGTTTTGCCTTGGGTGGGGTAGGACTAACCATTGTTTGTTGTCTTAATTTTTGTGAGAAACTGTTTGGAATTCTGTTTCTGTTTCTTCTCTGGCACCACCAACCCAGTCCACTGCATGTTCCTGTTCATCAAACTCTCTCCACCCAACACCCACCCACCTGTTTCCTTTCACAAACACTACCGCCCCCCCCCCCCATCCCTCCCCCACATGGCTCAATTTACCTACCATATGCTGCAGCCACAGCTATTGGAGACTGGAGCTGCTGCTCATGAATAAGTCATTCAATTGATATTCTTTTGCAGATAGTTCATGCAAAACATCAATCATGTTTAAACCAGGGTGAAACATATTTACATCCCCCATACTATATTCCCCAGAGAGAACTGCACAGATGCTGCTCCGTTTGGGAATATATCTAAGTCCCTCAAACGCACCACAATAAGAGGGCGCAACAGAACGGAAGCGGGAACGGAATGAATCACTGCGGCGCATTTGCCTGAGAACGATGATGTCATCCGTGTTGCACGGCGCTGCGGAGATCGTCCTCCACGGCGACATTCTGTGGTATTAGAGTTATGAGGCATAACACATCTGTATTACGAGGTTATAATCAGATTGGCGTGATTCTGAATCCCAGGGAGACGAACACATTTGAGCCATAGGTCGCGGGTAACATGACGGACTTACCTTTGTCCATCTTGAAAAATACTTCTATATCAATTGCATCCATTACTGTACACCCGGCTGAAACAAAAAGAAGCAGTAGGCTCTAATTGGACACTTGAAATAATTGGTCAGTTCACCTTAAATTACGTTTTACTGTATTATTTTTTTATTTACTTTGCTGATCATTTTTTACAATAGTTTTTTTTTACCAAACACAAACTAAGAGTGCAACTATGTGCTCTATATTTTGCATTGACTGTAACTGAGAGCTAATTGATTTTTAATACATGCATTTTTCCCCCAATTATAGGCTGTTATTAAGGCTTTAAATATGTTTCAAAGCAATTGATATACAATTGACTGTATTAACTTTTTCTTTATGAAGTGATTTTGTTCTTGATGCAAAATAAAAGGGTAATATTCTTTTACTGAAGCACAATTTGGGAGTTTGGCAGCAATTGCCAGAAATGTTTGCATTTAAAAGGTAACAATTCATTGATTTGTTAGCCAAAGTTATTAAGGAGAGATGTTGCCAGTGTGTGTGTGTGTGTGTGTGTGTGTGTGTGTGTGTGTGTGTTTATGTATACATATACACATATGCACTCCCACACACATATACGCATGCACAATGTATGCTGACTGTTGATAGTTGAATCACTGCATCACAGTAAAAAGAAGCAGAAAGGAAAATAGTCTTTCTAACCATTTGTCAAGGTCTGCTGTGTGCTTGTGTGTCTCATCCATTTATTTTCCTCAGTGAAAACACACATGGCTAAGAGAGACTGCCCCACAAATATGAATTTCTTACTAGTCAGTGCAAAAGGTTGATGGTGTCAGCAGATTAATGTTGAGGAGCTCACTTGCATTACCTCATCCCAGGTGATCCAGATTCCTGGTGTCTGAGAGGAGATTTCTTAACGGAATGGGAACAAGAGGAAGATGAAAAGAATGTGACTGTTTTTATTATTTTTTTAAAGTTCAATTTTCGATTCTTGAACAGTGGGGACATTCACTGCATACTCAGATGCTGTTTCCATATCGGGATGTGAGGCTCGGTCTCTGTGCCTCGGAAGCCTAAGGGGGTATGGTTTAAATCAATGTCGGAAAATCATTGTGCTTTCCTAATTGTGTCGACGCTGCAATTTTCTTCCCTTCTTCTTCTGCCCAGCTCAGCGTCCAGCTACATCAATGTGGAAATTAAGGACTGTGTGAGAAGGTGCATTAGTGTGTGGGGTTCGGGCGCAGTTCACTGTGGAAGGGCTTCGGAAGCTGATTGGCTGAACAGCTACCTTTGCAGAGCTCCCCTCATCCTCCACCTTTGTTGTGGGAGCGGACCTTGAATTCCGCACAGCCTTTGTTCTGCCTTGAAGGGGTTGTAACTGGAAGGTTGCAGGCTCAATTCCAAGGTGGGAGTGCGCAGCAGCAGTACCCTTCAGCAAGGTTAGCCTGGATTGCTTCAGGAAATACAGTAAGAAACTGTATAAATAACAAATGCAATTGAAATGTAAGGTTGATAGAGTACAGTATATTGGCCCGGACTCGGGGGCATCTGATAAGCAAATCAAATGAAACCAAGTAAATAAATGTGCTGAACAGCCTGCATGAAGTGTTGACTGAGCGCCCTTAAGGGACAGTGTGAAAGACAGATAGAGCAGGAGGCCCTGCCGGCCTTGAAAAGCTGATTGATTCGGATGGCCAAATTCTGACAGGAAAACGCAAAGCCACATTTCACAGGCAACAACAACGGAAATTAAATCAATTTTTTGAAATAACAAAAGCAGATCGATTTCCTCAAAGGATACATCTGAAATATGCTCATTCTGCTTCTTATAAACCAACCATTGTGCTAATTGGCAACAGCTCTCAGGACCGTGAGCGCCGGCGTGCGCAAAGCAAGGCGCTCTCGAACAACGACACGGTAACGAAGGCAAGGAGCGAGAACCGCATGCTGTGAGAGAAATGAGAACTACGCAATGTGTGCCAAGTTTCATACAATGGCGGGATAAAATTACATCTTCTTTATAAGATGATTATGCAGTTAAATGAGACACTGTGATAGTTGTAAGCACATAATCCAAGGATCTCCACAGACATGTAAATGGACCAGATGCTTGAGTCTGTGACACATATCTTGGAGGAGAACTTGGAGAAAAGGAAAGAAGGGGATTAGCCGTCTTCTCCTTCACCAAAATGAATCTTATTTTGATACGTTTGATATATTATTTAGTGCTCGCCAGGTTCACATTACATTCCACAGCTTTTTATTGGTGGCTATGTGTTGACACCAGTGTTGTTGTTTGGTTACCTGGTACAGTTGGCCAGTAACCTCAAGAGGCTAGTGTCCATGAGCTTGGTCTGGATCTGGGCAGCATGGAGTGGGGGAAGAGGGCTGGGGATGTTACATGTTGTGTTAATACAATGGATTCCAACCCCTGTCAAATTTTCTCTTTCTATAATGCTACAGATACAGTAGAATCACAATATAACCAACCTCAGACGCTCAGACTGACCGATCAACCGTGGTTGTGTGATAGCAGAATTAGCATACACAAGCCCTCCTTAAAAAGCTGTGCATTATTATTTATGCAAAAATACAAGACACAAACAAAACTCAAAACACTGTCAAAATGAGACAATGTGTTGTAGAAAGACATTCCGTAGCACTGCAGAATGCAATTTGAGAAAGTCAACAAAGTTTTATATACAACAAGTGGGGGAACAAAATCGCAAACATTTACAAGCGTTAGAGGCATAAGAGCAGATCGCGGGAGATACGGTTCATTCATTCATTTTGGAAGAAAAAGTTTCCAAATTTCCACTGATCTGATTATTGGTAGCATCTTAAACTAAGGATTATGCTGCACACAATGTGGTCCAACCAATAATTACAGATTAAAATTCTTAAAATTGGTGCATTTTCACATCACATTCGATTTTAAAGGTATGAACGTTTCTGGGAGTGCATGGAGACCACTGTTCCTGATGTGTTCATATCACTGTAAAAAAAACGACTGTGTTCTGGAATCCCACCCATTGCAAGCCCATGAGAATACCTTTTCCTCAAAATGTAACTCTTCACCATGCAGAAGGGTTGTTTCACTTTTATACTTTTCTATTCCTCATGCATGAGTCTGGTACCCCTCTCTTGGGATGGGAGATGACAGTTTGCAGTTGTTATGTGAGGGTCCAATCTTTCAGAGTCTGAAGGAGCTGTTGACACGAACGCATCAGCTCTATGCAGTGACAGCAGGGATTCTGTGCAAACAACAGAGCCTGACTTGGTGTCCCAAATGGGAAGAGCCAGCCCTTGACTCGTTTGCAAAAAAAAATGAGGGAAGAAAAAGTAAAAGAACGAGTTTGTTTGCTCCTCTCTTTCCGTTTATTCCCAAGCTGGACGTTGAGAGTGGATGGACCGAAACAGAATCCCTTTTCTCAGGAGTAAAACCCAAATCTTGGGCCCCTGAGAAACTGGTGCTGACGTGGCTCCGCCGTGTGTGTGTCCGTGTGTGTGTGTGTGTGTGTGTGTGTGTGTATGCATTTATTGTTTTTAACCATATTAAATCAGATGGCATGGCAATTCAGGCTAATTGAATAGCCCTCCTCATAACTGACCTCTATTCCACAGTGTATTACAGTAATCTTACTTGGTTTAAGTACTTTTTGATGATTTTTCATCCAAAATATATTATTTCTTCACCCCTTTTAGAACACAACACAACACAGGTGTGTTATTTTTTCAGACAGAATAATTCACTGTCTGTTGTTGAAACTGTTTTTCAGTTTTATTTTTTACAAATAGGCTTGTAAAGATTGTATTTGTATTTTGTAATTTCATAATTAGTTCTGTATAGTATTGTTCTTATAAATGTACTAATAATGTATTATTATCTTCCACTGTCCTTTGGTATGAAGACACTGTCATCAAGCAATGTAATGCAAAACTTATCTATCATAAATTGTGATTGTCTGCATATTTACAGTATACTGTATATCCCTTAATTTGAGAATGACAACAGTAATAGTGGATACAAGACCTCCTAATAACTTGGAGAGGGCATTATGTTCACAGGCAATAAATTCAAATTTACGTAAGCCTGGGCTAACAATTGGATCAGTGTTTTCGTTTTGATTCCATTGAAAGCATTCCTGTTTCCTGCGCATGACTGATGTTTGAAATGTGCTTTTGAAGTGGCTCTGAGCTCTTAGCCTCCTGGTTTGAGTCCTTAGCAGCTGACAGGTTGTCACAGATAATAAGTTTTAATTCCCAGCATGGGACTGAAGCTCACTTTCCTTGTAATGTTCACCATAATTCTATTCTCTTTCATGCCCTGAAATGTAAATTGGGTAAATGTCAGTATTAAAAGCGATAAACCTAGATGTTCATTAAATAATGTCTTTTTTTTTCTTTTTCCTATGATTAACATTCACTTTTAAATAAAGATATTAGAATAAAAGCAAAGCCAGCTCCCTTTTTATCTTTGACTAGTTAGCTTAGATTAGAGTCTTCTTTAGGAACTTGTTGTGCCTTATTAATTCATATGTTAGCATTTAAGCCATTCAAATCATTTCATTATTAATCTTCTCAGCAGAAGCAACCTTGGGAAAACTACGGTGCTTAAAATGTCCCCAGTCTGCAGTGCATTAAAATGTCCCCAGTCTGGAGTGCATTAAAATGTCCCCAGTCTGCAGTGCATTAAAATGTCCCCAGTCTGCAGTGCATTTATACAGCCGCATTTTCAATGCAGAACAATACAACAAATCCCAACCTAGGATCTGAGCCTCTATCCACTGTGTTACCAATGGCCCACATTTTTTATTACATTTTTTTGATGATATTGTGCATTGTTTTGTATGGCAGTATATTGTCTAAAGAGGAATATATTTGCTGACCATCTCCTCTGTGGTTTTGGTAGAAAAATCCCACTGTATCCCTTTGAAAGTAAATCACAGGCAAATTGTAATTTTCCTGTGACAATTTTGTACAAATTGTCACCCATCCAACATTGTTGTGCCATGACTTCAAAAAAAACCTGTGTTCCTTTGTCAGTCCAGCTGTTTGTTTAAGCGTTCTTTTGATAGCTTTTCTACTATGATTTTTTCATGTCTTTCTCACAGAATAATAAGGTTTTAGACAAACGCTTTCCGGCACCACAAACGGAAACGGATTTCTCCAGAAGGCAGGTTTCTCGTCAGAAAGGGCTCCATTGGCCCGAGAACTGCTGGGAGTTTTGGGAAGGATGAGCCAGCTCACCCATCCTTGGGCATGCTGATCACCACCGTCACCGGACAGACAGTCAGAATGTGCGTATTTCCCAGCGCCTCTCACTTCCCTCCAAATTTATGCTAAAAATTAAAAAAGCCTTCGCTGTCTGCATTTTGCTACAGACATCTGTGAGTTTGGCCTTGTTTCGCCTCTTGGTTTCTTCCAGAAGGTATCTGTCGCCATGTTTAACCACCCGAGCTGCCTGCTTCTCTGAGAGAAGGGGGGATGCATGGAGGAGGTTGAGGGGGGTTAGAACAGGATTCTTATTTTAGATAAAAAAATAACAGGATAATAATAATAATAATAATAATAATATTAATAATAATGCCAGGATTGAATTTTTCAGCTTCAACTTCCACCAGTCTCAGCACCCATTTCCTGCCTATGCAGGAGGAAGGGAGATCTTTTTTTCCCCAGATGTTAATATCATTAGAAACCAGATGCAATTAGCAGACACTCTTAACTTGTCAGAAGGTGAGTGATTGCTAATATTGATTATGTTGGGTAATCATAGAGTAGCATGCAGATCAAAAACTTTTTCCATAATCTAACTAACGATGTAGAAATTTGTTGAGCAGTGTCCATCAAAATTCTAAATCACGATGGCTCCTGCTTCTTATCTGTTTGGGAGAGAGTACAATAATGATAAAAAAAGACTCAGCGCATAATTAGTGACAGAAGACCATGCCTATGATTTGTAGCTAAACCAAACCACCATTGTAAGCAGAGTGATTGTGTTTAGTCTTTGTCCATCCTGGAGTGTCGACGCATCTCTGGCAGTATGGTAATGACTTCTGAAAGAGCGCGTGTTGTATGCTCCCTGCAGCATTCCCTCAAGGCTACACTGCAATTGAAATTGAGATCATGGATTTCTCTGTTTGTCTTGTATTATTATTCTTGAGGGACACAAACACAGCTGATTTAAAGCAATGGCGCTGCAAAGGAATGGTCTGATCATATATCTTAACTGTCATGGACGCACACTGGCAGCCAAGTCCAACATTATATATAATTTATTCAACATGCCTGATATTTTCAGTTTATATGTTGTTCTGTGGCTATCTGCAAGAATTCCCTACTCCCAGAAATCGCTTTTTATATTATTATCTTTGATAAAAAAATTTTACTTACAAATTTTCTCTCTCTCTTTGTTTTTGTTTTGGAGATGATGCCAACAAAGCATCTTAAAGTTGGATTCTTGAAGTGAAAAATATTTAACATAAAATATGCAGTTGCAGTGTGCTTATTATTTTGAACCTAGGCTCTTGATTAGAGTGGCCATCGAAAATAAAATAAAACTATGGCAACATTATTGTGAGGGTTTGTGCAGAATAACGATGAGCCAAACACGACAATGGAAAAAAGGGATAGAAAGTCCCTGGCAGTAGCCAAAACAATAACACACCCCTATAAAACAGGCTAGCCACGTAAACACGGGCAGAGGAAAAAATCAGAATAGCGAATACTAAAAATATAGCGAAAGAAGGACAAAAAACAATGCACCTTCGGAGCGTGACTCTAACACCTGATAATTGGTGAAATAAACAAAATAAAAATAAACCTCACACTCTCAGAAATGAGAAAGTGGGAGCGAAGCAGAAGGAAGAGAAATAAGGGAACAGAAAAACAAATTCCCTAGGCTTCTAGGCCGAAGAATGTCTGCAAAACCAAAAAGAATTATCTTCTTTAAAACAGCAGAGAGACTTAACCCAACTAACCCTGACTTTGTGAAGGCACAAAATGATAACTAAGCGTCCGGAAGCGGAAGAGAGAGGCTTAAATACCTAACAGGTAGGGGAACAGGTGAAATTAATAATTAGCGGGGAAGAGCAAAGCCCCGAGATGGAATGCGGAAAAATCCGATAGATTGCCAACTGGCGCAGAGAGGACGAGAACCATAGCAAACGAGGGAAGAAAGCCACAAACCATGACAATTATACAGTGTATAGAGTAAGTCCCTTAGACTTAGTTCCCAGGGTTGGGAACTTTGTAATAGTATGTGCAACAGAACCACTATTTAGTTGTTTATAACTAACTACATATTTAAGCCAAAAGTAAAATCCATATGTCTTTATGTGCTCATTATGTTCATGCACAAAAAAAGAATAAACATGTCATTCTGATTTGTTAATTTGTTGCTTAAATAATTTATTAAAAATGTAATTACTAATAAATGATAACATCAAGCAGTTGCCATATAACTGTGTTTTTTGCCATGATTTTCATGGTTTCTGTCGTATTACATCTTCCAACAGTTTTGTCCTTGGCGCTAGGCAAAAAGTTGGTACTTGGAAATATTCCTGCAGACAGGGGGGCGGGGGGGCTTGAGCCAGAATCTGCTGTAAGTGTGAAGACTTGCATCAAAATGGGAAAACAAAACTGTTAACTAGTAGCATATGTAAAGCGGTCCAACATCCTGATACTGATGGTATTTGATTGTCAAAGGTGTGATGCAAAAAATACATTTTATTTTCTGCAGTGAGAAATGGCTTGAGATAGATTGGAAGCCCATCAGGACATCTCAAATTTTCAACCAATCAGAAAGCCAGGGATACTGAACGGTTTGGTTAGAGTTTAACCCCTTAGTTCAGATAGTCGCGCATGCGAGACCGTTTTACGCAACTGAGACACGTGTTGCTCCTGCAGCCAAACTATTAGTGGAAAACCCAAACGCGGTATTTTAACTTTATTGGTAGACGATTCGCGACGATTTCTGGCCAATGCGTAGTTTCTAAGTGTCACTATCTTTCCGTAGCAAGTCCATTTAACAAGCACTCCCCACCAGCCTATACCTACCCATGCGTGACATAGTGGGCAATAGCGTCTATGTTGGGAGTTCATAAATATATGTATTCATCATATAATATCAGAATTCCGTCCAGCAACCAGATAAACCCACCAATAGCACGAGCGTATGCAAATACAGCGGTGCAAATCGCTGCTATCAATACCGACATAAACAAGTGAAATCATACAATGCCATTCTACTATCAATATCTGCTATTAAATATGGAATTCATGTGCAATACTACCGTGGATTTAAGCGTAGATATGTCCCTTTCAAGATTCCGTGGTCATTTATTGTCTTGGACAATCCGTTTGAAAAATACACAGCGCATTGTAATACTATTATACAAACTGCGTAACCCTCTCTTTCTGATTGCAGTGCTGTGACTCGTTCAATTTTATTCTGGTTTGATCGACAATGGTTTTATCCAATAGAAGGCACGACAAGCTTCCCAAAAGTTATTTACATGTGTAATTGAAAGCTTGGGTTAACTATTTTAAGGGCGAGCGTAACTGCAATCTTGTTCAATCACTACAATTTTACGCATGTCGTGACGCAAGACGCACTACGCGATATAAGTGCGCGTAAACATTGGTTGCCTGCGTAATCATTGTTTGCCTGCGCTTTTGTACGGGTTTAACAGTATGGCTGAAGATAAACTTCACGCATTTGACCAAATCGCTTTTGGAAGTGGGTCAGAAGAGGAAAGCGACGGAGATTCATCTAATCCCTGTAGCGTAGACTGTAGAAGAGGATGCCTATCGATATGGGGAAGATATCCTCCTCGACATGTAAGTATTACAGCTTGTAAGATTGTGATTATATACATTCGTTTTTCCACTACGTCATTACCTAGATATATAATCGTTATTTTTTATTTGCATCGGTCGTAATAGAGCACTGTTAGCCTGCTAATAATGCTGAACATATTTGTATTGATAATATCTGTTAGCGTAGTGGCTCGTGGTGGCCTACTTTGTTTGAATTCATACCACTCACAATGAAATTGAGTATTTTAGCGCTGTTCTGTTTGGTTGCTCGGTCGTGCGTTATATTTGATGGCTCGATTTGCCGTGAAGCTAGAACATTGCCAGTGTTCCCGATATTATTTTATTGTATTGTAATTTTTTTGTGCATAATGTACTCTATGGGGTATGCTTTTCACTTAGGGAATGTATGTATTCAAATTTACTGTGTCCAGATGTGTGCAAGATGAATGTAAAATAAAAAAAATAAAAAAGCAACAGTTGTGAAACACACTACAGAGTAATGCCATCCTAGAGCACGCAACAAAAGATAACATAATGAAGCATACAGAAGAAAGTGTTTACTGAAGTACAAGAGTGAATGATTTCATATTTAGCTGTGTGTACCACAGTGTTATAATGCTTCTGCATTATGTAATTTGTTCCTATAACATGCTTGACCCTCCACCTCTGCCACTCCAGCAGTGCCCTCTACTGTTCAGAGTGAAGCCACTGCAGGACCAGATCCTTACAGCATTGCCAAGGCACCGCACAGGATGAAGCAGTATATGAAGGATAATGGTGAAAAAATGGCACACTAGGCATAAAACACTGAACTGAAACTGTGCAATATCAATGTTTTCATCCATTAAGTGATCGTAAGGGAAAATGTATATGCTTTATAAAGGACAAAAGGCTTTTTAATAATTTCTCGGAGAGGTTTTGGGTAGGTTATTGGACACCTAGATATCCACCCCCCTGTACTGATCCAAAATAATTTCCACATGAAAATGATAAAAAGGTGAGTTAAATGAGTCAAAACGGTTGATTTGCACTGAAATGTATGATTAGTTTAAGATTTACAGCTATTCACATTTTAGCCAATTTGGATAGGTTTGGAGACCCTGGGTACATCAGGCTACACTGCTTACATTTTGTGTCATAGATCTTTAGTAGTTCTGTATATCACCCTGCGATTATTGAATGCTTGTGGACAAGGAGTTTATGATCCAGGAAATGTGTAGTTTTACCTGTTTCACTTATGTAGCTCTCAGTATTTTGAAGAAATATAGAATTTGTTGCATTTTTAGCAAAGTTTTGCTTGCATTTCCGGCACTTTATTTTGACTTAAATTATGAAAATAAACAAATCTAAGTTTGTACAAAAAATGGTACACCGGTTTTGTTTCATTTAAGCCATTTACCAAGTTTATGTGATGCTCACACCTGGAGTTATAAAGCCTTAAACAGAGTACCCCCAAGATTGACCAAATATGCCATTTGCGCCAAGAGGTTAAGGGGATAGCGACCCAGTCGGGGCGATCAGGGAATGTTCAAAACAATATTTGTCCTGAGTTTTGACTATTATTTATGAATTAAATTTTTATTTTTGTTTGCAAACAGTTTGTCAGATTAATGTGTGCGATTGCTAAACTCTGAACAGTGTTTGTGAAGATAAAAATACAATCAATAACATAACACTGCAATTCACAAGTGACAATTAAGGAGAGATTTTGATTGAATCTAGACTTCAATCCCCTTAGTATACATTTGCGACTGCAGTGCAGTAGGACAGGGTTTGGGTACATTTTGTGAATAGACTGAATTTAACTGAAATTGAGCCCCTCCCCTGTCCTGCAGTCCCACAGATTCCGGGGCCGGATGCGAAAGAAAAATAGAAAGTGAACACCCCCACACACTCTGTTACAGGAAATCTCCCAAGCCACCCATGGCTGATTATATGAATTTTGAAATATTAAAATGAGAGTGGGCTCCAGGCGAGCCAAAGTGGCGATTTTCCCAAACGGGATACGATGTATCATTATTATACATTTCTAATGCAGCCCATAGCTCATTGAATCAGACCTATATTGCCTGCTGCTTTGTGCATCTCCAACTATTCCCTCCCAGCTCCAGGCGCAGCCAGGTAATGACAGCCAGCCAATGGTGTGCCAGCTCACGGCGCCTGTAGGGCGTGAAACCACGGGATGGCCCGTGGGCCGTACGCTTGGTGGTAGAGCTCACTCGATGAGTCACATGTGCGTTTCTGGGCTGTAGGAGGTGTAGATGCCAAGACCTGCAGGAAGGTGGTGTTCCATAACAGGTGGTGAACCGGGCTGAGATCCCAAGGAGGTGTGTGGTTAGATTCAGTGGCGGTACGCAACCACAGCACTGCAGGGGCAGGTGAGGGTACTTTACCTTTAACGGTTAGTGAAAGATTTGGTTTGGAAATATGTTGCATGCTCTGCTTTGTCTCTGTACATTTGTATTGCAGAGTTTGCCCTGCCCGATACTAAAGTCATGTACAGAGGAAGCCTCCACTGTTCTGAACAGGTAAAAATAAAAAAACAAGTATAATCAATGCATACATTAAATGGATATCTGTGGTATTGGAGATGGATGTTAATTAAATATGCAAATTAGTGGGTATGAGTAAATGAGAAAAAAATATTGGCCTCTGTGAAGCAGAATTTCATATATTTAACTTTTTTACCTGTGAGAGAAAGGAAGCCTGATAGGGAGAGAATGTGAAAAATGAGGGATCGATTTGGAGGTCCTTTTCTTCTTATTCTCCGTCTGAGTCTGTGAGTGTGCCCACACGTGTCATGTGACCTCCTGCCCCAACCGTGAACGCAGTGTCCGCATGCATATTCTAACAGGATTCCGAGCCCCCTTCAGAAGGCTTCAAACGTGCTCTGCTCCCTGTGTCTTATCTCATGGGTGCGCTGTTTTCTACCGCCGTTTTGCGGAAACGTCAATGGAAACATGTCGTCGATATGGGCGCTGATCATGTGGGTACAAAAGTTTTTTAACAGACTAGGATGTAGCCAGGCTATATCCGGATGAAACCTGAGCTAAATTGACACATTTATGTCAAACACGTGTCTTAACCTAGATTTCCACCCCTCTAGATTCCAGTGTAACTTCTCAGCCTGGATCCCCTGATTAGTAGTTAGTAATAGTTAGTATTACCAGTTAGTAGCCTGCCAGCTACATAAGTTATTATAGCACTGCATTTAATATTAATCCAGGTTGGGGGGGGGGGTTTGTCTGTGGCTGAATTTACCAGGACCCCCCGGCCGTCAATAAGTGTCGATTGCGGCGTTTTTTTCCCCCCACAAAATAAAAATCTATTTATACCGTGCTAAAAGCTAAGAGTGCGGCTGAGCCAATGATCCGGGGTGTTTGAGCAAAGGTTGGTTTAACCAGCGCAGGTTTGAGAGATGGGTCTCAAAACACATGGGGGGGGAAAAATACATTATTTTTAAAAAGTGCCAGATCTGATGTGGCCGGCAGGGCCGTGTTGGGGGGTCAATTTCCAGGGCGATGATGTTGAGAAGCTGGGAAAGGAGAAAAGCTGAGTATAGTCAGGTTAAAGAGCAGTGTTCAGCCCTCCCAGGCCAGAAGCTGCTGATGCAGAGGTTAATGCAGGGTAGACCTGGAGGGTTCAACAGATGACCCTGATGTAGTGCACACAGCTAGTGCACACCGATGCTCATTCGCCCCTATATGAGACCACAGTAAGATCGTTTTACCATGGATACGTGTGCAGTCTGCTGCTGTAGCTCATGTAGAAATGACAGAAAAAATGTAGGAAAGAAGAACAGAAGTTGTAAGTAAATTGTGAAACAGACTAGGCCTTGTTGTACACCACTGGCCTAGGGACAGGAAAGACTTTCATCCCTCACATTTACTGTAATTACACAGCATGGGATCACCACAGTCCCATCTACAGCCCAAAAGTCACAAATTCCATAATAATAACTGCCAAAATTGAATTAAGCTCTTTCAATGCTAGTGTTGTTGGAGTACAGTTTGATCTAATCCTGACATGAACTGGCTTCAGGCAAAATAATTAAGAAGATGTTTGACTTAGATTTCTAGTGATGTTATGTCTGAATTAAATTTTTTCCCCTGAAATTTCTTCTCTATCTATGGCCTGCCTGCCTGTCTGTCGGTCTGTCTAGCAATTGTTCTACGGGTGTAGAATTCCTTAATCAGATGTATTTTCCAGCCAGCAAGAGTGATTCTATGTTTGTTAAGGCAATGCAGAAATTATTTCCCCAGTAGCCTTGAGCTAGGTTCCATTTAATATTATTATTATTCTTTTTGATCTATTATTATTATTATTATTATTATTTGTAGTATTGTTGTTGTTGTTAACCTGTTTGTTTGATATGTGTTTCACAAAATGACGGAATCAAATGAAGGACATAACCATTTCAATGCATTAGCAGGAAAATGTATTACTGATCCGGGGGCCTGTACTTGGCATCCCCTGATGTGTTGCACTCATCAATTGATTTTACATCAGCACAGAGACCCCGCTAATCCTGTGTTGTCTTAGTGTACAGCGTGCATATGTTATTACCTGGCATTGTTACCGCAGGAAATGAATCCCCGGGGAGGAGTAAAGGGTAAAGCATGTTTCTGGGTGACTGTAAATGATGGTACATCAGGCGATGCTTCTCCCCATGTCACAGTCTGCCCTCTCCTGAGCCTCTCCTGCATAATGTTTAAGAATGAGCCCATGAGCTCCCGTTGGCCATACCAGGCTTTCCTGCCGCACCATTTCTCTTCTGTGACAAAGCTGGATTAAATCTTCCTTTTACCGTCTTAGAATCAGTTCTGTGCTTTTTTTTATACATTCAACACAGTCTGAAATACTTGCAAACCATATTAGAATCTCGGCTCCTCTTATGTGCTATATTAGAATATGCTTTCAGCTTTTTTTTATATTAAGATGTAAAGTAAACATTTTCAGTTAAGATGTGACTTGATGTATTGAATTTATATTTGCTGTATTTAATACAGGCTTAACTTTTGTATCGTATAGTTTAATATTACACTTTATTCTACTTTTAAATTTGTCAGTCTTCTCTGTATTTGAATTAGAATTTCAGCTCGAAATACTAGACACTGAACATTCAGTTTTGAAAATCAGTTCAATAGAGTGAAAATATTTAAAAGGTTAGGACATGGGAGGTGTTGTTTAGATAAAAGTTCTCCCCATTTTTCTTGCACCTATAAACATCTCTCTCTCTCTCTCTCTCTCTCTCTCTCTCTCTCTCTCTCTCTCTCTCTCTCTTTCTCTCTCTCTCACACATTCCCTGAGAAATTTCTCAGTGGAAACGTGATTCGTTTATTTTAATGAGCGAAGATGAGGCTGAGTGACACTAATGGGGAGGTATAAAAAATGGTGTCATTCTGGTGAGACGATGGTTCACTGAACAACACATTAGAGATTAAACAAAAAAAAGTATTTCAAGTCCTTAAGTACGCCTTTCTTCTCAGTTCCTGTAATAGAAGGAAGAGGGAGTTAGAGGTGATTTAAAAATGATATTCAGTATTAATAACTGGGATGACACACAATCATTTGAACTGGGCAGGCCTTGAATATGATGTGAAGAATGTCTTCATTGTCTTTAACAGAGGAATGTTCTGCAAACACATTTTCAGTTTTTTCATGATAACCCCCCCTCTCCTGTTTTTATTCAGAGGTATATGCATAAAAAACAAACAATTTCAAACAGGAAGAAGACATTGTCGTCTGGCTAAGTGACAATCCATGAATTGACATGGGCTTCATAGAAATCAAGACAGGCAGGGTGAGCAAGGATTAAGATGGCAATTCTAAAGATAAAGTTCTCTGGTTCAAAAATCACAGACAAATAATGATTCATTTTATGTCTCTTATTAACTATTGAATCAAACAATTAGAGGCAGTTAAGAGGACCGGCAGTATTGCAATTTCACTGACTGACAAAACAACACAAATACTTCTACTGAAGTATTATATAATAATAATAATAATAATAATAATAATAATAATAATAATAATAATAATAAAATGCAATTAAATTTTATCTGTATATCGCTTTTTACAGAGAACTGTCACAAAGACGCTGTACAGGGAAACAGAAGGAAAATATAACAAAAAACCAGGCCTTAGCCCCCAACCAGCAAAACTAGGTAAAAAACTCCCCGGTCGAGGAGAAAAAACACTCAACGGTGGTGAGAAAAAACTCCCCAGTAGGAAGAAATCTCGGAAGGAACCTGGCTGGCTCCATTCTTCGCTGACTGGCTTGCTTTAAACTAAAGGCGATGAACTGGATAGTAATAGAGAGTAATAAGGGATCTAATAAAACTAGCTGTTAAGTAAGAATCCCAAAATAATAATAATAATAATAATAATAATAATAATAATAATAATAATAATAATAATATGTACATCACATAGGCTATCTAGAGATTTGTACAAGACATCAGATCAGGCTCACATCAGCGATATCCAATGTTATCATGTTCAGCCTAAAAGAACGGTCTGTTCTGATTATTGCAACATCGCCCTGAACATACTGTAGACACCATATCCAGCTCCTTGTCATCAGATCACATAACATGTCATAAACAGAGGTCAGAAAAGTCAAGCGGATCAGCTATATCTGGGCTCAGACAGTGTCATCTAAAGATAGACTGCTACTCTTTTCTACAGCTGGGTATTACTTCAAAATAAGTGAACTTGTTCTCCTTTGATGAAATGTCATATTTCAGACTTTAAATTTCCTGTGAAATCCTACCCTGACTAATATTATCTTGAGAAGGCCATCAATACAATTAAACTGTTACTGACTGACCACAGCAGGACATTTTAAATCAGATATAAACATAAGATAATACAGACATTCAATAATAATATACAGAAAATACCAAATATCTGGGAGGGTCACTTGATTCAAAAATAGCTCTGGAAATTTCTCAAACATATGACTGATGCCACCCGTGATTTAATAATAGTGTCAAGCCGTACACATCTATCACAAGGAACAAATTAATAATTCAAACCTTGTGAGCCCAGCTGAAAATAAGGAGCTAAGAGTCATGACAGGGGCTGATTCCATGCCTGTACCAGTCTGCAAACACACACACGGGCACACACACACACACACACACACACACACAAAATTCATAAACACATACACATACGCACACACATAAGCATATAGTACATACAAAAATGTTAATTAACATATGAATAGACATACAAACACATGCACACAAACAGTATACACATAATTGTACACACACAATGGTTTAGCCCAGGGGTAGGCAACCCTGGTCCTGGAGAGCCGCAGGGTCTACCCCTGGTTTAGCCTAATCTCAAAGCAACATTGGGTGCTACTTATGCATTCAAGTCAAAAAGAACCTGTTCAACAGATGCTATTATTTAGTTTCTATTTTTGGTAGCCGACACATGTATTTGTTGTGTTGACACTGACAGTACACGTTACAGTACACTTATTTTTTTTTATATATCTGACATCCTGGAGAAAGAATTTCCATATTATGTCGCTGATATTTCAACACAAAATATGCCAGCTTTTCAAAACCGGCTCTGCATTTGTGATAGAGACAAAGGGGACTCTGCCCGTGTCTAAGCAGCAAATGTGCTTCTGTCTCCATCGTACTTTCTCACTTATCATCAACTTTGAAACAAGTCAATAAGTGAGGCAAATAAATTGCTTTCTCTTGAAGAATGAGGCCGGGGCTCCTGGGGCTTCTTAAACGTGCCCTGACCTCCACATTTCCCTGATGCAGAGCGCAGTCATTTGTTTGTTTAATGTTGTATTCTCATCCCCCGTTCTTTAATGTTCTTGTTCCTAATTTACTCTGTCCGTCACACCAGTGCCCTCTCTGGCGTGGGCGGGGGTCTCGGGGGCGGCCGCTGTCTCTGAGGGCTTGAGGCGATGGCGGTGATTCGTGCTCCTCTCCTGTTCGCCGCTCTCCGAAGCTGTGCTTGTCTTGGCTCCGGCGATGGCACGAACCCCCCCGGATGGCTGCGTTTCCTGCCAGATTCCGCTGGCTCGCACTCAGACCTGTGGGATCCGCTGTGATTTCTCCTGTGCGTGCCCTCGTACATTATGTTTTATTTTGTCATACATGTACAGTAAAGGAAGACATTTGGCCTCGGGACTCAGGTACCACACCACACCCTTTAACCCTTTAAGGTGCAAGATCACAAATATGTGATTAATGCAAAACATTTTAATGCTGACGTAACTCATCACTACTGGTCATTCAAAGCGATGGGGTTCTAGAACACTGACTTAGAACATTGAAAAACATTCCAAAAAACCTACTCTGGACTGTTCCTCAACTTTATTTGCAGATATCCAGGCCAAGGGTTAAAATTGCTTTCCAGTAACACAATAAAAAAAATTAAATTATATATATACATAAGCAAATGATGCAGGGAAAATTTATTTCTCACATGCCATGCAAATGGCTTTGTCTGGTTACACATATAAATATCAGCTTTCATTCCACCTGCTATTCGAGCACCAAAAAATAACAAAATGGGAACACAGAAATCTGTAGCATAGTAATAATAATAATAAGAAGAAGAAGCGGAATAAGTTGGAGAATGAATAACCATTGTTCAAGCAGCCAGTACATGCCTCCAAGCCCTTTAGAACGTAAACCGCTGCAGCAGAGCAACCTCGCGGCAGCCATTTTCTTCACCCGGGGGCGGAAAGAACGGGATTTATTTCGGTAATTAAAGCAGCAGATGATTAGATGGGCTGTGTGGGAATATGACCGGAGAGCTGGACGGCCCTCCCCAACTGATGTTTAAGGGGAAAGGTACGGCGCGATACAGCGTGATCCACGGCCCGGGTTACTCACCTGCCATGCACTCGTTTGCACTTCCTTTAAATGAGTCTTTGCTTCCATGTTGCATTCCGCATTGAGTGCATAGTGTCCGGCCCTCATCTGCTTAGGTGAGCTTGCATCTGGTGTGATCATTACATTTTAAGGCTTAGTTTTGTAACACACTCTAATTATACATGGGAAAGCAGTGTAACCAAGGTTATACCTTAAAAAAAGTATTCCATGTGTAAAAGATGTGTATTAAATGCAATGTGCAACACAAGCTCATGAGGAAATGTGTTTATGTTCAGTCCTGATACAATAATGCCGTTCTGAAATGTGGGCATGAAATGAGTACAGTAGTGGCTACCATCATGTTAAATCTTAAATCCATATATTTGGAGATGATCCAATATCCTGTCATTGCATTTCAATGTGATTTCTAAAAATGTAGTTTGTGTCTTATTATCGATCACTAATGTTGTTTATGTTATAATGATACCATTTAATCTTAGTGTGTCTTCTGCATACTGTCACCTGGGAATTAATTAATGTGTGTGCGTGTGCGTGCGTGTGCGCGTGCGCGTGCGTGTGTGTGTGTGCGTGCGTGCTTGAATGTGTAAGTGTGTGTCTGTGTGTTTAAACTTTACATGCATGGTGTAACTGGAAAATTGGTTGCTAAATTATCTGGACCATCCCTGTTAACGAATAGTGTTTAATGAAGCAATGCTACATCAATGTGAGCTGACATTTTGGATGTATCTCAGCTCCTGAGCCCGTGGTGTTCTAAGACTTGCAGTTCTTACTGCAATCTCTCAAGTAGAGGAACAACGGCAGCTATTTAAATTATTAATATTTCACTAGAATTGGCAAATGCCTATTTTTATTTTTGTTCATTTCCTTCCGGTGTTTATTTGTCAGTCTCCTGCATGTTCCATTAAATATGTCAAATAACTTATGTTTATTTTTCTGTGCCTACAAAATGCACGACACACACTCGTGTCAATTCCCCCTATAGAGTACACTACTCAAGAAAAAAAAATCCTCATTTATTGTTACAGCAATGCAAGAGTGAAACATGAAAAAGTGCTTTGTGCATTTAAAAGCAGTTAAGCAAACCTTTGAGCTCATGCTGTCATAAGTGCTGGCCACTCCCACAACCAGACGCATTTCTTAAAAGTTAATTAGGCTACGGAAAGTTAACAAACGCAAAGGTGATGTTACTTAGCTTCAGTTAGAATATCGGTTGCCAGATTGTAGATACATCGCTTTTCTGACGTACAGGGCTCGTCTCTCGAGGGATCTTCAACATTGTGCCACTGCGTCTCATCAAAGGTATTATTTCACTCTTAATTTCTGAAATGAAAAAGTCAAATATAAAAATCACAACCAGCTGAACTTAAACTAGTGTGACAGACTGAAGAACGCACTACAGTGTTCGTCAGCGTCAAAGCCATCCCTGCTTTGATTAAACATCCGCTCTGCTCTTTCTTGTTCTCCATGTGGAGAGTGATGGGTTGATTGCAATGGAAGGGCTTGGAGATTTAATGCGTGTTCTCTTTTGGAAAACATGCTAACCCCATTGAAGACCATTATGTCCGCGGTGGTCCTCAGAAATGCCCAAACCCAAACATGAAAGCCTTGCGCAGAGATTTGCCAAAGGCAAGGCTTTTCACTGACAGCTGATTTAACTCGGGTGATTCCAACTGGCAGGCGATTGCCCTACATAACCATAATCAGTCCCAACAATGCTTATTCCCAAAGATCACGGACGAGCTGTATTTTGACATTCTACAAAGATGTGCAGTGACCGATGAATATGCAGCTTTGACGTACAGTGCACTGTAAGCTTATATATATATATACATATATATATATATATATATATATATAGTATGTACACACAAATAATATCGCAAATTCATAACAGTGATTGGTCCTCCAAAAGTTTAATCATCCAATTAATCTATGCTATTAAATAAAGTAGCAGTTGGACTACAAAGCCTCTTTGTCTTTAAAACGAATATGAACACACAGACATACACACAAACACAGGCACACAAAGGTAATCATTTACAGCACACAATCTCAATTCGCAAAGAAAAGTCAAACTTTAAAATCCTGTTCATGTTGTTATAAAATGTTGTGAAATATAATGTCCCCCGTTAAATTTGATGAGACTTTTTATTGTAGTTAATAGACAAACAGTGAGTGCTTTTGTAAATGGGTCAATTCTCTTAATGAATCTCAGGCTCTAACATTGATATTACAGTGAAAAATAAATATAATTTACTTCTTGGCAAAGATTGTACACTAAAAACCACTTGCATCTGCCACTTGCATCCTGTCTGTTTATTAACACTAATAATCATTTAATAAATAGCAATGCATTCATTTAAAATATTCTAGCAGTGTAATCAGGCATAATGGTTTGCCTTTTTATGGTAAATTATGATTAATTCATTTCAGAAAATAACCGTGTAAAATTTGCTTGCAATCTGGCTGGATGCTACTGAAATTTCAACACTTTATATCTATACACTCACAGAAATAAAGATACAGTTGGAGGTACATTTTTCTTCTGTAAGGAACATTTACTGTACCCTGAAAGTACAATAATGTTCTATTTTGGGTACTAATAAGAACAAGAAAGTAAGGTAGAAATGAATCATGTATTTATGGCTAGGGGTATAATTGTATGTGCATATAGGGTACCCACCCCTATGAGAAGCATTTGTACCTTTTTAGGCACTTTTTCATAGATCTTTGTCTGAGAGTGTACAGTAGGAAGCATCTATTTACAAAACCAACACACACTGTTTCCAAGCATTTTGCTGTGAAATGGGAGGGATGCGCACTCTTACTTTTGAGTCTTTTCAACTCAGGGATTTTCTTTCTTAAAGGGGGCGGAGAGTGAATTCACGTTACCCAAAGGTGTCAGTTTATTTTAAGATTTGACTCGTTTGATGCCCCTCGAGGTTGGCATCGTTATAGATTTTTTTGTTGTTTGGCTTTTTTTATTTCTTTGGTGAGAGCTGCATGCTTGCTGCATACACACCTGAATCACTGATGATATACTTCCTGTTCCAGATGACCACGTTTCACTGGCACTAACCGCATTCTTGACAGTTTCTCCCGGTGTGTTTAAAATCAGTCTTGACATCGCGGGATTCCTCACACGCCACCACTTCGTACGATTTTTTATATCTTTGTTTTCAACAAAAGTATGTTTTCTACTTTTGTTATCTATCAAGCTGTTTTGCAGCAGTGTGGATGTATTGCTGCACTTCAGCACCTGAAATAATATGGGGGGGGTTTATTGTTTTGTTGATGAGCACAAGTTCAAAAGTCACTTTAACAAGTATTAATTCTATTGGTGCAGTTCCTAAATAAAGTAAATTAAAGCATTTGCTGTAGAGGAACAGAATGGGCTGTATTTGTAGTAATTATCACTTCCTGTTATTTTTGACCAGCGGGGAAGCTGTACCGGCAGTTCTCATGCTGTTAGATTTAGATTAGATTTGGCATATGATTTATAGCAAAGAAAAGTGTCCATGAGTTATTGAATTGTGTCGTTTATCCTGTGATTTCGAAAATAAGAATAAAAAACTGATTTGGATTAGCAGTGCCCATCGCCCACCTCTCTCTCTCTGTATCTCTCTCTTGAAACTCATGCACAGACACACTCACGCACACACACACACACATGCGTGCACACACACACACACACACACACACACACACATATATTTGACTACTAAACGCAGTTCTGTTGGTTGAGTGCTCAAAAGTATCCAAAAGCACCATACATCTCCATAGAGTGTGCATCCCTTTATCTTCTGAGAGAAATTCATATCAGTCATTTACGCGCTTAACTGAGGAATGTAACCAACATCTGTGGAGACTGTTCTAGACTCAGTGTTTACTAGTCAAACACCACTTTAAAGAAAAGCTGAGACTTTGTTTTTCTCTGCATTTTGAATCTGCTCTTTTTGACTTTAATCAAAGTATGTTCTGTCTGCTTCTGCAGGGAGTGTATTAAACGTTCACCGTAATTGAAGGAATGTGATCTCGTTGCTCTGATCATCAGAAATGTGCCGCCACATATCTTGTTAATACACCCGATTATAGTGTCTTTGGGGAAAACAACAACAGTTACAAAAAAAATCCTATTTTTATTTTGAATAGTAGGTACATTTTTATTTTCTCTGAAGTACTTTCTCTAACTGGAGAATTTAGGCTATATATATATATATACTGTCACATTCTGTATCACACTGCACATTTACCCAAGCACCTGTGTGTCATGTAGGCCCTCCACACGCTCATGAAACACACACTCATCTGACTGTGGTGTGGGCAGTGTATGCACTTCCTCCGCTGTGGCCCTGGTGAGCCGTGCTGTCAAACGTTTCCTTGAGAACTGAGGTGGCGGAGCGAGCCGGCTCAGCCTTTTGAGTACGCGAAAGCAGGCGCTGCGAAACAGCGGTTCTGGCGCCAGGCGGACCCGGACGGACCCGCTCCGACGGCCTCCTTACAGACGCAGTTTATGCCCTCTTGAGTGTGAAAGGGAAACAGTACAGCGTCATGGAGAGCGCATCCACCAGCCCACGCTCTGGCAACGGCCCGATCAAGCGCGCCCAAACTGGCGGAGGTCTCCATGGAGACCAGCGGAGACATTCAGCAGCGTTCGGACTCAACCACAAAGCACACTTCACCCATTTTAATCTACTTCTTACCAGAAGCACCGGGCGGATGGATACTTTAGTAACTTGGAGCAATAAATTAATTATGTGGAATGCTTATTAATACAGCATGTATTCTGATGAAGATTCGGTGAGACAATTATGATTTTAGAAAGAGAGAGAGAGCACTGTGTGTGTGTGTGTGTGTGTGTGTGTGCGTGTGCGTGCATGTGTGTGTGTGTGTGCGTGTGCGAGAGAGAGAGAGAGAGAGAGAGAGAGAGAGAGAGAGAGAGAGAGAGAGAGAGAGAGAGAGAGAGAGTGTGAGAGGCTAAATCTGCAGCGGTTCTATTACTAGGCGATACAGAATAACAGGGCAAAAGTAACAGGGTGTGAGAGATGGAGGGAAGGACAAAGGGAAAGGGAAAAAGAAAGATAGAGACTGACAGTAAGAGAGGGATACACAGTTGGGGGAAATAGGGAGATAAAGTGGAAGTTATGTGCCCGATAGTTCCGGTATTATACTCCTTATTAAATCACTTGAGCTATTTGGCAAGTCAAATCCTTTTTTTTAAACTTAATTTGCAACCCTTTCCATGCTTCAAGCTTCCATAATTCCTTGCAGTCATTGCATGTGATGTCTGTCTGTTGGTGAAATGCTTGGTGGGAATTGTATTAGAATGCCAAATCGGAAGGACAGTTTTCCCAGCTGAAACTGTCAAATAGAATATAGAAAAAAGGTACAAAAATAAACAAAGTTGTATTTGGTTAGATTATGAGTACAATAAACATAAGTAACCTCATACAGACGAAACTGTGTGTTGTGGAGATTTCTTCTAAATCTGTGGTACTTTATTTAATGTAAATGGTAGAAATGAGGCCAGCTAAATTCCTTGAACCAAGAAGGTTTACAGACACAGAAGCACTATTAGACTGCTCGGGAGAAAGTGCTTCCTCGCCGCGCTTGCAGCCGAGAGTCTGAAAGCAATGCATGCAGTACTGTTAGTGAGCTGCATGGGGAAATAGAAACGCTTTGAAGCAAACTAAAGACGGCATTACACGCCCCTGAAGGGGTATCGCATCGGTCGCAAAAGCATCCATTGCAGACGTGTGCGGCTAACGCTAACTCTGAGCATTCTTCCCAGACGGGCCCCCCATAGAGCTCTCTTGGGCTCAGCGCTCAGCATCGTCAGCTTGCACGAGCCCAGGCCACGCTTCACATTGAACACAATCTGCTTTGGAGCTCAGCTGTCATGTTTTGGCAACATTGTTACATCAAGGCCAAACCCGCCATCTCACGCTTTTTTGTTTGTGCTCACTTGTATGGCACGAGTAAGGTATGCTTGTGCTTTCTCAGGAGATGCGCTGGTGGCCGTCTGTCTGTCTTAGAGTATGCGAATGCAGCCCTTTATCCCGCTCGGACAGCCCGCGCTGGTCTCATGTTCGGTTATTTCACACACATATGGAGAAATACTGTTTTCTAAACAAAGGAAAGATGCCAGCACCTCCGAGGCACTGCCTGCCACTTTCCCTCCCCCTTTTCATCATTTTCAATTAAACACTTTGAAACTTCAACGTGCTTGCTGATTTCACACAGGCAGCTTACCATTTTATATTTGCACATTTATATATTTAGATAATCTGTGAATTTATGTTGCGGAATTGAAGGTGAAAATTGGCAGAGAGTATGTTCTTTTATTATTTATTTATTTATCTGTTCATTCATTTAAAATGTACAGTTTAGCCATTCGTCATTAGCCTTTAGCCAAAACGACTTGAAAAAGTGCACTTCATGGGGTAAGCAAAAATCACTTGAGAAAGAGAACTTAAGGTGATATCAATGTCACCGGTAAGGTGCATGAGTGATTGTTACAGCAGCAATAAAATGTCCTGTTAAGAACGTTCTAATCACATATTTGCGATCGTACACCTTAAAATGAAATATTGAAGTGTTGTCTGAAAAGGTGGGATTGTGTAGATGTGTCTGAAGCAGCCAGTGCAGCGCATCTGTTTGATTTTGGAAGGTCGTTTGATCGTCAGGGGATGAGGGAAGAGGAGAACCGGGGTCACAAGGAGCTGAAGTAGGGTGCTTGAGGAGATGTGCCATTTTAAGACTGATAGTATTTTTTTTATCACACTATTTACACTTTTTAAAAGGTTTGTATAATCAACCTATATCTTCCTGAGACCCTGCAGGGGGTTTATTTATTTATTTTGACATAATACAAGTGTCTTGAATGACAAAAACATGTTGCAGTGAAAATATTTAGAAAAATATAGTTCAGCATAGTAGAATACACGGTTCTTGAGATGAAGCCGAGAGAATCATATCCCCTTAGGAGGATATAACTATCTGCACATTCATGTGTCTGTCTAACAAAATATTTTGTCTGTGATAATAGATATCCAAAATGAGAAAAAATTGATTCGGTACTTTCACCATAAATTAACAAATAAATAAACACAACTAATGGGGTTGGCAGTGTTTTTATATTTTTGAGATGTGAAAAAAAAAACATCCCCTTCCGGTGATATCCAGAGATGTAAAATAAATTCTACCTGACAACTGCTCTGTTCATTTAGAGAGATTGCTTATTTCAAGAGAGGCAAGGAATAGAATGATTTCAGCAAAACTATAGCAAAAAGTGCAGCGGTGGCTTTTGGCTGTTTGTCTGATGTATACGGCATACTAAAAAGTACATCAAGCATGTCCCTTATCTTATTGGAATAATAGCCTTAAATATCTCTGATGAATTAGAAATCAACGTGAAACGAAGTGGAAATTTTAGCACATGCAGGATGGAGAAAGAAAACATGGCCTTTGAAGAAATAACATTCAGATTATAACAATGAGAGCTACAGCTAGCAGAGCTACAGGCGCTAACCTGTCACGACTGGAGGCAAACTCTTGGCCTCGTATGTAAAATGGCAACACAAAATCAATGTGCCATCATCGGTTTTCTTTACGTTTGATTTTATGGAAGGAAAAGATGTGGCAGTATCTCCTTATGGGGGGGGGGGGGATTAATTCCGCTTGGTTTTCTGCATTTAAGAGAAAATATGCAATACAGCTGTTTCTGAATAAATTAGCATGTTTATTATTGTTATCTTTCTATTTCTGAAAACCTTTATGATCAAAGAATTGTGTTTGTTTGAAGAAAACTCAGCATATTTTAGGCTAACGAGAACTGAGCCATTTGCGCGTCTGTGCATTTGCTTATTCTTTCCAATAAAAATGTGAACATCAGTTGTCAGCATTTTTTTGTTGTTTTGTTATTGTTAGGTGTGCTTATTTTTCTTGTGTTTCTGTGTGTCTTTGTTTCACAAATGTCTGTGCTATTGTCTGTGACTGACAGTAAATCTCACCCTGTACAGCAGGTCTATACTGTATTCTCAACAGCTGAAAAATGTAAATCCAAATCTAATCCAAAAATGGAAACAAAAGTTTCCATGGTAAAAAAATATATATATATATAAATAAATAAATAATAATAATTGAAATAAACTTTCACATGGGCAAAATGAAAATTTGCAATACTGATGTGTGCATTGGTGGACTAGAAGTGTTCCTGCAGTTTACCGCTGCCCTCTCCAGGGGGCGCTATAACCCCTCTTGCAGTGTCAGGCCGTGGGAAGAGCGGAAGGGATCCAACAACTCGCCTCCCACGAACCCATGACCTCTGACCTCAGGCCTTGTTCCTGAGGTGCAGTTTTAAAAGGACGCGCTAGCTCATGCCGACTCAAGAGGGGAGGTGACAAAGAGGAAAAGAAACACATCGCTTCGCAGCCCTGTTGATATCTAAACTCATTTAATCAATATTTGTCCAACACCTTTGTCAGAACACTTAGGAATGATTAAGCTGGATCCGGAGTAGCGGCAGCTGCCGGAATGGCAGAACAAAGTGGGGTTGTGTGCCCTGCGATCAGCGCTTTCCTGATGCATGCCCGCATGCCCACCCCAGCGCCATAAATCACACCGCATTAAAGCACATTTACATCTCGCGCAAAATGGTTTTTTTAAATCCCTCTGGCTCTCCACAATGGGAGAGAAGGAAAATTTGTATGAAGTGTCCTTCATAAGCGCTATACATTCTTCATGAGCACTACATGCAGTCTTCATAGGCACTATATAGACATTCATAAATGCTTCATCAATAACTGCATATATGCATATATGCTTGTGTAGTGCTTATGAAGGTGCTATATAGTGCTTATGAATTAGTTATATATCTCTTATAAAGTGTCATAACATTTACAAACAACAAACAAATGAATAAACTGCATTAGATTCAGGGCTTTTCTGAGAACGGATGGGTAAATACACGGCTTTAGTCACCCCCACGTGCGTCAGAAGTCTTTATTAGTGCCCAAGCACATCCTTGAAATGGTCATTACTAAATCTGTCTTATTTATTTCCTAGATAATGTTACGATGTTGCTGGAATCCAGAAACTAAACGGCGAGGTAGTTTACCGGAAACATAAAACTGAGAAATTTCTGTTCCGCAGACAGTGCAAACATTAAGCGTAGTTCACAGTATGGACCTTCACAAATCAAGCTATGACACATGTTCTTGTACTCATGTCACACAACCCAGAGGCGGTGCATTGTGGGTCATCCTTTTGACATGTTGTCATGTAACAGTGGAGACCAAAACAAATTTGACTTTTTTGACGGGTTCAGTCTTTATTATTCAAAGCTTCCTGTAATGTTTTTTTTTTTTTTTCGAGGGGGGTGGTCGAATGTGACAGATTATTTATCGCATAGCAGGTTAAGATTGCCGGTGACCTTTTCAGAGAGTGTTGGAGCGGCGCAGTTATCTTTTTCAATTCTCGGCCCTGCAGCGAATGCCGACTTTATTCCTCCCGCGTTGCCTGGGGATGCCATGTCCAAGCGCACTGCTCTCGCAGTTCGATTCAGAGTTCATCCAACGACCACAAAGGTTTTCTCCTCCCTCTCCTGCTGTCTCTCCCTGAGGCGGCCGCTAATTCCTTCGCTTCCTCTGGGGCATTCAATGGGATTATGTTCCCCGACCACAGAAATGCATTTATTACATCTGCCCAGCTTTGTGAGGAGGGATTCTGCTGGGAAGGCTTCTGCTGGGCACCAGGAAATTATCTCTGCCTCCGCCAAGTTTAATACCCCCCTCCCCTCACCGCGTTCTCTGTGTTTGCACTCCAGGGCTAATGATCTTGCCATGGATCCAACGCTTGTGGTGCACAAAGAACATTCAGCAGTTTTAGGAAAAAGTAAAGTGTAAAGTCACAACCAGGACAGTAATGGAAATGACCTCTTTAGGGAAATATGTTTAATAGAGCACATGCAATGAGAGGACCAACTCTTTTCAACTTTCTGAAATACTGTTTCAGATGTTCAGTTACACAACCCACCCAGTTTGTGCTGTACTTACATTAACAGTATGTGGGATGTTAAACATAAGTAATTGCACTGTTATTATTGCACAGCTATGGCTTGTGTAACAGTGTAATATATTGGTATGTAACTAGGCACAGTGTAATAATGCAGGTGTGGGTCACGTGATATGGGAACAAAGTATTTATGGCCACATGTACTCAAGCTAGCTATGTGTAATTTCTGAATTCTTGCGATTTCTTATATATTTAATTAATTATTTTTAAAAAGGTATTCATCTACCCAACAAGATAATAATCATACATTGCACTGGCCCTCACACAAATTCCAGATACCCTCTGGTTTGAGTTTTCAGATGACACCATTTTTTTGTTTTGTTTTTTTGCTGCCACATGACTATCAATGTCCTTTTTGTCTCTGTCACTTATTGACCCATGCCCGTCCTTACATGTGGAATCTTTATCTTGTTTCTATTCCCAAGAGGCTGAAGTAACTCACTGAATAATGTAATGCTGAGCCTTACAGTCAGTGTTTATCTTAATCCTGAGGTATAAAATATGAGGCTCTAAAACCGTGTATTGTATAGAAGTAACCACTTTCTTCCTGGGGTCTAAAGATGGATCTCCCCATTAATGTGGTTTGTGCTGATAAATAATTCAGCAGACGAGCAGATGACTGAAACCTATAGAGTTATAAATATCATCAATGGGGGCACGGAGATGGGATGGAATGGGATCTGTAAGGCTGCGCATCCTCGGCTACATCGGAGGAAACGGCGGAAATGGTGGTGAGGTATTGCATTCCGGCGCAGCTAAATAAAACCGACCCCCCGGTTCTGCCGACGCAGAGGTTCCTTGTCAGGTCCCTGTAACAGCAGCCATTTTTGAGAGAAAGCAGTTTTCCTCATGTGGCGGGGACTACGTCAGTTAGACTACGCCACCTTGGGAATTTCACCCAAGAAAATAGTTTTGTTCTTTGACCATGCATCGAGCACTTATGCTTCCCTACTCAGGCACCTTCAATTAAATGAAGTAAACAGATGTGGATTCAATCAATAAAACAGAGTTTATTAAACCAAATAACAAAGTAATAAAGGCACCCACAAATATACAATAAGCACAGGTTATAATAAACACAATAAAATAACCACGGCCGTTCTTCCCCCAGGCCAGTTAGGGGCGCTGCTGAAGTGTGTGAGGAAGAGAACGGCGCGGCGAGAGAGGGCAACTTACCGGAAGGGGACAAGCACACACTCGTGACTGTGTCAGACACACGCACTGCAAAGGGTGAAAGCCAAGTGAGTATGTGCGGTTTAAGTCTTCCCAATAATATCCACACACACATACACATACACAGCAAGCAGTGAATAAAAGGTCCGCCTTCCGATTCGCGCTATTGCCCCCTGCTACACCAGCACGAAATCTCGACCTTCAGCACAAAACAAAAAAAAATAATGGTAGTTTAGCGCACACAAGCCCCAACCTACACCCAGTTTGTTTGTCAGTGAGACACGAGTCTCACACGTATCTCACATCAATAATTAAAAGACTGGTGGATAACCACCGTAACATGCAGTAATACATAAAACACAGGGATAACATAATAGCGGTTCGCTGTGGCGAATCTTGTGGTGTGGTTACGACTCCGTTAAACTCAGTGCAGATCACAGGGAGTGGTAATATAGGCAAAACAGCAGCCAGCAATGTCCTCTAAGAAATAAAAGTTACAACTAGGTAGCAATAGCGCCTTATATCGTAGGCTCCTATCGTCCATTACAGTCTCAGAAACAGACCGCTTTCACAATGTTACCAATAAAATAACCGTAGGGATAATCTATGTGCACCTAATCCAACATGTCAGTTATATTTGAATACTTAGTTGAAAACCCGGAACTGCAACAGGTAAGACCTTTCTCCTTACCTGGCTACTGCAGCCTATTTATAGGCTGTTGACATAATTGGGCTTGTCTGTCAGCCAACCGGGGAGCTGAATGCCTTCTCACCCAAGCAACAATTATCCAACCAGATAGCCCTGCTACACTCAGCTGGGATAAAGGGGCGAAAAGCAGTGCTGAAAGTTTGCAGGTTTAAACCCAATGGGTGAGTTAGGACTACGTTCACGTGAATTGGTTTTCCAGTCTGGATGGACACTAGGAAGATAACGTGTAAAACGGGGAGAAAATCTTTTCTGTCAAGCCATGCGTTGTTAAGTTGAAGGCCAAAATGCAGCACTGTGGGTTTCAGTGCTGTCTGGCATGTATGAAATATCCGTTCAGAATGCAAACTTAACATAGTCAAACATGGGTACAGCTTTATTAAACAATAAACCAAAAACAAAGCCTTTATTTGTCACCATTCACACATCCCTTGTTAAGGAAAGAGTCAAACACTATGTACAGATATGGACAGTTTTTCTTTTACCTAGCAACACAATTTATATATCCGCTTTAGGGCTGTCTTGTTGGATCTTTTGGTAACTGTATAAGTGCAAAAACTGCAGACAAGGAGGAAATGTCATCTTAGCCAGGGGACAAATGGCTCAGAGTCGAGTTTACCTGGGGCTGCCCCCCAGCCATTTTACCTGCAGTTGGTTAAAATAGGGCGGACTTGTGTTGCGGCCAAGTCTGTGAATTTAAACTGCATGACCCCACCCCCCACCAAGCACCCTTCAGTCCATCACTTGCTCTGGTTAAAGCGAATGAACAGTGCCCCTATGCCTGAAGCCTTAATGGTACAGCATGGGCCCTGCTCAATGATTTGTCTACAGATTGTTTGGGGGGGGGGAAATTTAGGTGTAGATATATAAATAAATAAAAATACAATCACTTATCTGTAATGACATGCACTATTTCTCTCTTGGAGCAAACAAGGAATCGCAGCTTAACTTGCTAAATCTGATTATGTTTGACATGTAAAATAGATGATGGTTGTCACCATGTCTTGTTGTTCTGTTTATAAATTGGAGTCTTGTGTGCATTGTGTTGGAATCTGGAATGTTTTTATCTGGTCCCATGTCATCAACAAAAAAGGGACTCTGATCTTGTGATGTTTTGAGCATTAACAATGAAGTCAATCAGGGTCTGCAGAAATACAAGCCTTCTTTGTGTTGGAATGCACTGCTTCAGAACAAATTGCTGCTGTGTCATAATCCTTGTTAAGATTAAACAGGGTACCACCACAATACCATATCTGCTAATGACAGGGCAATAACATTTAAAAAAATATGATAATGTCACTGATGACACTACCATGCTTATGACTTACAGTGACATAGCACACCCAATGATAGCTTATGTAATTTAGCATAAGGATTTATTAACGTTTATTGAACACTACTTGTAAGCTCTTGTCAATCCAGCAGTTGCTATGCAGTGCTTGTGAATCATTTATGCAGCTGATATGCAACACTCTTCGTAGGAAGTGGTACTGATTATTTTGGCAAGTTTATTAATTGGGAGCTGTACAGCAGATGCGGCTTCGTAGAGAGGTCAGGATCAGAGGTCCAGGTCACTTAGTCATGTCTGGACACAATGAAGAGTGGCTCCTAAAATGTCCAGTATTAATTCACAGGACATGTGAGTGCAATTGGGACCATATGTACTCATATGTTTTAACATTGAACATTTTACTTAGCCATTCCTGGCTAGTCTTTTGTGGCTCCACTATCCTGTAAACCACAGTATGTAACCCACAACAGGGAATCACATGTAGAGCACAGCCAAAACCAAAGGTAGTCTCATTCATTTTGACTCAGAGATAACAAAAGGACCATCCTGTAAAATCCTCTTTCCAAGGCTCTTACCTGTAAATGAAAAACCTGAACGCTATTTGAAGGTGTTGGTCTTAGGCGGTAGTTCATGCAGTTTTTTCTAGCACTTATGTCACCTTATTTATGTGGGAATTAGTTTTTTATTTTCCTGGTGTTTTTACAAGGAGCACTGCACTCCTTATGATGTGCAATTCAGTTCAGTTCAGCAACATGTCATGAATCACAAAAACAGCTCACCTGAGGTTGTCCTTCAAAGTTAAGGATGAAGCTCCATTTCAGTTAAAGTCACACACACACACACACACACACACACACACACACACACACACACCCTTGAAACCAGCATTTTACTTCTCTTCTCTGCACCATGTCGAGAAAGCAGACCCAGGGAGGGTTGCCTTGTGCTGACTGTGGACGTTCTCTGAAAAACTCAGACAATGGGCACTAGGCTCGGCCCTCTCTCTCGCTGTGGAGATAACGGTTCGCTCTGGGATTGATTTGTAGGGCCCAGGTGCTCGCTTCCTGCCAGGGCACGTAATTACCTTCTAATGTTTTGTACAAGAGCCCCAAACAAAGTGAGCAAAACTGTTGCGATAAACCACAGTAGGCCATTTCAGCGATTCGCGAAGCGCTCCAGACATCAGAGTGCCACAGCGGCAGGGACAAGATCACATTCAGTGCGGATGATGGATTCTGAGATCTCTGAGCTGAATGGGGTTGAAGTGTTTGGACAACGCCGGCTCCTCCAATTCTTGAGGGCTCGCGGCTTTAGACCTTTGTTATCTTGTGCTCCCCCCTCAATCGCCTGTTACTGTGCCGGCTGTTACTATGTAGTACAGTAACAGCTGAGTGGATTTTACCTTCTGAAAATAAATAATTTATTAAGTGTTTTTAATGCCATTCTAAGAGCAAGCTCAACTCTCGAATAGGCTTGCACTGTATATCGGTGCTAAAAAGGTACCACGGTACTAACATTTTAAAGATGTATGATACCAGAATTTAGCTAAATTCGATACTTTATAAAAACGTGCATGACCTTGCTGTCTGTTGTCTCAAATCCACTGTCATCCATTGGAAAATAAATACTGTGCCTTTAAGAATTGAAAGGAATGTTGATGTAGTGACCATGCCTATAGCTGCCTGTGAGTGTGTGTTGTCAAGGCGAACCTGACAACATTACTACAGTGCCCGTTTGCAAAAATGCTTAAAAGTGGGTCTTGCTAAGGGAGGCAACACGTCCAACCTAGTTGGCTTGTCTAGGTCTTCGGTTTAACTGGTGGCATACGGTGCACAAGCCTACACCAGGGTAGTTACCTCCACACCATCAATACTGGTATTTTGTAATTACAATTCAAACAGATCTTCAATGTTGACGTTATTAAATTAATATAAGCACTTTATATTATATTCACATAATACACAATACCACATAGCAGTTCTCCTTAGCCTATTAGGTGGGTAATACAATTATTTTTATTTTGTGCCCATTTTATCAACATTATTTAAAATTGTGTAACACCATTGTCAAAATAGTAACACCATGTCGAGCCTACAACCTAGCAAAGCATCTGTCCGACAACCGCCCCCGATCTCTTCAGTGACTTCAATTCCTGAAAGGTGTGGAAATAACATATAGATACATGTGTAGATTATTAGAAGCTATTTTGATGGTTTAGCAAGTGCAGTGCCATTATTATAGTATAATATATAGGTCTTCAGTAACTTTATTTCTCCCTTACAAAACAATCACATGTGAATTTAACATTTTCACATGTGATTGGCTATTTTCAAATTGGCATATCCACATGTCAATTACATACAATTTTTACATGCAAAAACAATACATTATTTTGTATTATTTTGTTAGGGCTGATTTTTCATATAATATATTTTCTAAATAAATATTTTTACAGTTTATTTTATGATATATTATTGGTTATCAGTGGTTTACCATGGTATCGATTTTGGTATCGGAACACTAGTTTTCGCTGAAAACATAATCCAGCCCAATAAAAGCACAATAATGCCATTTGACAGTGTTTCCCCTTTTTGATGAAAAGTATCAAGCAGCGGAATTTAGAAATTCAACTTGGTATGGGTATCAAAATGAAAATGTTGGTAACGTGACAACACAACTCTCAAATCACAGCAGACTCTTGAGCTGTGTGCATCAGACAGAGCTCACAATAAAAGACCTTACCCGCACAGGGGTACGTTAGTGCCATTTATATGCATTTATGGTTGGGGACAGTATTGCTGACACTATAGCAGTGTGTGTGAGAAACGTGTATACCACGTGCTGACCATCTGGCTGTAAGTGACAACAGTGCCTGCGTGTTACTGCTGCCATGAATGTACGATAATGGAAAAATATGCTAATAAAAGGATATGGAAAAGTGTGGTAATGAAAGGATATGGAAAAGTGTGATAACAAAAAAATATGGAAGAGAGTCGCAGTCCCTGAACAGGGCTTTTTCTTTTTCCACTCAGTTAGTCAGTGCATATGCAAATGAGTAAAGTTTGAATAACCATTTTATTGTATTTTGCTTTACTCCTGACTCCTCCCATTCTTTATTTCTGTGTATATCTTGCCCTTGTAACTGGACACCAATGATAATGAGAGTCTTTCCCTCAATGTGTCACCGATATATAAATAAAGATTTGAAATAAAAAATAACGACAAAAAGAAAACCAGTAAATTTTTCTGTGTCAGAGTAATTTGAATTAAACCCTAATACTGCTTTTCACTTTTTTTCTTTTTGCAAATTCTGCTTTGAACCCATCAGGGAAAACACATACTCTGAAATATCTGAATTTCCAGGAGCCTTTAGACATAAACAGATATGTCCTCAATTTACACAACGCTCCACCAGAACATACAGTACATCAATGGATGTTTTTCTAACTGTGTTTGGCTTCAAACTTCTTAAATTCAATACGCAGCCCTGTATTGTTTACCTGTGCAATACCGCCTATAATGTACACAACCTGGTCTCACAGGAATCCGTGAAATAGCCACGGACGTTTAACTCAAAATCCGTGGTGGGCCCACGGAATCACTGAAATGTCCGTGAAACACATACGGATTTCGCTCCAATACAAGTTAATGACACTCATATACATAAGACATTTAATGTAAAACAAGCAAACAAACAAAAAAACGAACTGAATGTATCAAAAGTGTGTTTCCCAATGAGATAACAACGTCCATTGAGCAAAATCTGCACTCAGTTGTTGAAACGGGGATCCGTGAAATAGCCACGGGATATGAGTGTCATTAACTTGTATTACGGGATATGAGTGTCATTAACTTGTATTGGAGCGAAATCCGTGTGTGTTTCACGGACATTTCAGTGATTCCGTGGGCCCACCACGGATTTTGAGTTAAACGAATGTCCGTGGCTATTTCACGGATTCCTGTGAGATCATGTTGAATGTACAATATATGCCTGATTACAACTAATGTAAATGTGTCCTCCCTGTGTATGATACACTACTGCTTTATGAATGTAACATCTGCCTCATACCAATATTGATAGCTAACATAATAATAGTGATAATATTGGTAGGTAGCTTTAGAAACATAGATCTAAATCTTTGTCTGTTTACATTTCAACTCCTTTTTATAAGTAATCTAAAGCTATATGAGTAGATATAATAATAGTATATAATATAATAGTAATAATAGTATAATTGCATTCTGTGATTGCATTAGGCTATTAAATGTATACTTTCACCTATTGTTTTTATTTCTACCCTTTGCACTCCACTATGATATATCAGGGGGGTATACTACGAAGCAGGATTACTGAGTTAGCTGGATAACTGCACTGAATAAAACTCAGGACAGCTTTTTTTACTTCAGTCCATGTTTCAAATTTGGAATTGTTCCAGGTTTTACTTAGTGCAGTCATCTGGCTAACTCAGTAATCCTGCTTCGTAGTATATCCCCCAGGCCAATTAGGCCTACATGTTATGCTATGACTGAAATCTTATAGACTACTACTCTGTATGTCAACAGTGTATGTTTTCATATATGTCATACTTCTTAGGTGTACATAAGTGATGTTATGGGTGGTGGTGTAAGCATAGCAGAGCCATGTCTAGGGGGGTGGCACAGGGGGGCAAATTGTCCCCCAGTTAGGGGGTGGGGGTTCAAATAGGTTAACAAAAACAACCTTTAACAAAACAAAACAATAGATAAGTACAGAGTATAGTTCTTATATAAAGTTATTTAAAATAAAAAACGAAAAAGACAGGGATGGGGGTGAATGCTCATAAATTGCAATAAAAGTACATTTTAGACGAGAAAATATGACATTTCCAATATGTAACATAACTTCCGGTTGAAGCCCCACCCACTTCCTGGTTTTATCCGGATACAGATACGGATAGAGATAATGTTGATGGTCGAACAGATACAGATAGTGTGCTGTGGAAGCTTCAGAGAGAGGACATCTCGCATTGCACGAGACTGTGTGGTAACAGTAGTTTGAACTTTCAATTAGCCTTCGGTTGCTAGTAAATTTATGCCCCAATGTTAAGTCAATGGACAATTCATTTCTGGTATCGTAGAATTATAAAGGTTTATTTAAAAACTGTACAATAAACATAAATATTACACAATATTAGCCAATGTCACGCCCGACATATCGCTATGTCAACTTTAGCAATTTGTTTATGTGCGTAATTGTATGAAAACGGCTTAACCAATCTTTCCCATAGCCTATTTGTTTTATGTTGTGATATTGATGAGATGAGTTGATCTGCCAAGTGGCTTGGTAATTGGTGCTAAAACGGCTGAGGGACAGGAGATTTTAACACGTAAATTGCAACCGAAACACATAAGTTGCTACCGCATCCCCCTAATTAATGTTTTATAATGAGCTATATAATTACAGAAACGTATTGCAGGATATCACAGTCGGCAGATATGTATATAAGCAAGGAATATGTAAGGAATATAAACAGACCATTATTTTCTGCAGCTGTATATGACACTGTTTTCATATTGGAAGTTAATTACTGAATATTTGTAAGTGTCTTCATGTCATTTTACAACTGTTCTTTACATATGGCTTTATACTTGCTTTCATACTATTTTGTTTTCTAACAGGATAGTAACTGAACAATTTTGAACAATGCCAGAATTTCCATTTTTGGAATGTATTTTTATATTTTGGAAATACAAATAGCATATTTCAATTAAATACATAATAGTTGTAATTTATTTTGATGTCTTTCCCCACTGTATTTGTTTGTATTTCTAACTAGATACATTTCCACATAGTTTTGCACCTCTCTGACAGTAATTTTTATTTTAGAGTACTTTTATTGTGATTTATATACATTCACTCTAAAGTAAATTTTGCATCTTCATTATCAAAATATTTTCATCTAAGAAAAAACTTAAAATCTTGTAGCAATTTAACAAGTATTATCCCTTCTTGAGAGAATCCAATCCTTTGTGGAGAGCACGGATAATATAGTCCTCCTGCGGACTGGTTAAGCCCCCTCTTTGTTCGGTTGACGTCGTTCCGGTCCCCTCGTGGCAAATTTTTTAAGAAACATTAAAAGTGAAATCTCAGTGAATGGTATGAACAATGAGCTTAAATAAACATTTTCCATGTCTCTTTTAAAAAAAACTGTCTCGAAACTATGGTCCCCTCTTGGCAGGTATAGAATGATAGTCCCCTGTTAGTAATATAGGCGTGTGTATTTAGAATTTAAGGGGTTCAATATATATTTGATATGAATGTTTTATAATGAGCTATATAATTACAGAAATGTATTGCAGGATATCACAGTGTCACAGTCAGCAGATATATCACTGTGATCATATCACTGCTGCAGGGTTATTAGTTTTAATCTGGCACTGTCTGTTCCCGAAACCATCAACACGTGGACAAAGTCAGCCTACTGACATTGGGACACCATTCAACTGCGATATCACACCGAACTCAGCAGAAGAAATAAAAAACTGAAAAATAATTGGTGAAACACATTATCTTAAATTTAGAAAATTTTTCAATTATTTACAGCTTATTCCCATTTCAGTTTTTTTCTTTCTTGGATGTCACCAAATGCAAACTGCCATACAACAGTGCATTTAATCATTCTGTCATTGCTAATATGTGCTAAGCAAGTGAACACTCTTTCTCCAACAAGGTAAAATATACATTTCACCCCCCCGCCCCCCCCCCCCACCGGTTTGAGGCTTTGAAAGAAAGACGAGGCGAGTGGATCCGACTCCATCAGCTATGCGGACTGTGTCGGTTCTGCTTGGTCAGCGAAGTCGGGGGACATTTTGACGTGTGATTTAGGTGCGATCTCAGGTGCTGCCTCTGTCAGCCGTAATGACCCCCAGGGCCTGAGGCAGAGCTGGGATATCAGAGATGGGCAGCAACAACAACAACGCAGGTCCGACCGGGCGGCAGTGGGGGGGGATCATGACAATACTTCAGTGGAGCACGCTTCAAAGGCGAGCATAAGCAGCACCTCCCTCCGCTCTTTCCCTAGGGGGGGGGGCGCTGTCCAAATCCGCCCAGGTACCGTAATGTCACACTCGTCTCCTCAGTAATGAACACCCCTGGGGCTCAGAGGCGGCGGTGCATTTTCCCCGGGAAGCACGGATCCGTGGGAGTGAGAAGCGCTGGGACACTTAGGCTGTTTAAAAAGAGCTTCTCACCCTTAACAGCGCTACCAGCTATTTTACACCATTAGTTTTTTTTTTTTTTTTTTCCTCTACTGTTTCAGTGGGATGGCAGTGTGTGGGTGAGCCACTGTAACAGAGCTGAAAGGATGGCCGCGACTGTGATGGAACAATGTGCTGGAAAAAAACGCAGTGAATTCAGTCATTTGTGAGGACATGATGAAATATGACTTTACCCTTCAGTAATGCGCAATATAGGACCGAAGATTGCATTTTGCGATGGGCATTGTGTTGCTGTTGTACTTGTGGTAACATTATTTACAGCTCTTCTGAAGAACCATTCATAGAAATTGTTACCACTTTTTATATATAATTGTTTTTTATATATAAAAGTGGGCGATCAATCTAAATGCCGCAACACTTCATCCTGAAGCGAATCACTTTCAGCCAGCCTTCTTTGCTGATACTTGCACCTTATCAAATATTTGATGGTCACTGAAATTAATTAGAAATATTGCATAAGAGTTACAAAACCAATGTATTGCTTAAATTTGCTATGAAGAGAAGACTTTGTCGGTGGCAGAGTAAAAACAGGAGGCTGTTCTGTATTTAGTGGGTTTCAGTGTGTAAAGTGATGTTTTATAAGACATAAATGCGGGAAATTGCTGTGTTGGATGTTTATAGACCATTGTTTGTATTTTCGTGGCAGATGGTTCTGATGTGCAAGAAGACTGCAGATGTCCACATGTTCTTTAGGTGAGAAATTAAACAGATACTAATGTGGGACACAAATCACAGCCTATTTGAATGAAAATGTGTTAACACAACTTACTTATGAAGAGCCAGAAAAATATGTCTCTGTCGTCATATCAAACAGCAGACAAATCTTGTCACCCCAAGATTTATTCATACAATTTATATCAATAGAGATATTATTGGATCCACAAAACATTATTTGGGAAATGTATTTATTTAAATAAATGGTGCAGACACAAAAACAACATTTGTCCTTTCATTGTCTAATTCATCGGTTTGTTACTTCCTCACTTTTTTAATAATGATTTAAACATTTAGCAGAAGTTCTATCGCAACGGAAAGCAAATCGATCCTGAGACAGACTGCTTCCCTCTGGCCAGAAGCCTGTGTCTCAATATCGAATACAGTCTATTGGTAAGCTGACTAAAAGTAGCCTTCACTCTGTACGTAAGCCTGGTCTATTTGTCACCGGAAAAGGTCACCCCTTTGACACTGCAGAGCTTTCTGGGAGAACTTTGCTACAGTATTTTTTTATGCCGAGGTCCCGTACGAGTGAGACTGTCAGAAAACTTTTCTCTGCTGAACTCCAGATCCATCACAATAGCCACAGACCAACCTTAGTTTTCCCATAATAAATAATATTCTTTCCTCAAAGTGAAGAGTATGTGGAGCCAACTGTTTAAATGGAAAATGGGGAAATCTTATAAGATATTACATTTGGTAGAAATCCACAATTTATCATTCGCTAAGACAATTTGTTGATAATCAGATGTGGAACTAAAACGTACAAATATGAAACATGAAATTTCACAACAGTACATTTTATGAAGATGTGCACGAATGGACGAGGAGGGACCAGGTCTATTCTCTTATGCTGGATACAGAGGGATAAGAGAGTTACAATGCACAAGTCTTGAGTGCTAGAAATTCTCCACACAGTAGAGGAAGCTCCACAGCATGCCTTGCTTTATCACTGTTAAATAATGGCTTGTCCTTGATTGTGAAAGTGGGATGTGCTGTAAAATTTAAATAAACTCCTTGGGCATGCTTCAGCTAGCTAGCCATAGCGATAATTTAACTGCCGAAAAACGGCGTCCCATTCACCCCACCACACCCTCCTGCAACCCTGTGACCTCATGCGAGGACATTACATTTTTGCTTCCCTGAGCCCTATACGTCATTTCTTTTAAGCTTCTACTGCTGTACTGAAATTAGGATGCTTGGGGCTATTGATTCCACTAGGTGAAACCACAATCCGTGGTACTGTTGGAAAACAAGATGGTGTTGATTCCCGTAAACGCGTTCTATGGGGGAAGAGCCAGCAAAAGTTCAAATGGTAAAATCCTGCATGAAGTTTTGATGTTGAAATCTGTTTATTTACATTTATAAATATTTGTTGTTTGGTCTGGCGTGCAGATTTGTCACTTTTTAGCAATAGTCATGAGCCAGCACTCCATTAAACATGCAGTACTCGTACGGGGACATTGGGAGTTCATTTCCATGAAGTTCATGCGTAAAGAGTGCAAAATTAAAATGTGTCTATAGTGTACATAGATTTTAGTAGTAAGTAGTAGCAGTAGTAGTAGTAAGTTGTAGTAGTAGTAGTAGTAGTAGTAGTAGTAGTAAGTAGTAGCAGTAGTAAGTTGAACGTAACTAGTCTTGTATTTGTGACCCGTCGTAGCTAGGGAAGGCATATGTCAGATTTTTCAGTATAGAAACACATAGCAAATTGGCCTGTATATCAAAATCTGTTTAGCATAATAACAATAGAAAATATAAAAAGGTTTTAAGATTGAAATAAACTGTTTGATACACATTGGTGACTTTCCTGTGTTTTTTCAGTATAAGACAAAATAAGATTTTAATTATATGAATTAACTGTTTAAAGACATTGCTTAGTTTCCATAGTTATCAGGTGCTACTAGTTACAAATAGTAAGGAGAAATAAAAATGCATACACGAACATAGTCTGGGTCTCAGGAGGATACTGAAAACATTTCAATAATCTGGCGTCTTCCCTTTTTGCCCATTCTAGAATATTCTCTTAGAAGGCACATTACAAGACACAGATATAGGTTGAGCCCGCTGTGAAGAAAAGTCCTGGGCTTATAAAACTAGATAAGGTATTACCATGGCGCTCTGAAGCGAACTGTGTCACACTTTACAACAAAGTAGCTCATCTAAATCTAAAATTAAGTAGGCACATAAAAAAAAAGGTTTCTTAAATCTTTCCCCTTTCCCTCTTTTCTTACTTTTATTGTTGTTGCTGTGGGATTCTTTATTTTTTCCCACTTTAATTTCTGAAAATGATAAAACAATTATAGAAAAAAGTAGAAGGTGCTGTGTTTGGGACAGGAAACATTTCTGTGTGCCATATAAGAGGACGCCAATAACTCTGGACCTGAATGTATGTACGTATTTTTTATATTTTTTTTTAGGCTTGCACTTCATTAATGAAAAAGTGCAAATCAGATTTGTGCTGTTTTGACAGCATTAAAATGACAGAATATCCAAATCTTAAGAAGCCCATCCTCCCTTCAGAGCATATTTAAGAAGGCCCCTTTCAGTGGCGAGCCATATGAAATCACCAGGCAGTATAAGGAAATCTGGGCCTTGAGTAATTACTAGGAGCATGTGATTAGAATGTCACTTTGTGACATCGCAAAATTAAATACGCCCTTTCTCATCGCGGGTACCACCAGGGACCATCGGCACGGAAACGTCACAGGCGAGAGGCCTCTTAATAACCTGGGCCTCCGTGCCAGTTTTTCATGTACTTACATAACCTGAAACATTAATGCCGTGTCAGATGATTTTTCACAGACCAGGAGAACTTTTCATATGCATGATAACCCCAGTCCTTTTTGTCCTTAAAGGCAGAGCCCGAATCCTTGTTAATCATTTGTCCTGCAGTGCTGAGATTCAAATTATGATCCACGGTTCCCATTACTGATAGTCCCTGAAAGTGTGTGTGTGTGTGTGTGTGTGTGTGTATCTATTCTGCATTCCAATTTCACAGTGCTGCAGGTGTCTGTGTAACACATTCAAATACTGCATCATCAAATTAAATCAAATTAATTTTTAGCACATTTCACATTTGTCATAATTCACTTCACGGCAGACCCCAGCCAAAAATAAAACGTTCACGAAGCAAACACTGGTCAACAAAATCTAAGGAGAGTAGATGGGAAGAAACTGTGGAACGAAGCTCAATAGGGGGAGCCGGCTCATGGTGACTAATGTAGTCAATCAATCGTTTTTTTTTGTTTGTTTTTGTTTGTCAGTCCAAATTAGTTCAGAACTGGGTGAGTGTGTCATTTTAGCTGCCCGTATTTACCATGTTTATGGTGTCTTGTGCAATACCATTGTCAAGGGGTCACAAGTTGATGGAAAATGTCTCACTCTGGTAGCTGAAACAAGCTACTATATCTGTAGCAGGAACCAATCGCATTACCCAGTACAAGGCCCATCTATTACCCAGTTTAGTATATCCATTAATAGTGTAAACATCCCACTGTAATGCTTTGCCTCTTAAAAAGTATTTATTTACTTAAGGGGATAGGAATATCCCAGTGTCACCATGGTGCAATCAACCAAAGTGAGACTCTTAATAACAGGTAGTTGTATCATTTCAAAGTACTGTTGAGGGACCTATTGTTATGCGATTAAAAAAAAAAGCAAGCTGTGATGGATTTCAGTGTGTCGCCGGATATTTCCGGAAACAGATGTCATTTGCCCAGTAATTTATTTGCAAATGTTGTTATGCAAAGACCATTGAATCTCCAGCAGCACTGGTGCATCTGTCCTTGGTGGAAAATCAATTACAGCATGAACAATACCTTTCAATGTTTTCCCTGTCTCGCCGTTAGCACTGTGGCAGATAAATGCAGAGAACGCAGCTGAAAGTGAGCTGAAGGAATGTGCAGGATCCTCAGATTTGCACTGCTTATTTTTAATTTATTACCTGACATTCAAACCACCTACTCTCTGCAACGCTGTAATTATTTTACCCTTTAAAATATCCTTTGGCTTTTTTTAAAGATCTGGTGTTATTACATGCCTAAAGCCAGCATAGCTGTCTGTTAGAGAGTAGATAATTAGTGATCTACACGGATTCTCAGTCAAGTGGCACATCAGGGGTCGCATTTCAAGGACACACACACTGACACAGATCTGAGAAAGGCATGGCCTTTGCTATGTTGCCACTTTTGATATGTTAGCAGTCTTGAAAGTTGCAAAGTACAAGTGATATGGATCTCATTCTGAAGCATGTGAATGGTGTGGATAAATTGGCAGAATTAGCCAATCAGGATGCTTTCCTCAATTCCTTTAACCAACGGTGGTGTCATGCATTACTTTTTCGCTCTCTCTCCTGACATACAGAGTATGACTGATGTTAGATAGTAATTAATTCCTAATTTCAATTGCTAATTTGTTGAATTAATTGTTCTCTCTCTCTCTCTGCGTATATTGTATTTTAATGTACATCCTGCACTGTCCATTGAAAAGCCATGATAAATATCAAACATTTCAACAGTCACACAACACCTCAAAGGGAACTGAAAATTAAAAGTAGAAATTAAACAAGCACGTTAGCACATGATAAGCTGCGGCCATATACTAAAGTTTCTGTATGTGCGGGTATAGTCTATTGCAGAAATATCGGACAGACCGACCTAATTATCGACAAAGTGACTTCTACTAGCTGCTGGTCACAGCTAAAAATGACTACAGTAAAAGTAGAAAGTCCCCCATTCAAAACACCAGTTGAGTAAAAGTACAAAAGTATCTGATTTAAAATGTAAGTACCAAAAGTAAACGTAAACATAGCTAATCGGTTTAACAATTTAGAACCTTAACACTTGCCCCATTACGCAGTAACTTTAGCAGCTGGCTAGCTAACGTTACATGGGCAAATGGAAACACTTGCTAACACTTAGGCCTGGTACATACTCTACGCAAGAGACGCGCGCATTGACACAAAGAGCAACGCAGGGGACGTTTCTCGCGTTCTTGCATAGCAAAATGTGCAATCCAAACTTTGTAACGCAACGCAAACGTGTGGTGCAATTCCACGTGTTTCCGTTAGAGGCGCTAAATGTAAATCACTGCAGAATGAACAACTACACACAAAGAAGTAATAATTTCCAGTGTAAGGTTACTCGCTCCAGCCAGATTAGCCTAGGCTGCCAACTAGCGGACAGGGCGAAAAGAAGCTGGTAATGGGTGTATAGTATGTAAGCAAAGAGCTTGCGTATGTCCCAAATTTGCGTTGCCGTTTATGTTCCTTGCGTAGAGTATGTACTAGGCCTTAGGACCGAAAAATACAGCACGGAAATACGCGAACGTGGACGCAGCAAGCTATGCAAACCAGATAGCTAGCGTTAGCTAACTCAAAATACCAATGTTATCATTTGATTGGCAACTTCAATTTAACATATAATCCGCTCAATGTAACATTACTTAAAGGCCAGTTCAAACCAAAGATTTGAGACGCAAGGAAACCATTTTAGAATGTTGCAGAGTGGAATTGCAGTGTCCTACCCTGTCTCGGAACGTCCCATATCAGCGCTTCTTGCAGGTGATTCATCTTGTCTAATTGCAGGTGGTGAGTTTTAGAACATGTACGTCAGTGCTAGGTTCATTTGTTTTTTTCTAGCAAATCAGCGTGCAGTTTTTCCCCAGAAGTGATGCTGTCTCTGTCATTTGTATTTTGTCTCCGAAGCGATGTATTGTATTTAATTGTATTTAAACGATGACACCAGCTGTTCACAATCGCTACTTTCACATATGAGATTAATATTGCAACCAGGAAGTAACTAAGCTAACTCAAAAACACAGAAGCGCTGCTCAAGTCACTCTGGGTAACCCGGATCAAGCGTAGCCTACTACAAAGCAGCAGAAACAATTCAGACAGACCGACCACAGAGTGACTTATACTGCTGGTCGCAGCTAAAAAGCTGTTTTCATGGTGATCTCCGAGCAGCTATATTTACAGATGGTCATCTTGGGAGCTTGCACAGACGCCAGACTCAACGAACACGCGAGTTACGCAATCTGAACACAGACAGGACGGATGTGAATGAACCCTGTCAGGTTCATGTAAATGGCACCGTTGAGTGATGCAACTGTCACCCATACAAAGACAGGTGTGCAATTGTGACAAGGTGGTTTTCAGGCTCTGCTATAACTGGCAGAAGTGACACATCTCAGAAACCACTTTTCAAGGGAAGGGGGGCTTGTTACTGTTAAGCCCTTTGTTGTGTTGAAATGTGACAGCTACCGAGATGGAAGATTTAAACCTGCCCACTGGACGCTGACAGTGACTTTGGTTGAATTGCGGCCATTACACGTTCCGCCGAAGAGTTAAGAGTAACTGGTATGTAAAGATAATGGGAATGTTTGCTCTTGTTTCACAGGATGTAGAAAACATATGAGAGGTCGTGACTCCGCTAATAGCCTTGTTGTATGTTCAATGTGACTGAAGGCCTATGCAGCTGCAATTGAGTTATTGATCTGTGGGAGACATGAATGCCTGACCTGATGCGGGGTTGGGGTTGGGTTCGATTTATATCCAGTTCATTCAGGAAAGGAATTGAAATTGAATTTATGAATTGGAAAAACACCAATACTGCTGTGTGGAGATCATTCCTATTTGTGAATGAAATTTTTGTTAATTTAATTAATTGATTGAATTGAAGTGCAGCTAACCAGAACCCTGATCTAATGACACAATATACATGTAATTATAATTTTGTGCTCTTTGGGCACTTGATATATAATTGTATATTTACCTATAAACCAAATATAAAATAGAAAACAAGGCTGTTATAAACTATATCACTGGTATATTTTTTTATCATAATCACCAGTTAACACTTATTTCCTGGTGCACAAACATGATTGCAATAAGATGGATTTCTGGTGACAGATTGTCCAAACCATTAAAATATAACAGTATGATGTGTTTGTGCCAGCCTACACCCCCTGACGATGGATCCAGCCCCCATTCCACCCACGCCGAATGGCTAAAAAGCTAAATTAAAATAGCAAGCTATAGCAGCAGCTGCTCCATTACACGCATTGCAGTACTATCAAAGAGTACTTAGCAGACTCAAAGATCCAGAGATCAGCAGCAATAGTCTCAGGAGTAAAGGTTGTGCGAAATACATATCACCTCACCGACCAGCTGCCTAAATGTGTTCTACACGCAGGCGGTTTTCACCCTAGTACAGCCCAAGATCTTCATCATTTGATGAGCAGTCGGATCAGCTGTTTGTGTGTTTGTTTGTTTTTACTCCCCAGATATCAAGTCAACTTCTGGGGGATATTCCACAAAGCAGTATTGCTGAGTTAAATGGATAACAGCACTGAGCTCTTTTTACTTCAGTCAATGTTCCAGATTTTTGAGCGTTCTGGATTTTACTCAGTGCAATTATCCAGCTAACTCAGTAATCCTACTTCATAGTATACCGCCCTGTTTAAATGGTGTTTCTCATGAAGCTGGCAGGAATGTGGCTTGGTTCTCAGTAATTGAGGCTGGTTGGGGTGCTGCTGAATGGATGAGTCCTTCCGCCCCACTGTGCGAAACACAGCCTGCCCACTGCCTCAAACCAGCGACCGGTGTGCAGGGCCAGTCTTTTGTCAGACTTATTTTCACAGTAGTCTTTCTTGACTTTTCTGTTTTATAAATGTGTGTTCTACCTTGTTGAGGTCACAGCTGAGGAAATGTTATCTGTCACTGTCCTGAGACATCATCTTCCATCTCCTGGGAACTCATTTATCAACCATGTGCATGCACACGTTTAAAGGTTTATGCATTTGTATGATAATATATATTTAAAGCATGACTAAACCCCATAGGAAATCAACGTTTTCCACTGGCCAACAAATCTGCGTTTTCCACTTGCTAAACATACGTAATTTCATTGCTGATCAGTAATTTGCACTCACTTGCACTGTTGGTATGTGTGACGTCACAGCTACCCAGACATCTTCAGTGTAATCTGTAGTTTTCAATATGAAAAGGGAAAGGAACTACATTGATCTATCGAATATAAATTATTATTATTATTATTGAAAATAAGAATAAACAGCACAGTTAAGATGTTGTGAGGAGTGAAAGTTGTCGCTTTAAATATTTTTTTCCCACATAATATAATGAACAGAGAACATGAGAAGAGGGAATACTAAATATTGTATAGTGAGCACCATAATTCATTGGACAGTGACACATTTTTTGTTATTTTGGTTCTGTACTCTAGTCTAGCACTTTGAGTTTGAAAGGATACAATGACGATGTATACTGTCAGCTTTAATTTGAGGGTATCTTCATCCATATCGGATGAACCATTTAGAAATTATAGAACCTTTTGTACATAGTCCCCCCCCCCCCCATTTTCGGGCATCAAACAATATTGGACAGTTTAACATAATGTAGAATAAAGTAATAAAATAATATTTTTTTATATTTAGTCGCATATCCTTTGCATGCCATGACTTCCTGATGTATGTGACCCAACAATATCAAAAGACTCTTGATATCTTATTTTGTGGTACTCTTACAAGTGATACTATAACTTCTTTGCATTTGAATGGATCTGGGGAATTGGGGGGTGAGACTAGATTTGGACAACTTGAAGGGTTTCTTCTCCTGACTTATTTTTCCAATAGGAAAATGTGTCAGGAGAAACAACCCTTAAAGTGATCCATCCATATCTACTGCATATCTGGCAGCTGAGTGATGGTTTGAGTCTTGTTTGATACCTCAGACCTTTGATGACTTAGAGCCATTTTGCCAGCCATTTATTCCCTGAAGTACACAGGCTCAAATTCTCGAAAGATAAAAATGGATTGTTACAGAAAGATTTTTATTTTTTATTTTTCTGTTTTCAAATCTTGTTGACATGCAGATAATGGTAGAACACTTCCACCGCAGTCTATTGCAAGATGATCAGTCTCATGTACCACTACCTGATTCTTTACCCTATGTACATGAGTTCTAGACGTTGTTGAACTGCCTGGACCAATCAGCACTGCAGCGTCTGCATTTGTTTTCAAGCATAAGCTGGAACCCTCATCTTTACAAACTGCTCTTAATACCTTAGATTTGGGGCCATTCCGACCCATCGGTCCCCATAAAAACATTGCACAAACTGCGTGCTGAATTTCTTTCTTATTCTGGCCGAGCTCCATGTCGGCTCTATCCTGCTGCCCCAGCCCCCCCCCCACCCCCAATTAAATACAATTAATAATAATAAAATAAAAGTCAACCTAGCCTTTAAATTAAATGGCAGTTTCTTAGAAACAGATGAAGTTTCATACATTTTATCAGCGTGCAGCTTAGTTGTCCTGCTGTAACTCGGCAAGCCTCCTCCCTCTGTGCTTTTGCTGTGTATTTTGATCTTTTTTTTGTCTTTTGTCATCATTTCCTATTCCTATTGGGAGGGCCCATAGGGGTGATCAGAGCACCTGTCATTCTTTACAATGGTGCAGTGTCTGACATAAAGAATTGCTGACATGGTGGAAACGGAAGACGCTGGAAAGTTCTACACTTGTTGGGAGTTGAATCAATCCATCGATCAGCCAGCCAACCAAACCTGTCACACGATCAGTCCATCAAGTCAATGCATCAGATGTCATGCATCAGTCTTATCTATCAGTTTTTTTTTCTGCTTTAAGTTAGAATGTGTCAATATTAAGGCAAAACTTACAGCTGTATTGGTAGCAATGCCTATATAAAATCAGGCCTCTTTAGAGAGTGATCGCTTGGCTCAACAGGGAGTCACACTCTAGGTGGCAATTTTATAATTTTGAAGAACAATGGGGGTGAATCTGGGCCCATAAAAGCCAACTCTGATTAATGTTTAATTATCAGCTCTCCGGAACAGCCAGCCCTTACTCACAAATTATTTTATTTTCACCAAGACAATTATCGGGACGTCCTTGGCTCTCTCACATTTACTGACCCAAGACATCCTGCTGCTGAGCCGCATTGTCAAAAACTGTATACTCATCTTGAGGTACGGTTGGAAGGTGATACACGAAAACTGTGATAAAAATGGCGCAGTTTAAGCTTGGCATTTCTCAAAGTCACGCATCTCCCCTTACAGGCCTGTACATTCTCCCATGCAGTACATCGGTTCGTCACTCTAGAAGACAGAAACACAGATACAAAAAGGCTTCGCGTCAGACCCCTCACTGATATGAAACACCGACTAAGGGCGGTGTCCATTCAAACAAAATCAGATGCCTGAACAGCGGCCTCTAGTGTGCAGCGTCACGTATGCATGTCCATAGGGAGGCTTTTATACAGGAAAACCCTAAATTCAACCGTTCACTGCTAATAAAAGGCTGCAAGTTCTCATGATGTCGGTTTCATAACAGACACAATTTAATCTCTCTCTCTCTCTCTCTCTCTCTCTCTCTCAACATATCTGTTCATTCTCACTTGGAACCAGGCTATTCTAAGTAATACTAAATGAAAATTCAATCTGGTGTAATAAGCAGGCAGCATTGCTGGCAGATTTTATAGAGACCTCCAGATTGTGGAAGCTGACAATTATGCCACTTATCAATGAGGCAATGCTTTTATGTTTGCTGGTTGATTGTGTCTTATGTTGCATTTTAAATGGGAACAAATTAACTTCACATATCAAGACTGTATGGTAGAGGATAGATACCGGCACTGTGAAGCAGTGATTTACAATGGTGTCACCGTTTCTGACGGGTGCGAGTTCAAATCTTAGGTCAAACGTAGCTTTTGTTCTGTTAAGCAATGCTCACAGTTGTTCTTTTAAATATGGAAACAAGCCCAATGAATGACTTGAAAATGGTCAAAGGGATTTTTAAAGCACCATAAACTGCCTTAGTTGAGAGCATTTGCTGAGTAAATTACTGCATGTTCTAAAAAACAAATGGCCATGAAAGCATTCAAGATTTACTTGATTTACATGACTTCCTGATATCTATTCATAACCGTCTACTTTCAAATCACCATACATCACTAAAGAATTGCTCAAATAGTTCAAGTGCATTGTACAGTATGAATACACATGTAATCATGATAAAAATTAATGACTTTTCTGCTTCATAAAACTGGCAGTACGTATAAGGAAAAGCAGGTTAGAAAGGCAATAGCAATGACTTTGCTTTCTCAATGAAATTCACTGCACTGCCTCTTCAGAAAGTCTTGAATAAATGTCATTGTTTGTTTAAATATTGCTTTTCTGGAAGTTTGAGTTTTGGTGATGGTAAGAAATGTTGAAGTATTGTGAAATCCTTTGTAATGTCATCTTTTCACATTTCTTGCCAACTGTCACATCTTTTTTTCTTCTCAAGCAGTTTCAGAAGCTTTCTTTGCTGTTTCTTCTGTGTTCTGCCACATTATTATATCTATATCTATAAATCATTTTTCCCATGTCAGCTAATTTTGGAGATATAACATAAATTATTTATAATGTAATATATACCCGAATAACAATAATAATAATAATAATAATGAAATTGCTTTATCTGAACTGTCATATAAAAGTGTGAAATAAATATCAATGATAAATAAAGATGAAGGGTTATATTTCTCTCTCAAATTTAAATTCAAATGTAGATATGCTTTACTGACATTAACATACACAGGCATAGGTATTGCCAAGGCATTATTTGCATAAAATGTAAATAAGCAGAAACAATTGTCTATACAGTATATACAGTTTGTTGAATTAGCTTAATCTCACACTGAAAAAATGATAGAGAAAAATCCAACCTTCAATTGAAGTTATTTATTATGATAAAAACAAATAAAATAATTATTTTTAACAAAACCATGTTGGCCACAATTATTGGCACCCCTGCATTTATATATAGAATAAAGTAATAATTTTTAATATTTGGTCGCATATCCTTTGCATGCCATGACTTCCTGATGTCTGTGACCCAACAACATCAAAAGACTCTTGATATCTTATTTTCAGGTACTCCTACAAGCAATACTATAACCTCTCTGCATGTGAATGGATATCGATGGGAATTGGGGGGTGGGACTAAATTTAGCTGTAAATTATGCTGGAACAGTATGGAACATATGGTTGGCTAAATGGCTCATCAAGGGTCTGAAGTATCAAACTAGCCTTAAACCATCTGCTGCCAGAAATACAGTAGATATGGATGGATAACTTGAAGGGTTTCTTATCCTGACTTATTTTTTCATAAAGTTCAATAGGAAAATTTGTCAGGAGAAACCACCCTTAAAGTGATCTGCATATCTGGTAGCAGAGTGATGGTTTGAGGCTGGTTTGATACCTGACATTAATGAGTTGAAAGTGTGAAATTATAACGCGTTCAAATACTTTGGCTGCACCCACAAAATAATAACCCTTATTTGGGATCTTAGTAAATTGACCCCTTGGTTGGATCTGAGAAGATAACATGTTTCTACACTTCAGAATTGATCCTGCTCAGTGTGTTACTGAAAGAGATAACTGTATAGGAAACTCGGATGACAGCCTGATTCTGTTGGGAGACTGCAAGCTGCTGCAGCGAATGTACAACCTACCTGCATTTGTGTTTCCTCAGTCAATGTGAAAGCTTTGCTGTCTCTTACTGGTCAGAATAATTGTGATTTTTGGTAGTTTAGCTTTAGCTTGTTCAGAGAATGTTTTTGCTGCATATTTGGGCACCACTGAGAGTATTTTTACTCATCATCTTGAGAAATAAACCACATACTCACGCTCCGACTTTATTTAGCACTGACCAGAGTGATTCAATTTTCAGTTGCAATAATTTAATGCAGCTCCCCAATTTGTTTTAACGTTAGTCGTCTTTTTTGAGCACCGCTCAGATGTGTTCTCTTCATTTTAGACTAGCTAGCCTTTCCTAATGGTTTCAGAAAATGTGGACATTGTAGCAACTGAAATAATGTAATAAATACTAGTTGTCTTTCTCATCCTCTCACTGGTAAAAAGTACCCTATCAAGGATGTTTTAAATTTTGGATAAATTTTGTTATTTATATGCTTAAATGTCCTTTGTATATTGGAAAAACAACAAGAGCGTTAAAACAACGTATCAATGAACATAAGAGCTCTATTAGAAGAGATGATCACAATAATCCTGTTGCTGAACATTTTAACAACTGTAAACACAACATTTCAACATTAATGTTCTGTGGGATAGAAAAACTAAAATCTCCAAGAGGTGGAGATCTTGATTTGATATTTAAAAAACGTGAAGTCTTTTGGATAGTTACGTTACAAACACTAATACCCAAAGGTCTCAATGATGAACTATTGCTAAATGCCATGTTGTAACTACTATATGGATTGTTCTCAGCAGTTAGTTAGATCATAGCTATGACAGGTGTACTGGTGGTTATTATATTTATATGTTTTATTTGTATTATTCCATACAGTGATTTATGACGTATGATAATTATCATGTCTGGTTGATATTTTCATGAATGTCTATTTGTGATCTGATATTTTTTATATTGTATGCATATATGTTTATTGTACTTCCTTCAGGCTTAGATTATGGGGAATTCTGGTAAAAATGTTATATTGATGTCATATGTCAATTATCAATCAGGGGACTAATTATGGAAAGTCTTTATAAGAGTATGTCTTTTACCATTCACTTTAAGACTCTGACGAAGGACTGTGGTCCGAAACGTAAGTCAATTTGCATTAATAAAGTTGCAAGCACAGCAAGAGACACAGTGTTGCAGAGTTTATTGTTTCACATTTGCTATTTACGTATCTGTGGTCTACACAGTCTAGTGTGAAAACTTTTTTATTCTTAGACTAGCTAAGTAGGCCTAGTTAGCAAAAGCAAGTAACAGTCTTTGCCGCAATAGGTTTTGAATGTGATACCCACCAATTCTCATTGTTCAGGTTCTGTGCCAGCCATCCTATATGCAAGGTGAATTGGTGGGTATCATGTTCAGAACCTATAGCGGCAAAGGCTGTTACTTCTGGTGAAATAAACAGCAATGATCAAGTTTTAATGGGGACAAATGGAAAGTCAGTGATCTTTTTGCCATGTGTTGAAGGCAGATTGATTTAGAATTTAGAACATATTGGTTCAATTTAACCCCCCCCACTCCCCAGGGCCCGTCCTGGGTAAATTCTACTTGGGGTACCACTGATGTGATTCGACGGTTGTGTGATAGATGGGTAGGGGGCCCAACGATGATGTGAGGTATTGGCTAATCAGGGCGATCACGGTGGTGGTTTATTCTTGTAGCCGACAGGGGCCTCCTGCTTGTCTATTAACAGTACAGTCGACTCTCACCGCGTTGAGTGAAACAAAACATAGCCTAATAATTTATATATAATATAGCCTGTATCTATATCGCTGGTCACTTTATTCCGGTTTTTCAGCCTCATGATGGCCTGCCTTACTGGCATTGACACTTATGTGGTCCTCATGTAATAATTTGTGAGATAACAGCAGCCGACTCCAAATGCAAATGCCACACCTAGAATCGGCTCTTGACCTTTTGTCATCTTTCGTCTGCATAAATGATGCATGCAATCATGCAATTGGCCAAGAAACAGCTGAGCAATCAATTGTCCAATTACTTTTGGTCCCTGAAAATAGGGGGACTGTGTATAAAAGAGCTGTACTTCCTACATGGATCACTAGATATGGATGTATATACCCTTACATTAAAGCTGACAGTCTGCAATTTAACTTCATATGCATTGTTTCATTTCAAATCCAATGTGCTGGAGTACAAAGCCAAAACAACAAAAATTGTGTCACTGTCAAAATACTTATGGACTGCACTGTATAGTATGCAAATGTGTGTGTGTATGTGTGTGTGTGTGTCTGTGATGTACAGAATTGAGAGTTCTTACTATTGTAACACTAGTGCTGAAGACAATTTTTTTTTATAAAAAGTAGAAATAAATAAATTGCCTTTGATGCTGGCTGTCACAAACACATTACCGGCAGTTATATGAATTAGAACGATATGATGGGGTTTTTTGTATTTGCAGTGCAAGAATGTTGACGTACTACCTTCATTTATTACCCTCATTTAATTCCATTCATTACCTTCATTCTGTCAAATACACGTTCCAGATAAAAGCCAGTGAGTCGTGTTACTCCGCTAATAGGTTTACGGAGATCTGACACTGTACCGAGCCTGCGATGTTGACTGTGACTTTGAGTTCACTGAACAGATCGGTGCTTCCAGCGTCAGTCAGAGGTGGAAGGCAGGGGCGGCTTTCCCTGTCGGTCACTAGCATGTCCCCTTGTAAGCCCCAGAGGAAAAAAGCTCCTGCGCCGTGATTGGACAGTCAGAGAGGATGCTTTGTAATGTGTTAATCTCAGTCACATCATTCAGATCTCATTTCACTCGTACACTGTACCGGACCATCATTCAGATCTCATTTCACTCGTACACTGTACCGGGCCATCATTCAGATCTCATTTCACTCGTACACTGTACCGGGCCATCATTCAGATCTCATTTCACTCGTACACTGTACCGGACCATCATTCAGATCTCATTTCACTCGTACACTGTACCGGACCATCATTCAGATCTCATTTCACTCGTACACTGTACCGGACCATCATTCAGATCTCATTTCACTCGTACACTGTACCGGACCATCATTCAGATCTCATTTCACTCGTACACTGTACCGGACCATCATTCAGATCTCATTTCACTCGTACACTGTACCGGACCATCATTCAGATCCAGTGGCGTAACGTCGGCAGTAAAATAGGGCCTTCGGTAACCTTACCTTTATACGGATATTACTCTCAATCTGTTTCCACTTATAGTTCTTAATTATCAATCAAGCAATTTATTAACTGAATAACAAACATTGATGAATATATCAAGTTTTGCAGTGCTAGTATTTTTTTTTGTATCATAAAATGGGTAGCACTTAAATATACGTAGGCTATGTAGCGATGGCCGGTGTGTTGGAAAAAGTGGGGATTACTTGTTTCCGTTTATTTAGCTTGAGTAGCCTAACAATCAAACAAAAATCTAAACCAATTATCTGAATAATCAAGACCAATTTGTAGCCTATAATGATTTAGAAATGATAATGAAAAAAAGACAACTTGAGATTGTTTAACAAGGATCAGGCAATAATCTGAAAGCGTTAAAGAATGTAATTCACGACACTCAAATTAGTCAAAGCGATTTAAACATTAGAAAGCATAAATTCAAATTTAGCCTCTTAAGTGTATCGAACCGTTCAGAGCAACGCATTATTCAGGCTAGAAAAACTCATTTACGAAAATCTACGAAACATTGAACAGAGCCTTTAAAAGTCGAATCTTCGCATAATAACACGTCATCATAAATGTGGATATAGACAAATGCAACACAAGTTTGATACACAAAACAATAATGCTATCTCAAAATAACTTGGTAGCCTAATAATTTACTTATTGTTCTTGGTTATTGAGTGAATCAATTATTTGATTGGCAATCAGGCAAAGTAAACGGAAACAGATTGAGAGTGATCATCCGTTAAAGGTAAGTTTACAGAAGGCCTAGTTCTACTCCCACGGTACGCCACTGTTCAGATCTCATTTCACTCGTACACAAGTACCGGACCATCATTCAGATCTCATTTCACTCGTACACTGTACCGGACCGTCCATGCCTCTCCTTCAATCACCTCGTGGTTGTGTGACATTGCGTCTGAGCACTTTGGGGTGAGCTCAGCACATTAAATATTCTGATTTTAGTGTGCATGGTACACTGCAAAAACCAAAAAACATGTCAATTTTAACAAGTATTTTAGTCTTATATTTAGACTTTTAATCTTATTTCCTTTATTTCCTGCAAATTGCAGATTTGCCAATGGGGTAAGACAATTTCTCTTGTCAAGCAAAAAGTCACTTAAAACAAGCTAATATTTTATACTTGAGAGAGAAAAAAAGAGTGTTATGACACTTAAGACAGGCTTTTTTTTTGCAGTGTAAATAATCCCTCGAAACATGAAAAGGACCTCATTAAAAATGAGCAGCTTGTTAAAATTCTGGGATTGCCATTGCGGTTGGAACAAAAACCAGCAATGGTACTCCAGGACAGAGTTTGAGAAACACCAACTTATTTGATCCGACATTATTAATAAAGATATAAGCAGCCTACAGACTGCTTACATACCATTGGCGATGTATTTATTTATTTATTTATTTATTTAGTTAGTTAGTTCGTTAGTTACACAGTCAGTCAGTCAGTCAGTCGAGTGAAGCAGGATTAGCATATGTCACTGTTTAGAAAATGAAGCCAGAGTAGTCTGGGAGCAGGGAGAGATCTGTCTCATTCAGAGTCAGTATGGCAGTGGGTCTGTATGTACAGTCAGGCTTCTCTCAGTCTGAGAGAGTGAGAGAGTATGTCTGTATGTACAGAGTGTTGTTTCTTTCAGTCAGAGAGTGAGAGAGTAGGTCTGTATGCACAGAGTGTGGTCTCTCTCAGTCAGAAACAGTTGGTCTGGAGGAAGTGAAATGTTTGTGAATGGAGGACATCAACAGGCATAAATACATCACCAGTGTAATCATTCACTGGGGTCTGGTAAATAATAACTAACTCTGTGTGTGTTTGCGTGTGTGCACCATTATGCTTATCTTTAGGAACATATGTGTGCGTACATGTGTAAGTGTGAGTGCATGTGTGCATTTGTATGTTTCTGTTTGTGTATGCCTGTGTGTATATGTGCATGTGTGTGTATATGAGAGAGAGAGAAAGAGAGAGAGAGAGAGAGAGAGAGAGAGAGAGAGAGAGAGAGAGAGAGAGAGAGAGAGAGAGAGAGAGAGAGAGAGAGAGAGAGAGAGAGAGAGAGAGAGAGAGAGAGAGAGAGAGAGAGAGAGAGTGTGCTTGGGTAGGAGTTGCGGATGAATGGGACGCAAGTCCAGGCAGGGGGCTGCAGACGGAGATAACACAGTGTGCAGTAGATATATGGCACCGAGCGCAGGCCAAAGACGGGCCGACTGAAAAGAAAATGTATTTGGTAATTATCTGGAGAGACCAGCAGAAGAAATACCAGATACGTCACGGAGAATGCCGAAAACCTGGGAAAGCACAAGATTTACAACACACAGCACGGCTCTGGCTGTGCAAAGGGGACAATTTGGAATACGGGCAATGTATTGTTCTTTTCATCAGAATGCAGCCTCTGTGTTACATTGTTCCACGATCACCGCCATCCCCCCCATTCATATGTAACTGTCATCACCAGGGACCTCATGGTGGAAGGAATCCCCTCTTCTTGGAATTGACTGAATAAATGACACCTGGGGGAAAAGGAAAGAAGATGGTGGCATGGGGCAGAAGAGCAGCTGCTGTTCTGTCCTGTAGTCCAGGCTGTCTTTCCTGAACATCAGAACCGAGTTTATCCTATTCTCCATGCATGGGCCAGCCTCCATAGACCTGTTCAGCCTGGCTTCTTTTAATTATACTGCTTGTGCACTATAACTTCACACATAACGCTGAGTGTCCGCCTCCTCCATCTCTTCTTCTTCTTCTTCTTCAGTAGTACATAAAACTAATTAAAGATGAGAACAGGCCATTTTAGCCCATCTAGGTTCAACGCTGACCAACAGTCTAGACCAGAGGTGTGAAATTAAAGTCCTGGATGTCCCTCTATATTGTATATTAGCCAATCAACAACTTAAATTAATTTCTGGTGCTGAAACACATCAAAAACCAGCAGATGCTGAGGTCCTTCAGGGCGGGATTCTGAAACTTGTGGTCTAGACAACATGTTGTTGGTATTATTTAGTACGACGCAGTAAGATAAATACTGAAATAATTTACACGAAGGGCTAGATTCAATCAGCATGCATTCCTGATGTTGACTCACAGTAAAATGCAGGTGTTCATTTTTATCTTCACCGTCAGTTTGACAAGTTCAGCAATAACCAAAATTAGTACGTCACCAACTGAGTTCATGAAGAAAAAACACTTGTCTTTATTTGTAATTCAAAGTTCAGGGCAAATGTTGATTGAATCCAGGGCTGTGTCTGAAGATAAACTGATAAGCAGATAAACTGCCTTCTACCTAAAACCTTCAAGTCATACAACCATTCCCATTAACTCAATTTAACAGTTACTTGAATAATCTCTAAAAAACCTTCAACATAAATATTGAATCAAAATATGTTGCACCAATAGTAAATATCAGCCCCCATGTTTTGCCATTTTAATCTGTAGTGCCCCGTTCTGCTGTTTATTTCCCAGTAAATGTAAGTTGCATATTTATTCTTATAAAAAGCACTGTATTTAGCACATGTTCATCTTTGTAATAATCACTTAATTATAAAGTAAATGATAATGACGAACAAAAATATACCCCCTTTGGATATTTTTCCACACTTAAGGACATCAAATTGATGTTAATTCATTTGAGGCTGATGCATGTATTTTTATGCTCTGCTCGGTTCATGTTCATAACCCGAGGAACAGGAAAATAACCATCTGCTACACCAGCAGCATTACTTTCTCTCAATCGGCTCTCAAACACAGAGTTTACATGTTGTTCATACAATTGAGGCAATGAACTATCTTTTACTGAAGAGCAGTGCAATTAATTTTAGCTACTGCAGTGCGACAATTATATTAAATAAATATCTACAGGAATTCTCAAGGGATCAAACAGCAGAACACACACAGGAGAAAAGTGCTCTGCTTCAATGATAGTATAAAAAAAAGTTTGTGGTTTGATAATTATTCAAACAAATTATTTATTAATGTATTGTAACGGGGGTGGGGGATTAGCAATTTACGTGAGAGTCTGTGCAGGTTGAAACAATCTTTATGTATTACGGTGTGTTTGAGACTATACTTAAAGTTTACTTTTTAAAAGTTTACTTTTAGCACTTATGTACTAATTATGCACTTTGTGCTAAATTGGCAGCACTTTAAGTATACTACGTGCACTAAAGTTGTTCAAAAGTGGTACTTTGTACTTAACTCTATAAACTTCACCCCTAGTGGTTAAGACATATCCGTCTCTATTACAGTATTCATGTTTGTCTGAAATTATAAACTACAGCTTTAAGAAAACCCTGTAAATTTTGACGCAGTATTTTTTCTTGCGAAAACCTCAGGTTCTCCAGTTACACTGCAGTGCCATAAAATAGGAGGGTGATATTAATAGACCAAAGCACTTACGACCCTCCTCTCGCCACAGCCGCAGACTGTAAAATGCATAAAATGCACCGTTTATACACGCTAAAAAAATCATGTTCAGGTATAGAAACAACAATATATTTTTTAAACGTTGTACAAATTAACATTCGCGTATATATAATATATAAAATGGCTCTCATGATACGTGTCCTTTTCTCTTCTTTCTCATGCAGAAAGTGATAGCAGCTCTCCATGTATTTTTTTTTATTCGTAAAGGATAAAAAGAAACATTTACTTTCTATGTTTGCTGGTAATTCCGATTCCGTAATTACGATTTGGCAACTGGGAAATAGGAGCTTCCGAAGATATCTACTGTTGCGCATAATTATCAGACGATGACTGCGATGGTGTTTCTGGACAAAATGCTTGTGCAGTATTGTTTCATACACACGAGGCTATAGTAACACATTGGAATGGGTCTAAACCTGTAATCCCAAGCACCTCTGTCCTAAACCGCAAACAAGCTTCCCTCAAAATAGCAACGTCATTCTGACAGTACTCTGACATTTCTTTACGAAAGTCAAACACACCCCCAGACACATTATTATACCAGGAGATAAATTCCTCAATAGTACAAGGGAGGCGGGTACAGGCCGATGTAATTCTGGTTCTCAATTTTATTCCAGAAATGGGGAAAATGCCCTTTTTTTACAAAACCTAGAGCGCCAGGCATGGCACTCGGCTTCATAGTCAGGAAACAGAGTGAATCAATTTACCTCTGTTCAAAAGCCTAATCTGTAACACACATGAGCTTGCTGCCTTGTGCTATGATGTTTGGCGTTACACCTTGCTTAACCAAATACTGCATCAGCAGGTACCCGTCGTAACCCTTCGAATTATGTGCAATGAATGTATAGCCCTTTTACTTTGGTGTTCGATACCTGCTAAAAAATGCCTGTACGCAAACATTGCCCTCTGCAGTCTAATGCTCGCCATTAAAATCCATGCAACATATGAAATTCGCAATGTGTTTGCCATGGTCCTGCCGACACTCAAAATCATAAAACACATAACGTACCTGGGATGTTCAGTTTTCACAGGTTGTATATAGCACAAATGTTCAAGTTCAGCATTCAATAATGCCTTACAGGCTGTGCAGAGCTTTAGACTACATTTGTGTGGTTTAGACGTGCTACTGACACCATGGGCTCTATCTTGGTGATCTTGGCGCTTGGTCTAAGCACATTGTGTAAAGTCCATTAAGGGTGTATTCAAGCCTTTTGCTATTTTAACGGCATGTTTTGTGGGCGCTAAGCATGGCTCAACAAATGGGCTGAACCTAATCTCGGTGTGTCTTGGGCGTGACATGCAATAAACCAATCAAAATGTCATATCCTACCTGCATTCTAATTTTGATTAATAACATAAATAACGTTATTTTGCCTTAATGATGACACTAAATACAATAAAGCTGCCAGGTTGTCACGCGTATTTTCCTTTGTTTTATAATGTCCTGCTTATGGAAATGTGACCAACCTGTTTTACTGGTAGCATAATGCTTTAAAACAATCAACTTTCCCAGGAAGACCGTGAAAAGTGTGATTTACAGCAGGGGAAACAGACCTGCTCCTGCATGAAATTAAAACGCACATGCAGAGAACGGCATTACAATTAATTGTGAATTACAATTACATTAACGTGCTGCAAATTTGTTTTCCTTTCTAATTAGATGCTTACTTCTCTTTAAAATATTTTGTTCAGTTATGGAATAACAGGTGAAATCAGCGGGGCTTTAATAAGCTGATAGTATGGAAACCTTGTTACTGTAATTTAAAAAAATATTAAGGACGAAGAATACTAAGGTTCAAATTCAGTTAACATGGTGGCATTTATCTCTGTTGTAGCTATGTGGTCTTTGACCTATGCACCCTTTTATTATTATGCATTTTTTTTATATATAGCCTACACAATAATAATATTTCACATTGATCTTGATATGTTTAGTCATGCTTGTGTGCGCCCCTGTGTGTAACAGACAGGAGGGTGTACCGGCGTTGTGCACACGCCTGTGTAGACGCACTTATATGCACCGTTAAAATAACATGCAAACAACTGCGACATGACTTTAGACCAGGTTTGTGGTGGTTTTAGCGCAAGTGCTTTCTGCTGCCTCAAGATAGCAATATGCCAAAAATAATCCTGGCCACTCCTCATTTTAAGACCAACACACCCAGTTCACTTGTAATAGGTGCAAGAATACATGGTATTTAAACGACGTGAATGCAAGGCGTTATAATGAACCATGCGTCAGGTGTAAGATAGCAAAGACACTTGCGTTTGGGTTAACGCCGCTTAGCGCCGGGTGTAAGATAGGGCCCATTATCTTTATTGTAAAATCCAGGTCCTGTTCTCCATGCTTTGGGGAGCATCTGGCTCTGTATTTATTTTATTTAAATGAATCCTTTATTTTTACAGGTTGTCTCATTTAGATTAAAATCTTTTTTACAAGGGAGACCTGTTCAAGGCCTGCATGCAGTTAAACCACTACCAAAATGAATGGAACAAAGTTTACAATGAAAAAAGTATCTAATTTAAGTGAGAGTGAATTTTAAGGACAAATGCCAATCGAAACAAGGTCTCTGTCTCGTTGAAGGCCATTCAGCCCAGGGTGAAAGTGGATGGGCTAAATGGAAGTATTCTGGTCATATTTTATGTTTCTACCATTAATAATTATGAAGGGGTGGGGCCAAAGGTGGACCATCCTTGGGAAATCCACAGGAAATGTTTATTTTAATTATTTACTTAGATGAAGGATTTCGGAGATGGTGTTGGGAATGAAACCCTTGCAGTTCTAACAGCCTTTTCCTTTCATGATTGATATTTGCCCACCCACTGGTGGCAGTAATGCTTCAGAAATGGAATACACTAGTCGGAATAATTGAACAATGATTGTAAATGTTTTTTTTAATCAATTTGTATTGATGTGACGTTGGCAGAATCACAGAATCACAGACACAATCACAGAATCATGTTTTCCCCCTTTTAAGATGTTGGTAGTGGTGGTGGTGGGGTTGGTGACTATTTTGAATACCCAACCTCATTGGATGACACTTAAAAATAATGTCTTCATCTTCTTTAAATGCAGCAGGATTGCTTACTTTGTATTATAGCAATATTAATGATTTCCTCTATGATGTATCAAATGTACCAATCTGTTAAAATGCAGACTACCAAGTATTGTACTTTAATCAATAATGCTAACATTGACAGATGCATTTTTCCCACAACATGAATATATCCATAGGCCTCAATCTCAAGCAGTTTTAATGAATCCCCCACAATAATGGTCTTTCTTGCAATTAGAAAAAAAGGGTTATAGTAAAAGGCTGTGTTCTTGGTTTTTGGAGGGTGAAAGACAACAAAGGGGGCTAATCAGATATTGTTAAGTCTAGATGGCGTATCTCTCTGCCAAGGATATTAATTCACTTTTCAAAATCCATGAACGAAGGCAGAAATATAACAAAGAAATGGATATTGATCTTTTTTCTTCCACTACAGAGCCTGTCATATAAATATAGCAATCCATATGAGGGGTGTGGTGATCTTCTGAGTGTATTGAGCTGAAGGGGAGAAAAAAACTTTCAAGATAGGAAGAAAAATGTATCCTAAAATGGATTTATTAATTAACAACATATCTGAACTCACAAAGTATTTGCGATTCAAAGCATGAGACATATTCAAAGGCAAATGTGTGGCTTACATAATAAACTTAATTGACATCAATCACTAACCGATGGGTTTTGAGTGCCATATCCAGCAAAAATACTTGTTCTCAGTGCAGTGAAGGCCTCCATATCTGAAATATAATCCTGATCACACCAGTGCCTGTTTTTCTTGGCAGCCATGAGATATTCATTAATTGGCTACACAGCATTGCCCAGGAAATTAATTTTTCAACTGGCACCTTACTCCCTTTGTCAGTGCACAACAGTGCCTCCTCTGGCTGATTGGGGAGTTGCAGCCTGCCAGTGCGTGTGTCCAGCCCTCAGGCACAATGACTGCACAGATCAGACGATAAACTGGAGAGTGAACAGGAGAAGAGACTGCAGCGCTTGCTAGTCTGTGCCCTACCGAACTGGTGGACCACATTACTACGGTGGCTGAGAAGTGCAAAACACAACGACATTTCACAAAACAACGACATTTCACAAAACACAACGACATTTCACAAAACACAACGACATTTCACAAAACACAACGACATTTCACAAAACACAACGACATTTCACAAAACACAACGACATTTCACAAAACACAACGACATTTCACAAAACGGAAAGGGTAGGACAACACTTCTTGTTTGTGATTGGACAGAACCCAAGCCCCTCAATGTAATTTTCTTTCACAAAACGGAAAGGGTAGGACAACACTTCTTGTTTGTGATTGGACAGAACCCAAGCCCCTCAGCGAAATTACGAATCCTACTATGGCCATGCCAAGACCCGCCCTCCTCTGTCTCTGATTGGCTGGTCGTTCTGTGCGCTCTACCCACCTCATCTTCTTCAGTCTAATGTCTTGTTTCCACTTGCACATTCGACCCGTTCCAGAGCCGCGCTGGCTCGACTTCTGAGCATTTCCATTAGTTCAAATTCGAGCCGCGCCAATGAGACCCACTCCAAAAACGGCCCGATTTGTCCTCTGGTGCTGGCTCGAATATAATGGAGCCGCCAGTGCGTTGCTATGGTGATTCACCACAGCAACGTAGCCGAAGAAGACGCGCTTACTCACTTTGTCGGCTGTTTAATAACAACAACAACAACAAAATGGAAAAAATAAACAACCCGTGGGGTTTCGAGGAAGTCCAGGCCCTTTTAATGATTTGGGCAGACGAGTCGGTTCAGCAGCAGCTGAATTCATCGCTCAGAAACGAGAATAAATAAATGTTAATTGAAAAAAAGAATCCGATCCAGTACGAAACTATTTTCTATGCCTATTTTGAACTGATCCAACGATCGCGGACTCTGCTGGTTTAAACAATTGAATGTGTTTAGCGAAGATCAATCCACATAAATAACGACTGGGAGGGAGGCCTTTTGTGATAACATATGTCTGCGCTGACAGATACGTTGTTGCTTTTGAAGCAACATATTCCACAACACCAACACAAACAAACGCAACTCGTAGTTCGCCATGTTATAATAGCTAACATTAGCAAGGTACTTTGGAACAGCTGTGTCGCGTTACATAGCACCGATACATAACGAATCTCTGGCGGAGAACCAGCTCGGATTAATGGAAAAGCAATTTGAGCCGCGCTGTACGTCTCGCATTTGGGTTGGGTTGGCTCTGGAACGGGTCGAATGTGCAAGTGGAAACAAGACATAAGAACGCGCTCGATTGCCCTGTTCTCGAAATTCAGGGAGGTAAACGTTACAGGATAAAACGTACTGACATCCATAAACGTATGTTTTTAATAAATACCACCAATGTTGATAACAGTTCTTATATATTCTACTATTCTAGCACAATCTAGCTCGTTTCTACTGTTCTAACTAGTGCTAGCTGATCACTGAGGGGAAATCAAGTTTAATAAAATAAATGAATACGTTACGTTTTTTAGTAAATACCACCAGTGTTTCGCAGTGTTGATAACAGTTCTTTGTGTCATTGAAAAGTCATTAGTCACAATGTTCATTTTCACAAATCTATACAAAACCTGATCTCATAAGTCTGTTCACTTTCCTGCAACACTGAGGGTTTTATTCTTGGTTTTATGACATGCAAGGTCATACAAGTTTTCCCTGGGCATGTTTTCTTATGCCTTGTGTGCATGTAGGCCTAAGTGAGTTTGTTCACAGGCAGATAGAAGATGGTTAAACCCGATAATGGAACAGCAATAAAGTGTGACCATATTTGGTCCCTTTATGTACAATAACTATTCCAGCACACTGTAACATCCTATGTGACTAATTACTTTTCAATGAGACACATAGGATAATTGTTATCAACACGGGCGGTATTTTTTTTTTTTTTAAACGTATGCTTATTTAACTTGAATTCCCCTCCGAGTGATCAGCCAGCTGATTTTCTAGCTAGCACTAGAATGTGCAATGAGACACATAGCCTAGAACTATTATCAACATTGGTGGTATTAAAAACGTAAACTTATTTTAGGCTAATGGATGTCAGTACACGTTTTATGCTGTAACGTTAGTTAGGCTACCTGAATTTGCATGCAATTTCGGAAAATAAGTTACTGCAATGCGCTCCAGCGAAGAGAGTCACCTTAAACTCAAACAGAGGGTTGGGTGGGTAGAGCGCACAGAACGACCAGCCAATCAGAGACAGAGGAGGGCGGGTCTTGGCATGGCCATAGTAGGATTCGTAATTTCGCTGAGGGGCTTGGGTTCTGTCCAATCACAAACAAGAAGTGTTGTCCTACCCTTTCCGTTTTGTGAAAGAAAATTACATTGAGGGGCTTGGGTTCTGTCCAATCACAAACAAGAAGTGTTGTCCTACCCTTTCCGTTTTGTGAAATGTCGTTGTGTTTTGTGAAATGTCGTTGTGTTTTGTGAAATGTCGTTGTGTTTTGTGAAATGTCGTTGTGTTTTGTGAAATGTCGTTGTGTTTTGTGAAATGTCGTTGTGTTTTGTGAAATGTCGTTGTTTTGTGAAATGTCGTTGTGTTTTGCACTTCTCAGCCACCATACAGATCAGACGGTAAACTGGAGAGTGAACAGGAGAAGAGACTGCAGCGCTTGCTAGTCTGTGCCCTACCGAACTGGTGGACCACATTACAGCTTTGAGACAGGACAAAAAAATATGACTGGGTGTTAAAAACTTGGAGATAAAAAAAAAAACTGGGAAAAAATATGTCAAATGAAAAGTTAAAAAAAAACAGCTCTTGTGGATAAGGAATGGGGTTAACAAGGAACAGATTGCTGGTTTCTTTCTAGATGGGGTGCTATATAATCTGATGACTTGTAGACATGGCATTTATGCAAGATATCCTGAATAGGTATCTGCCGAGCAATACTAGCCCTATTACTGGTATTAATTGCTTTGCATTCATTGAATTTACATGCATGCACCAGAAATCCTTTTAAAAAGGCAATTAAACTAAACTGAAAGTCTGGATTTATAACTTTACCCAATCAAAACTGAGCCAAAGTGCTATTCAATCAAAGATCCAAGATTAATCAGGAACTGTGTTACAATAAAATGGCTCTTTCGTTCAATGGGGCTTAGAAGACATGATGTATAATCACGATGTATAAAACCTATCATGTACAAAACCTTTTTCAGTCTAAGAAAATACTTTTTTCAGGGTAATGAAGACATTGGTGCATATTAAAAAAAAGTTCTTCGCATTGCGAGCAGCACTTAAGTGATTCACAAACTATTTTCAGAAAAAGTACTGTAAACTGTTAGGAGACCTCTAGGGGGTTATTACCTACCCAGGAATACACTTAAATCCTGGGAACTACTGCAGCACGGCGGGTCACAAATGAGACCATCAAATTTTGCAGTTTTATTTCTTGACAGTACCATGACAAGAAGCTCTTGAGAAGGTGTGGATTAGATCCATAAGGTATATGGTTTTATTGCACATTTTAGGAAATTCTGACATTGCCTAATAAAAGAAATCCCACACTTTTAATAGCATGATGATCCTTTGCTACTTGGCCAATGGGGAAGGACCTTTATGCACCTACTGACTGACACACTGACACAAATATGGTGGATATAAACTGAAATGGAGAGGTAGACAGCACGGGGGAAAAAAGCGATTTTATAACAGTATGTTTGTAAAGAATGTATATTTATTTATTTCTTTAATCTGTGCCAATTGACTTTCCAGGTCTATGGAGAAATATACTGTCACGATTTATAAAGCGGTATATTATACTCTCACATTGCACACTACTGTTTTGCATGCTGAATGAGAATGAAGGAAGCTGTGTAGTGTTTTAGAAACTTTATATCAGCCTTTACCCTGCCCACAATAAAGGCTTCCCCTCTTCCACTGTCTGAGTCAGGAGCAAACTCCTGAATTCAATTAGACTTGTTTTGTAGCATTGATATCCATCAACCTGCCAGCAGATATCAACTGAATTATCTCAAAATCGTTCTGAAACAAACAAAAAAAAGCCATTTAATCACGTCCCTTCAATAGGCACTGCTGAGCTGACAAGGTAATGGTTGGACGTGGGATTGCAGTTGCACTTTATATTCTCCGTCAGAAGCCTGGTTTTCAGAGCAATTTTGTCTTAATGAAAACAATGATAAGGATAACTTTACAAAGTTCCCAGGTTTTTTTAGACCTTACAAACCCCATAAAGAGTCTTTACAGGGAATCAAAATGTTTCCCTCTTTTTTTGATGCAATGTCGTTAGATGACTGAGTCATTTGAAGGTGATTGTAGTGGGCTGGGCTGTAAAGAAGTTTAGGTTTATCAACACTCCTTCTCTGTGGGAGCAAAAACATGGTCGCCGTTTTCATGGGACTCTTTCATGCAAAAGTTGCTCATTCAGATAACCCCGCACCTCTATTGCCCACAGTGAGATTTCTCTTCTGTCTCTTTAACTTACACAGGGGATTCTCCTCAATTAGACCATTCATCCATGGCAGCTGTAACAGAGTGATACACCGAACCGAATGATACACAGTTCCTACAAATAAACATTTCACATCTTTAAAAAAAACATCTCACAGAGAGAGAAGGCAAAACACTTTTGGTGTACTTTGTTTTTTTCTGAGCCATTGCATTACACCCAAGTACGAAAAAGGGGTTGTGATGGGTTGTGATGGGTTGTGATGGAGGCTTGTTATTGTAATAACAATAACAAGCCTCAACAATAATAACACTTTTAATCTTAGCTTGAGTTTAACTCTCTAAACCACAGAGCTACATAAATTCGAACAGCTACTTCTTATTTGTGAAAAAAGGATTATCCATTCCCACTGAAATGCAGCTCTGCGATCTAGGGGGTTCAAACCTGCGGTTTAAACGCCAGCTAAAATGGTTGCAATTACCCGTATATGCTGTATACGAACCCTATTGTTTTCCAAAAATGAAATAAAAAATGAAATAGTCCTAATAAATAATAAAAAGTAAGAGCGAAGTATGAAACAATTTAAGTTAAAAAATAACTAAAACAATACAAAAACTTGTTAATGAAACATTTATCAATGTAAACAGAACAGTATTGATGTTTTGTAAGAAGCTATTCTATGATCCGGGGGCCTACACAAGAAAATATGTATGCTAAGGTCACACAAAACACATAGAAATGGAGACACATACTGTATAGAGTTGAACTCTGATCTATTCAGGGGTCAGGCCTTTGTGAATCTGTAAAAGTAAATCAATGAATATACTAAAAAAAAAAAATTATAAAAATAATAATTTGCTGCCAGTGAATCATATGTACTAAAGTTAAGCAGATGCCCTGCCAAATATTGGCAGTCACATTTTTTCAGTTTATGAAATTGAATTACAGAAAGCTGTGGCTGCGTGTTCAGTGGTGGGGTGGATTGTCTGGTGACTTTGCTGATTGAATGGTTTGTTTATGAAGTCCTTCCTGGATACTTATATTTCCTATATGGAATATAAGTACCATAACCGGAGTACCATTTCAGTAACCAGGGTCTGAGTAATGTACTGTGGATACTATATGTATATTTAGCCTAGCCAGGGTACATATCCTGTATTGAGGATAACGTGTACCATAAATAGGCTGTGTGCGCTCCATCCAATGTCCAAAATTTTGATGTTATGTAAGCCTGACTTGTCAGTTACATGTACAATACCCGTACAGTTTTCCATGTTGTAGTATCAATTCATGTACCTCATAAATTGTCTTGTGACTCAAACCACTCATGGAAAAAAATACATGCAAGCATATTATGTGGCTTGGGTATATTTTCTGTCAAGTTAACAAGAAAAGGATTATACTGCAGTGCTGCTCCTTTGTCTGAAACAATCACTAATATAAGGTTTCTTATGATTATTGATATGCTTTGTATACAGATTACATGTGCTTTTGCACACACAGTTTAAGATGACATTTGTGTGTTTGAAAAGAGGCCCCATGTGATGTGTAGTGTATCCACTCTATGGTATTACCACACTCAGGGAATATGTGCCATATGCATGGAGCATGGAAAATGCACCAGAATTGCATCCAGAAGTGGGATGTATCCTCTCCTCCATTGCACATGGCAGGTGATGAGTGATTTTACAAACAGACACACAGCGCCTGAAGGTACATTCTATGCAACAAGAAACTGAGGCGGGTTCTCTACATGAAGCCTTAGGGAATTCCGCTCAGATTTTTGGAGCAGAAAAAGGTAATTTTGGTCTTGCCCACAACTCCAAAAAAGGTCAGAATATTTACCTTCAGAACATTTCGGACAAATTCCACTGAGGTTTTTTATGTAATTTAGTTTTTTAATGTATTTATTTACTTAACTTTTTCCAGAGTCAAGTGTACAGCTCATAATACTCAGAGTGGAGTTTAGTTTGCTCGTCTGAGAAAATCAGACCGGAGACGTGAAGATAATTCTAAATGATGTTCCCCTGACACTCCACTCTCTGTCTGTCATTGATAAAGTTGGGGAGTCAGACATTGACACGTGAGACACACACACAAACACTCCTGTTGGGATCACTGTCTGAGTGGATTTATGACTGGAAGCACATGAAAAACAAGTCGCATCGCTTTGGCAAGCGGAGGGCAAAGACGTTTTCCTCTCTACCTTCTGTAGACAATTCGTTCGGATGTGCACTTAATCTCTCTATAGAGCATATGCAAATGAGCTCCCATAAAGTTGTTGTTTAGAGTGCTGGTGCCTGTGATTCTTAGGATGAGGATTGTATTCTACTGTACTCTACCATTTATTTATTTTATTCTCTTTCTCCTGCCCACTCTCCTTCAAATCCGCTAACAACCCACCCACTGTAATGTTCAGGAGAAATCTCTGCACCCTTTCACACTCCTCTCTCACTTCTTCTGCTCTCTCTGCACTTCCTCCTCCTGCACTCCTCCACTATGTCCTCTTATTGCCAAACCAGCTCGACCATCACCCCCCTGCCCGTGGCTGATGGATTCTCTCAGATCCAGCAGAACCATGCTGCAAGCCGCCGAGAGAAAGTGGAGGAAATCCAGATCCCAAGATGACCTGGCCTCCTATCACACTTTGCTGGCAGCCTTCACATCTGCAACTACATCGGCTAAGACTTCATTATTTCAGTCTAAAATTAATGCATGTGTATCTAATCCACATATACTCTTTTCCACCTTCTCCTCCCTACTTATCCCTTCTCCACCCCCTTCACCCACCTTTCTCTCTGCAGATTACTTCCTGACCCACTTTGAGTGGAAGGTGGCCACAATTCAAAACTCATTCACACATCCAGTGACACCCCACATCCTTCATACTGACCCCATCGCTACACTGTCGTCCTTCAAGGCTCTGGAGGAAACAGATGTGCTCCAACTGGTGACGCACCATCGCGCAACCACCTGTCCACTGGACCCCATTCCCTCAGCAGTCCTCCAGTCTATATCCGGTGAGCTCCTTCCATACCTGTCCTCCATTATCAACACCTCGCTAACCTGTGGCCATGTTCCTACTGTTTTTAAGACTGCCCGTGTTACCCCACTCCTTAAACAACCTAGCTTGGACCCCTCTGATGTAAGGAACTACCGTCCTGTTTCTCACTTACTGTCCAAAACTCTCGAACGAGCTGTCTTTAACCAACTGTCTGTTTTTCTCTACCAGAACAACCTGCTTGACCTGCATCAGCCCGGCTTCAGAACCGGGCATTCCGTTGGAACCAGGAACTCGCCACTGCTAGAGCCTCCTCCTGAGCGAATGGCATCTCTGAGTGAATGGCTACCCATCACCTGAAGCTCAACCTTAACAAGACACTCTTCATGCCAAACAAGACCTCCCCACTACATGACCTCTCCATCACCGTTGACGGCACCATGGTGGCTGCCTCCCGCTCTGCAGGGAACCTGGGGGTGGTCCTGGACAACCAGCTGGACTTCAAAGAGCACATCAGGGCAACAGCACGGTCCGGCAGGTTCCTCCTGTACAACATCAGGAGGATTCTACTGTACCTGACCACCTACTCCAACCAGCTTCTTGTCCAGACCATGGTCACCTCATGCCTGAACTACTGCAACTCCCTGCTCGTAAGCCTACCAGCCTGTGCCATTCTGCCTCTTCAACTGATCCAGAACGCAGCTACCCGGCTTGTGTTCAACCTCCCGAAATGTTTGCATGTCACCCCCCTGCTGAGGTCACTCCACTGGCTGCCAGTTGCATCCAGGATCAGATTCAAAGTTCTGACCCTGGCCTACATATATAAACGTTACATATCAAAACCGTTCAAAAAGTTTTATTAGCAAGCCCAGAATTCTTAATAGAATAAAAAAACTGCGGATTTTGTAGGGAAACAAATTCACTGTCTACTAAACCAAAATTATAGGCTATTTATAGGCTACAACTTTTTAATAATATAGACTATTATTGTTCCTACATCAGAACATGATTTTTTGCATTTATTGTCTGTGACAGTGTCAAGATGAAGGTCGCGGCGAAATTTTGGGGGTTTAATTTCAAAGAAACATGTAGGCTAATTGGGACGTCGACAACTACCACTAGGGGGCCACCGAGGCTAAGATATTCATAACCAGCTCGTAAAAATGTTTGTCATTTTAACCCATTAAAACTAAAAACCCTAGTTTCTAATAAATTACAGTCCACTGATTTTATTTCCACATTGAAAATCTGAATGAGCAAAAACAATCGACTACAATTTATGATAGGCCTATTCCACAGAATAGGCATCTTTATCAGTAGCCCAGTGGTAAACTTCCTGTTTACAAATCCAGATCTCGGTCTGAATGCCACATAGGGCAGAACTTTTTCTCTTTTGGACAGGGACAATCCTATTCAACACTGGATACCAGTATTAAACATTGTGTCATTGGCCTAGATTGGTTTCAGATTTATTTTTGATTTATCCAATAGCTACTGCTGTCTAAAAGTAAGTAATTTGCTTGAATTGAATGACTGTTGCCTTGTGAACACCACAGACTCAAACTGCAAATGAGAGATGATAAGTTAATACAGAAATAAAATTTAAAAATATCATAATAAATTGCCAATCCAGTGGGTTGCCAGGCTAGGTATGCTGTGTGAGTGACCAGCCAGATGCTATAGTGACCAGCTATGTCAGTTGCAAATTCAATGAGATGATAAACCAGGCTCCAGCCTCGGCAAATCAAGCGGGCTTCTCATTCCCCACCACCGGCCTCTCATTTACATTAGTTTTAATAGGATACATCATAAAATAAATACATTTTAAAAATCTTATACGCCCTAATGGGCTCGTTTGCATTAAAATTTTGGCACGAAAATCGAGCAGTTGGTGTTGAAAAGTAATACACCCCGTATTGTATTTCAGTATGAGTGTTTATAGAGAGCACACAATGAAATGCAATGCAATATGCGTTTTGTTTTTAATTATGGCATGATAAATGTGCATCCTTACGTAAAAGCAAACGCAAATATGTATTACATTTTACGATGTGTCGCTAACGTGATTGCATTTAATTAAGTCACTAAAAATCTTCCATATTGATCTCGATTTGGGAAGGTTGTTAACAGTGGTTCCAACGCTTCCTATTGCTAAACTACCGGTTTTCATGTCTCAACGTTTAAGTCTTTTTGGATTCCTGATCGTTTGTCTTGTTTTTTGTCTGCTTGTACTTCACCAACACCTTTGCCCTTGTTTCGTGTTTGTTGATTGTGATATTTTAATAAACTAATTTTGTAACTGTTCATTTTTGTGTTTTAAATAATTTGTGTTGCGGCCCTTTGAGCCGGGGTTGTAACACACTGTATTGTCTCCCTCTCAGATAATATCATGGTGTTATCCTGGATGCTCAGGTAAGCTTCTGGGGGGAAATGCAGCAAGCACCCTGTCCTGCAGGTTCTCCCTTAACAACATCAGGAGAATCCGCCCCTTCCTCACCCAAGAGGCTACAAAACTTGAAGCCCCTGTAATTTCTCATCTGGGCCTACCAGCCTGTGCCAACAGGCCACTGAAAATGATGCTGCTTGGTTTTCAACTGGCCAAAATTCACACATGCCGCGCCATTGTTAAACACCCTTCACTGGCTTCCGGTGGCTGCCCGCATTCAGTTAAAATCTCTCGCACTGGCATACCAAGCTGTGAATGGTACTGGCCTTTCCTTTTTATCTTCAGACAATGATCACACCATACACTCCAACCAGACGCCTCCATTCAGCCTTCTCTCACCAGCTGGCTGTCCCATCCCTTCGAGCACCTGGCATCTGCTTCTTACAGTACCAGCTTTGCTCTGCTCTCATCCCTCCATTGTGGAATGACCTTGCCCCATCAAGCAGGGAGGCAAAATCAAGTTCGGTCTTCTGCAAATGTTAAAAAAGGCTTTTTCTTTCAAATCTCAATGCTTCTGTTTTTTGTTTTTTTTACTCACTCACTCCCTTTTTTTGTACTGTAGGTCTTAAGACATCTACCTTAGCAGTGGCACTTTTCTGGCTTGCCATGTGAAATTAATCTTTTGTAAGTTGCTTTTGCCAAAGGTGTCTGCTAAATGATAAAATTGTAAATTCAAATTTCTCTACCACTTCTAGCATCCCCACTTTTCTGGTGTCCCTCCATAACTCCACCATAGTTCTCTCCCCCACAGACCTCAACTAGATACCAGCTAAATTGTGTTTGTTGACTACTGTCATACCAGCCATGCTTATATTGGTAACGTGTAGGAGTGATGCTATATTGCATTGTAATTCACTCTAGGATGGTGAGACCTGACTGAATGAGAGCCTAGGTTATTAACTCCCTAATCCTGCTTTGTGAAATACCCCTCAGGTGTAGGACAGATCAAAAGCTGGAACAGATGTTTGTAATGATGCCCACACCCCCCCCCCCCACCAAAACCTTCTAGTAATAATCTGGCCTTCAATATCTGCTAATCACAAGGAAATAATTATGCATGCTAAATATAATATTTATATAATAAAACACTTGCAATACACATGGGGATCAACATGTTTTACATAGATTTAAAAAAGTCAGATAAATGAACAGATACATAGGTAAGGAATTAATTAATTAATTAATTAATTAAACATTCTAGGCATACATATGACTTGGAACCCAAATCAAAGTGAAGTTATTTAATCCAGTATGTCAAACTGAGACAGATTTATTGATGCAGTAATATCCAAAAACGGATGCTGTTCCCACAGGTGACAGGACAGACAAATGGACACCTTGGATAATAGGGAAAGGGAATAATTGTTTCTTTTTATTTTTTTCTCTATTCTTGGTAGTGTGAGAGGTACATTTGTTATATCTCAACCACACAAAGCAGGCTATCAAATCAGATCAATCAGAAAATGGAATAAGTAAGGAATTATGTACACTTCGTGCCCGAAAATCTTAGGCAAACAAGACGTGTAATGTGATTGGATTTCTTGAAGTCTTTTTTTCACCGAGTCATCCAATTTGCATCTGTCATTCTTCAGAATGAACCCCACATCTATTCCAATAGAAGCCATAGAGTTGCTGGAGATAATAGCCTATCTGGATGCAGAGTTTTTGCATTTTGAAGAGAAATTGGGGCATTCTCGTCTTGCCACAAGAAGACGCAGGACCTGATGAACACTTTGCTAGAATTGGGATTTGATAGCTGATAGCAGGATGTGGGCGATTCTCAAATGAATGTGATTTGTTTAATAAGTGAAAGCAGTCGGTCTGCTGGATGCACTGTGTCACTCAGCTCCTCATTTAACCAGGATCTGCACAGGAAACCATACAGGCGTGAGGCTTGCCTTACACAAGAAGTCATTCTGCCAATTATCAGCACTAGTGCTTGGCATGCTCACACATACACACATGCACATACATACACACAGATGCACGCACAAACACACACCTACACACACACACACACACACATACACACAGTTTACCTAGTATAGGAGCCATACACCTCATTAATGGGATATTCAGGACACACACTACAATGTCAGTTTTAAAAGGTGAATTTTCTTTAGTACAAAAAACAGAACCATTCTTTCAGAATAGCAGTTTCAAATCAGTTGCTACTGGCTCAACACAGTGACCTCCAGTTTTATCAAAATGGCTGATTATACGTTATGGCACATAAAGGAAGTACAGTTTAACCTCCTCAATGCTGTTTAAAATAAATCACATACTATGAAACAAGCAGTGGCGGCTGGTGATCTAAATATAGGTTGGGGCGCTAGCATTTCAAAAAAAAAAAAAATACATCTGACTTTGACTTTAAACAGAAAAAACAAGCCACCTTGTGTCTCAGTTGCATAAGACAGTTTAATTGGCAACAGTGGAGGACAGTTTTTCAAGTAAGACATCACTGATTGTTTCTAATGGCAAACTCTACAGAAAGTGGGCATTTGATCCCATTAATTTTTCTGATAAAATCTCAAGGCAATCTAACATTTCTGTTTTATTTGGTCTTGCTTTATAATAAAAAGGATTCCCACCAACTTTTAGACCTGGCCCACTCATATTTTGATTAATAAAGGGGTTAAAATTTTTGGATATGTTGCTAATGTTACGTGGACAGAATTGACTGAACTTAGTTAACTTAACAAAACAGTTAAATATCCTTGACTGTATGTTAAAATAATGGAATGTACAGACATACAGCAAATGATTACATGACCATTTCAACATATTTATGAGTTTTTTTGTGCTTCATCAACATATGGATTGGGTTTCACAGAAAACACGGGCTTTTGCTAATGTTACATGGACAGTGTCTAACGTTAGCACAGGGAATCTCCGGGTTCGCCAAATGTACACAATGTTTACATGCATTTACACACGCATTCAACGGGCATCCCAACTTTTCGTCATTTCAACACACATTTCACCTCAAATAATGTGTAGTTTTCATAATTTCGTTTCTTGAATGAGGTGTGCGTTACATGACGCTATCGTTACTTTAGTGGACAGAATATTTATTCATTAATTTCGAGAAATAAAATGAAATTTTTCTCACCCGCCGCTCCAAAATTCGTGAATCTACGATCTTAGCGCAGGCACACAAATACGATGGGAATCACTTCCGCGTTAAATAAAAGTGGATCTCGCAATGTAATACTCGCGAACGTTACTGATTGGTCACGGACAGAAATAACGTTAGCCTTACAATCGGGTTTCTATAAACCTATACAATTGGATTAGCAAAATTCTTCCCGATCATAACAACAAAGGGTTTAATTGAGTTACTTCCTGTGCATTTTAATAGTTACTAAATCCACCGAATCATGTACAGAGAGGGGTATAGCTAACGTTACTGTGATGGACAGAATGAACAGTAACGTTCGCAACTGGAATTAAGCATTGTTTTGAATGTGTGGGATATTTTTCTGTCCACTTCCGATGTATTTTCTGAAATAAAATCTACTACTTTACTCTTTTATTTTCTTCCAATGAACGCCTTGAGAAAGGTTCTTTTTGCAAAGAAATAACCGAATTTTCTTTGCTTTCTGTTCCACTTGAAGAAGCCATTTCGAATTATCTCTCTCGCTTGGTCTAGGTCTACTTGAATGAATGAGTAGCAGCCGACTGAACCTATCCGTAGTACTTGCGCACTCGCAGTGATATCCTGCTAGATGCCGGCTGGGCGTGATAAACATGCCTTAAATCCAATCCAATAATATCATAAACCATGAGGACTAATCAGAAAAGGGTAGGATAGTCCGGGGCGCACAGGCCTGCGCCCGGGGGCTACTTTTTTGGCCGCGAATCAGGCAGAAGAATCAGGGGGCTCGCCTGAAAATGAATGAGTGCTCTGATTCACCATAACATTACCGGCGCCCTGCAGTCCCCTGAACATGCATATGTAATGTATTAAACTTTAGACAACGCAAGGCCAACATATAACATGTTTAAGCTACTAAAAAATAAAATAATAATAAAAAATAATAATAAAAAATAATAATAAAAAATAATAATTTTTTAAAAACTTTTTTTTAAATTTGTATGTGGGGGAGGGGGGGCGGCGCCCCAGCGCCCTCTATAGGCCGGCCGCCACTGGAAACAAGTCCACATTCCGGCTTGTAATTAAAAGTGTAAAGTGTGTGCGTTTTCAGGTGCATTTACTTTAATGCTAAAAGTTGATAATTGACTGAATTTTTCATTCATTTATTTATTTTAATGTAACAAGGCAGCACTTAACTCCAAGCATGAAACCAGACCTGAAACACAGTTTTTGAATATAATTAAGTAGACTCTTGTTAACTTGGGTTAACTTTTGTGGAAAACGCAGGATTTAATTTTCACCTGACTCAGGATTTCATATCCGTGTGCTGAGTATTTTTTTTTATATTTCTTGTGTAGTATTTTTTTTTCTGCTTTGTGACATTGCATAATTGTGTTTTGCTGCAGTGTCAAGAAGCTAACCAAGCATGAACAACACTGCTGTATTGGGGGGAAAAAGTGCAGCAGGTGCCGCTGCTGACTTTGACACTGGTCCGGTGGAGGCCTGTGCCACCCTCACTTCCCAATGCTGCTGTTCAGCACACAACAGCAGAGTCAGTGACATCACATATGCAAAGACATCTAACGCTAACACTTTCTGTGAGTGCTCCTTCAGAAGACCGCTTGGTAAAAGTGGCAGCACAGCAGCTAATTGCTGACCTGAGGAAATGTTCCATTGCTTCACTGTACCCAATTTGGGTTTAGACCTCGACAGAATTGGCACTGAGATAGAGGAAATTCAGCTGTTGCAGTATTTTAAGAAGTCTGAATAACTAGGTGTACCAAGTGTGCCACTTGGTATGTCATGGCAATGTCATTGGTGGCTATTGACATAAGTATTTATGAATGTTGATGTACTGTTTATGAAGGAGTTACACAGCTCTTATGACAGCGTTACCAGAAAAGCAAGCAGGATGTCCGCAGCACTTAAGACATCATCATCTGCCATGTGTCTGATATACTTTTATCTTTGTTTTATATGCATACAGTCTCTTACTTTAACAGCATACAGTGCAAGTTATATTTCATAGTATTGTTAATCAAGATTCATCATGGTTATTATTTTTATTTGTATACATCCAAAAAAAGTCCTAATGACGCTCATCTGTCTTAAATGAACAGAATCATATCTGTCTAAGGAAGAACACATCTTTTTTGGTTTGTACTAAACTCTTAAAATCACAACAAGGATGATGTTTTGAAGACAAGCTTGTTTCTGGTGCATGTTCCAACACCATGGAGCACAGAAGCCATCTTCCCAAATTCAGACGAAAGGCCAAGCGCAGTAAATAACAGCAGGTCATTAGAGTGGAGATTGTAGGTACATGAATTCTAGGTAAAACGACTGCCAAGATAAACAGGAAGTTTCCCTGGAATTGCTTTATAAATAAAAATGTGCCAATGGGTCCATCTGCAGTGGCCTAATGAGGTCAAGCCTGCCTTCTTGTACAGATGTCAACAGGGGAGTTTTCATTAGTGATAAAATGCAAGGCACCACAATAAATGGTGTTTCATTACGGTTTTTTTCTTTGACATTTTTCTTTTCACGCACCATCAACCTTTTGTTGCGTTTTAGTTCTGATTACGGGTTTGCAGGTACAATGTGGTATTTTGGTGGTGCACTGGCAGCCAGAAAATGTGTAATATAGTAGGAGGCAGGATTTGCTGAATCGGGTGAAGGGAAGATTGTGTGTAAGGAAAGGAGCCCTGCCCGGACCGCAGCTCAACAGATCCTAAGGCCATCTCCTGATTGGTTACCACGCTCGCAGGCACATCTCCCTCTAGTCAGACTTGTAATTCACATATCACTGATGCTCGGATTCTGAGGCAGACAGGTATGCATGCAGGCACTTATTCATAAAATTGGGAAAACGGTAGAAATGAAAGAGTAATCCTGCGGTGCAGCTCTGTCTTCTGATTTGATATACTGTATGCAATCCATCTTAGAATCTACTTTCAATTTGGCTTCATTTTAATTACACTGCCAATGTTTTGTATTCCAGTGTAAAACTGCAACACGAGCAGTGTGTTTGTAACATGATACAATGAACCAGAAAGGAATGATATATATATAATATATATACACTGCTCAAAAAAATTAAGGGAACACTTAATCAACACAGTATAACACCAAGTCAATTAAACCAAACCGGTCATGCTGGATGATGTTGCAGGCAGCATAACATTTGCCACGCCATCTCTAGACTCTTTTACGTCTGTCACATGTGCTCAGTGTGAACCTCCTCTCATCTGTGAAGAGAACGGGGCGCCAATGGCGAACCTGCCAATTCTGGTGTTCTCTGGCAAATGCTAATCGAGCTGCAAGGTGCTGGGCTGTGAGCACAGGTCCCACTACAGGACGTGGGCCCTCATGCCACCCTCATGGAGTTTGTTTCTGACAGTTTGGTCAGAAACATGCTCACAAGTAGCCCGCTGGAGGTCATTTTGTAGGGCTCTGGCAGTGCTCTTCCTGTTCCTCCTCGCACAAAGGAGCAGATACCGGTCCTGCCGCTGGGTTGTTGCCCTTCTACGGCCGTGTCCAGCTCTCCTCGTGTAATGGCCCATCTCCCGGTATCTCCTCCACGCTCTTGAGACTGTGCTGGAAGACACAGCAAACCTTCTTGTGACGGCACGTATGGATGTGCCATCCTGGAGGAGCTGGACTACCAGTGCAACCTGAATGGGCTGCAGGTACCGACTCATGCTACCAGTAGTGACAAGGGCACTAGCAAAATGCAAAACTAGAGAAAAATCAGTCAAGAAAGATATGGAGAGAGAAATGGTCTGTGGCCACCACCTGCAAAACCATTTACTTTTTGGGGGTTGTCTTGCTGTTGCCTCTCCTGTCCATCTGTTCACTTTCATTTGCACCAAAGCAGGTGAAATTGATTCACAATCATTTACGCTTCCTAACTGGACAGGATATCCTAACTCGATATCCCAGAAGTTTAATTGACTTGGTGTTATACTGTGTTGATTAAGTGTGCCCTTAATTTCTTTGAGCAGTGTATATAAATCCAAATCGGCAGAAACTGAAGAGAAACCAACTGTAGTTAGTATTTGCTCCAGTCCTGTAAAATCAGCTCACTATGGTAATGGGGGGGGGGGGGGTACATTAAAAAGCAAATGCTTTATGTTTCATCTGTCCTTTTAAATTGACCAGAGAATAATACAAGACTGGTGACGTTTCTTAGAAATCCAGTCGATAAAAGGCAGATTACAAATTAGGTTTCAACGAAAACCCTCCCTCCCTGGGTGATGCCATTGCAGAACAATGCCTCACCCAAAATGTCAGCGCTGGCGTGGTCCGGAGTGGATATAAAACGCGGGACACATCACTGTTTCTTCAAATAAGCGCCTTAGCTGGTTACATTTTTTGCCTGGGAACCCACAGCCAAGAATGTAAGAATACATTAAGGAGAAAACAGGCTGCTCAACCCATCTAAGCTCATTATTTACCTGTCTAGACAGTTTCCAGCAAGTCAAGTGAAGTTATCTCTTCTGCAGGCACACCTGAAGTTGGTCAGTAAATTGCATGCGGATTTCATATAGGAGAACAGCTATGCCAAAAAGGTGCAATGTTTTTTTGGAAAGACACCTTCCCTCATACTGTACCTTGAGTACCCCAGAGTCAGGCTGAAGACTGTTCCAATCGGTGCCCTGAGGTGCAAAGTTACAAGTAAGGATTTGGTTTAAAAGGTACAGGAAGCCAGCAACCTGCATGTGCAATGGGGGGGGGGGTGCAGGGGGGGTTGAGCCGGGGGTGGTGGCAGGAGATACCCTGATGCCCAAACGTTTACCAAGCCGAGTACCAACAAAAAACGTCATCGTTCATTTGGAATTATTTTGGTTTCAAAATCAATGATGCAAAACAAACACGAATACTTGTGGCAGCAGAACCTCAATCAAACACAACCAATTTATTCTACCACATGAAATTCAATTACAAGCTGAAGTAGGCTACGAGAAAAAAAGATGTTAAATACGTGACAATTCTGCGTAAATTGAGTGTTCATAATATCCCAGCATGATACTTATTTCCGGGTTTTTGCTGATAATATGGCATGCTATGTTAACGTTACTGCATGTCACTAAACAGCAGGCTATGCAGTAAGCAGTAGATACGGTATTCTAGTACACGGGACGCAGTAGATGGGGTTCTGATTCGGACACAGCCCAGTATTAGTGCCTAGGCTACTCTTTCTGTGACACCCATTACGGTTCACTATATAACATATCTCCGTATCCAGCAGGCTCTCAAAGGCAAACGGAGATAACCGTAACCATCGCATTTCATTTAGCAAAAGACGATTAACACAGTGTGAATGTTTTCTTTTACTTATCAACACTCAAGAGAGAGCCTATGTAATCCCCTCCCGCAATCAGTCTTCCCATTTCAAAAGTTGCATTATAGGCTAATTGATTCATGTATAGCCTACTCTGGCATGTACCTCTTTTGTTTGTACACTGGCTGTATATTGTTTATGTGTGAAAAAATTCCAAAGCTGCGTTACCTTCACCTACATACAAACAAAGTTTGTATGTATGGTCCAGTCTGATTTATTGTTAAAATTGAGAAATATTTAGGCTAAATTTCTTTATGTTTAAACAAAATAAGTGTTTTATTGTTAAATTAATCGCAGTTATTAATCGCAAAAACGATAACAAAAAAATAATCACAATCATTATTTTTCTCATAATCGTGCAGCCCTAGTGTGAACTTGTGCCCAGCTGCCTCTCTATTGCTTGCAGTCTCTTTCAGTTGTTTATTTGTTTTAGAAATGAGTTATTGGCATGTTCTCAAATCTATGTGTTCCCATTCCCCTACACCTCTCCCTCACAGCTCAGCTCTGCTCCACAATCAATCACAGGCCGCCCGTTTTTTTTTCTTCACCACAACAGCCAGCGAATCAATCCTCAGAGAACTGTTGGGACCACATCCTGAGGCTGTGGTGGCAAAAGAGTTCTCTCTTTTAAAAAAGGGAAGAAGAAAATGAAAGTTTCCCCAGCCTGTCTCCGCTTCCGATTCAGACTTGGACAGCTGCCTGGTCCTGCACAGGGGCATGCTGAAAACGCAGTCTCTGTTCATTAATAACCTCATGACATCGCCTTATTTATTCTGCTTTGCGAAAGCCCTGATCCGGGCTGAGTTCTGTAGCTTACCTTCTTTTTTTTTTTTTTGACACACTATTAATTTAAACAGCTGGATATTTACTGAGGCAATTCAGGTTAAATACCCTGCTCAAAGACACTGTGAATTACAGTCACCGGAAGCTGAACATGTACCTTTCTCTTTTACAAGCCCAGCTCATTACCTCATGTGCTGCACCTAATGGATTTCAGTAGATTTTCTATCTGTGGCTTGGTTTGGGTAACCGAATAAGAGAAACAAAATTGTCCTAAACCGTGACCGTGTTGCCTTTAACCACACTGGTTCATGAATATTCATAATGAGACAGAGGCCTGTATTAAATCACCATGCCCTCTATAGCCACGGGTGACAGCATTTGGTCAGAGTTATAGAATTAAACCATGTTTTTTTTAAAAGGGATGATGCAAAGCACTTGAAGGGTCATACAATGCATATGAAACTATCATCATTGGCTATAAATCTGTCCATGTTTACTCAAATTCTGCACCTGCTCTTAGCAAACATGTGAAGTGAAACAAATACATAAAAATATAATTAATTAATGAAAAAATTCATAGGAAAGAATAAAACATAAAATTGTTTTGAAGACCTACCAGTTCTTAGTAACTAATTCACTGTTGCTTTATTCACTATTGCATAATTAGTTGGTTGCTGTTGTTTTTATTAGATCATTAGTTATTTTCTGTTGTTCTCCATTTTATTTGTGTGTCTTAAGCTCTGCAAATGTACCTGTGTTTTAGCAATGCAAGCCATGCCTATAAAGATAGTTGAAGTTGAATGCTACAGAAAAATTGCTCTCCATATTTTGTGTTCCGGCTTCTCCTGGCATATGGCTCATTCAAGTTTGCAGTGCAGATGAGATCTAAGCATAAAAATCTTCCACTGTGCTGTCTCTTCGAAAATCAATAGCAAGATGAGCTTTTCATAATGGTAGCAGTGTACATTGCGCTTATGCGTTGTGGCTGTGCTCATTTGAATAATTACTTGTAGTAAATACACCGTTAAATCAATTACTTGTAGTAAATACACTGTTAAATCAATTACTTGTAGTAAATACACCGTTAAATCAATTACTTGTAGTAAATAAACTGTTAAATTAATTACGTGGTAGATTTGTCTGCACAACAGTCCCCCGTCAGCAGACTCACCCCCGCCTTAACTGTCAGTCATCCCAGGCTACTGCATGAGCATTCAAGGGGGAAAAAAAAAACATCTATTTCATTATAAGTTCACTACTGTCAAAAAGAGTTTGACTCCACCTGTAAGCACCTGTGTCTGGGTTTGACAGTTTTGGAAAGGAAAGAACAGTCAAAATAAAATGAATAGGTAAACAAAGAACATAAATCAAAGTTGAGAGAATGAACAGATTAATGGCACCATGTCAAATATGTTGGAGGAAATTGGTGCTGCCTGCAGTACATTTCCATCAATGAGATGAGATTCTGTCGACTGTTTTAGCCCACAGTGAACAGCCACACTAAATTCATGGGAAAGGGATTATTTAGGTTATAGCGGGTTAAGCCCATTATTTTATCAGGGTGATTTTTGCCATTTAGTCTGCAAGGAAGAAGCTTGTCCATATGGCATTGTAGTTTGCACTGTGTTTGTCCTACATTTCAAGGTAAATATTTGTGATTTAACATTTGTTTTGATCAGTTTGTTCTCTGTAACAGGCTCAGAACACCATCAATTTAACAAGGTCACTATTGTACTTAAAAATACATTGTTTACAAGTTTGTGTGCCCTTGATTTATTTCTTTAATAATAGCATCCTTATTTTAAAAAAAGACAATATATATATATATATATATATATATATATCTATATATATACAGTCAAGCCGGAAAGTACACCTTTCACCTTCTCCACATTTTATTACGTTACAGACTTATACTACAATAGATTGAGTTCATTTTTTGCCTCAAACATCTACACACAATAGCCAATGATGACGAAGTGAAAACAGGTTTTTAGAAAATATGCAATTTTATTTTACTGACAAAAATAGGTTATTTAGGGGTTACATATCTGTACACACCCTTAGCCTAATACTTGGTTGCTGCACCTTTGGCAGCAATTACAGCTTCAAGGCTTCTTGGGAAAGAAGCTACGAGCTTGGCACACTTGTTTCTGGACATTTTTGCCCATTCCTCTTGGCATATTCTTGCAAGCTCCATCAGGTTGGATGGGGAGCTTCGGTACACAGCCATTTTGAGCTCTTGCCACAGAAAAGAGCAGGTTTTCTTCAAGGATCTCGGTGTACTTAGCTGCGTAAATCTTTTCCCTCTAGGACTAGTCGCCCCGTTCCCACTGCTGAAAAACATCCCCACATCATGATGCTGCCACCGCCATGCTTCACTGTAGGGATGGTATTAGCCAGGTGATGGGTGGTGCCTGGTTTCCTCCAGGCGTGACTCTTGGTATTCAGGCCAAAAAGTTAAATTTTGGTTTAATCAGACCAGAGAATCTTGATTCTCATGGTTTGAGAGTCCTCTAGGTGCCTTTTGGCAAATTCCAAGCGGGCTGTGATGTGCCTTTTACTAAGGAGGGGCTTCCGTCTGGCCACTCTACCATAAAGGCCTGATTGATGGAGTGCTGCCTAGATGGTTGATCTTCTGAAAGGTTCTCCCATCTCCACAAGGATACGCTGGAGCTCTGTCAGAGTGACCCTCGGGTTCCTGCTCACCTCCCTGGCCAAGGCACGTCTTCCCTGATTGCTCAGTTTGGCCGGGCTGTCACGAATCTACTGTCATGTCACATTTTATTTTCTCTTCTTGTCTTTGTTAGATTTCTTGTTTATGTCACGTATTGTGTTTAGTCTAGTCACGCCACGTTTTATGTTTTATTCTTGTTACGTTTCATTTTTATGTCATGTCACGTTTCATGTTTGATTTATGTTACGTTTCCCGTTCATTGTTAGCGTACACATTTCCGTGTTTTTCCGCAGCCTTGCGTTCATGCTGTTTCTCTTTCTCTTGCTGTCACTCACACTTCCCTAATTGTTTCATTCTCCCGTGTCTATTTACTAATCTACTAACGTTAGATCAGGATTGGGTAATACGAACTCTCTAACCATGTGTTCATGTTTACCTTACGTTTCTCGTGCATGTCATTTACTAATTTACTAACGCTAGGTCAGGATAGGTTTTTTACTAACGAGTACTAATTATCTTGTTACCTTGTCAGCCTTCCACACCTGATTTCCATTCGCATGCTGCTCTCAAGCTAAGTGTCTGCACCTGTCTACACCTGCATTAAAGCTCAGTGTTCCTGTCTTGTCTTTGCGAAAATGTCAGTGGAGTGGACTTCGGTCTTGACTCTTGCGGTGCCTTCGACCCCGAGCCTGCCTACCGTCTGCCTGTACTTCTGCCCAGCTGATAGCTACTCTGGTTACTGGACTTTTGCATGGTGTACCAATTCCGAGACTGCCTTCTTCTTCGGTACTGTACATTAGTTTTGGCTGGATTTCTGTGTATGAACTTTGCTTGTTTTTGACCACGCTCTTTGGACATTCCTGAAATAAAGCCCTGACGGGACTTTATTTTACCACTGTTTCTGAGTCGTGCATTTAGGGTCCAACCCTCACGCACCCGTCTCACGGGCGGCCAGGTCTAGGAAGATTCATGGTGGTTCCAAACTTCTTCCATTTACGAATGATGGTGGCCACTGTGCTCTTTGGGACCTGTAAAGCTGCAGAGATTGTTCCGTACCCTTCTCCAGATCTATGCCTTGACACAATCCTGTTTCTGAGGTCTGCAGATAATTTATTTGACCCCATGGCTTGGAGTTTGCTCTGACATGCACTGTCAACTGTGGGACCTTATATAGGCAGTTGTTGGCAATCCCCAGTCATGTCCAATACATTTAATTTATCACAGGTGGACTCCAATTAAGTTGTAGAAACATCTCAAGCAGGATCAGTGGAAACAAAATGCACCTCAGCTCACTTTTTGGTGTCATATCAAAGTGTGCACATATGATATTTTTTAAATAAAATATCTTTTTAATAAATTAGCACAAATGTCTAAACCTGTTTTCACTTTTTCATTATGAGCTATTTTGTGTAGAATTTTGAGACAAAAAATTAACTCAATCTATTGTAGAATATGTCTGTAATGTAATAAAACGTGGAGAAGGTGAAAGGGTTGTGCAGACTTTCCGGCTTGACTGTATATATATATATATATATACACACAAGGAAACTTTCTGCTTTTTGCTTATTTACAAATGTTTTTGCTACAGGATATAATTTCTTCTTCTGTGGTAATAGCATCTGTTTCCCCCGTGCATGTTGTAATTCTGGATAACTTCATATTAAGTCATACATACTGTATATGTCCAAACATACAGACTACTTTGTTATAGTTCCTGGAGAGCAGACATGAGTTTTCTGCATCGTTGGCTCATTAAGGTTCCTGACCTTTGCCTCTCACCCAATGTGCAGCATTATAATAAAAACATTTTTTTTGTTGTGGTTGTTTTTTTTTTCCCCCTTTGTGACACATCCCTCCCTGAACTTGTGCTGTATTGTACTTCTTAACAAATATTCCATTAATCTAATCTCTTGATAATAAATGTGTTATGTTCTGAGTCTGTGTTGTTTCATTTAAGTATTTTTCTGATATTGTGGTTTCTGTAGCATACACTTTTCCATGTTTTCCGCAGCCTTGCATTCTGTGCTGTATCTCTCGCTTCCTCTCACAGAGTTTTACTTTCGTTTCTGTACGCTTCGTGTGTATTACCCTGCACTTCTAATTATTATATAGGACTTATAAAATTACTAACTGGCTAAACACGGGTGTGGTTAACTAATCTACTAACGTCAGGGTTTAATAGAATTATTACTAACACAAACTAACAATTTAGTTCTCATCACGTTTCCACAGCTGTTTTATGTTTCCTTACGTATCCAGTCATTGTCGTTTTAACTAATTTACTAACGTCAGGGCTAGGATAGGATAACTACTAACGATTTACTAATTGCCTTGTTACGTGTCTCAGTTTTCTCAAGCTGTTTTCCTTTTCCTCCTATTCTCAAGCTAAATTGTCTGCACCTGTCTACACTGCATTTAAACCAGTAGTCCAAGTTCCTCAGTGCGAGTTCGTAAAACAAAAATCTGTAGCCTAAGCATTGTCTGTTGCCTGTTTTTTTCCCCGATTTAGATATACCTGTTTGTTTTTCCGAGTCAGTGTTTCGTGTTGTTATAGGTTTTAGTATCTGTTGATTTTCGAGTCAGTGTTTCGTGTTGTAGCAGGTTTTAGTTTCTGTTTGTTTCTTGTTCTGTTTTCGAGTTTTGATTTCCTGGTGATCGACCTCCATCCGTGTTCTCGCGACTATTCTTTGAATTCCGTTTTGTACCTCTGCCGAGCCTTGCCGTTTTCGACCCCTGCCTGTTTAACTTCCCTTCTGGATTCTGTTTTTGTACCGTGCCTGGACAATAAACCTTTGTTTGTTGCACTCCTGCCTGCTTTTGGGTTCCTGTCCAACGGATCGTAACAAAATGATTAAGCAATTTAAATAAACCAAAGTCTGCATGGACTGCATAAGTCACTTATAAAATTGGCAGCAATAATCACTTTGGAGAACAGCCTCCTATTGGGCACTTTTTAGTAGGCCAGACTGGTACTACACTGAAGTACCCTGAAAAAAAGATCAATTAAATTCAGAAATGACCAAAAATAACTCATAAATCTATGAGGGTACATAAGAAATCATACTTTATACTATGATACTACTATGACTGTCTAGGAATGTGTTATGCAGCACTTGTGATGATCTTCAGTAGTCATTTTGTATGGTTTTCTGTAATGAACTGTACTAATGGAGAGCCTGACAATGCACATCTGTAGTGCATTTCAAAATGGAGGCAAATTCCTCAAGAAGCAGGACAAAATCGACTAGCTACAGTGTGCCTGTTCTGAGATGCCCTTAAGTCTGATAGGCAGTTATTCACTAAGAAGGAAATTGAACATTAAAAGGCATTAAATAGAGATTATGAATTTCTCCGTGTGAAAGCTCTCACAGTGACAGGTTGTTTGTATGGGCTGAGATCAGAGGATCTGTATAAGGGTGCCGTATGTACATGTTTTTAAGCTATTTCAATAATCAGCAACTGCCACCTTATACAAATGGTATAAGAAATAAAGTATGGCAACTGTGGAGTGAAATCAACATTATATAAAATCATGTTTGTTTACTAGTCATGACAGTTGCCATTTTGTGGGATGGACTTGTTTCTTTTTCGACTGACAGTTCATCTGGGCAGCATGACAGACAATCAAACAGACAAATAAATAAATAAAACCTGTTTCTGTAGCATAACCGACTCAAAACAAAAAACAAAGCAACAACAACAACAGCAGAAAGGTTGTGGCTGGATTATTTGTGGTCATGATTCCAGTCAGGGAGAGGGTGCAGTCAAGCTGGAACAATGCAGGCCGTTCAAAAAGCAGGGCTTAAATGCAGAGCTGCCTAATACTCCCATTTGGTCCAGAACTGCTGAATAGAACTGAGATTAATTTGCGCATGCTTGGTCCACTGCGTTCCATTTCCAATTTTATGATTTCAAAACTGTCAGCAGTTTCTTTTATACATGGAGTCTGAATGGAGACATTATGCCGCCTGTAACCCGATTTCCATTCAAAGGACTGTCAATGTTTTAGTGCCTTGTTAGCTGTAAGGATATTTCTCATAGGATAACTACTTTCGCTCCTACCATCTGATTGGCTGAGCACATCCATGAAGTTTATAATGGCATACACTTGTCTGTGCGCATGTAATAAAGTCACAGTTAATGGCATAAAAAAGAGAGGGTATTTTGTAACCAAGGCAACCAGAAAAAAAGATATTTAAGGCAGCGCAGCTCCAGATGAAGCTGGACAAAAAACAATAAACAAGGGAAAGAAAACAGAGAATGGAAATATGGAAAAATGCTGCTCTTTCATGGCAGATGTAGGTGTAAGGTACATACGTTTATTTGCGCACATTGCAATTATATATTTGAGACGAAAGTTAAACATACAAAAACAGGGCCTGATTTTTTTTAAATGTCAGGAATGTCTTAGCCATTATATCTAAGCATAGCCAGTGTCCATACATGTCATAGATTTCACACAGATTGTAAAATTACGCAGGTACCTCAAGACAGATATTCAGGGATGTAAAAGACATTAGTAATTATTAAACTCACACATATGTGTGTGTGTGTGTGTGTGTGTGTGTGTGTTTGTGGCTATGTTACTGCCCTGTTGTATTTCAGACATATCTCAGAAAAAAAGCTTAATTTTCACAAGGTCATATTTTTATCATTTAGATATGGAGAAAATGATAAAGCAAGATTAGAACAATTAATAAACTTGAACAAAATGTCAAAAAGTCAAATTGATATTAATTTCAAACATGCATGCCTCACTGAGCCTCATCCACAATGACATTCAGACCCACACTTTCCAGTTTCAAGAGCTTCTGACTTATTTCACATTATTTTACTTTCCATCCAACATTAAATAGGCCATTTCATATCCCACTTGTTGCCTGATAAAACAAACGTGTTTTATCTTTAAAGTGCTGAGAAAAGAAAAGCCTAGAGAAATCTTAACTGGTAAAAAAAACAATAAGGAAAACGGCAGGTATTCCTCTGAAGGGCATTGTAAGAACAGAAGATGGAGAGTGATTTTTAACACAGTTGAATAAATGCATTGGAGGACCATGACACACATATGAGTACTGTGATCTAAGTGCTCATCATTGAACATATTTTTCTCATAACTACTTTAATGAATTAGAGAAATACTATGTGTGTGTGTGCATGTGTGTTAGAGAGAGAGATAGAGAGAGAGAAAGAGAGAGAGAGAGAGAGAGAGAGAGAGAGAGAGAGAGAGAGAGAGAGAGAGAGAGAGAGAGAGAGAGAGAGAGAGAGAGAGAGAGAGAGAGAGAGAGAGAGAGAGAGAGAGAGAAAGAGAGAGAGACTGATGTATGACTGTCTATGAATGTGTTATGGAGCACTTGTGATGGCCTTATGACTGAGCTGTTCTCAGATTTTTTTTTATTGTATTTTATTTATTTAATTAAGTACAGAATAACAACCTGGTTTTTATGTGTGGATGTTTGTTCAGTTGGAGATTGGAGGAGGAAAAATGTCCTGGTAAAATTCAATAAGTATTTAAAGAATTACTCTGAGCCTTGCGTCGCACATGCCCAGTAGTTAAAATCATGGCTGAATGCAGGTCTGTGCAGAGAGGAACAGTAATGTTTTTTGGCACTTTGCGATACTGTAGAATGTTAAGAGGGAAATTGAATGAGCACAGTGCCCCGGGAGGCTAATAACATTATGGATCTCGGATCCAGACTCTTCTGATGAAACGGAACAGAGAATGTTGACTGAGAAAATTATGTGTTGTGTTCCTGTGGGATGCTGTCCAATCCCAGAGGATAGCAGCCGCAATATGAAGTGTTCATACGTGTGTGTATATATATTTTTTTTTTTTTGAGGGGGCGGGAGGGAGTGAGGGTGGAAACTGAAATCTCACTAATGGCAAAACACCCCACAGTGATTAGCTGCTTATGACGTTATGTAATTACACCTGCAAATGCTGTGGTAGCAAGACTTGGTCTTGCCATCACAATCTTGGAATGGAGGTTTTAAGTCCTTATCTTCCTCATTTGGTGAAACAAAAATGATTTTTGTGTTTGGAAAAACAAAAAGGATCAGAATCAAATGTTCTGATGTACAATCACGAGGGAATCAATGCTTTATGGATGGCAACTTGTTTTTCTTGTTTATATTATATTTAGATATGAGGGTCAGGGGAAAGCAAAGTTTGCTACGTTTTCTCATTGTTCTTTGTAAGAGAGAAGCTGCAAATTAGATAGAACCTCACGGCCTTTGGCAACTGATTAAAACAATGCGTACAGCCTGGAGAATAGCATCGATTTGGCCTGTGTGGGCTTCTAAAACGCTATTCATTAGTGAGCGCTGTGATGTTGGAGATTTGTTTGTTTAAATGACATCTCTGGCTGTTCACACGGCTAACACTAGACAGGAGTAAGGTGCTACGGTCATTATAACACATCTTTAGGCGACTCTTAAACGTTTCCAAAAAAAAAGTTACAAGAATCAATAAAAAGTGTTCATGTATCAAATGATAAAAAGTTATGCCGTATGCCTGTTTTATTGTTACTTTAAAAACTGGAAATGGTTAGGAAACTGGACTTCACTCAAAAGGTATGGGCTCAATTCCCAGTTGGGGATCTGCAATTATACCTGTGTGCAATGATGTACTTAAGCTGAGCTGCTTCGTTATCCAGCTTTTCAGATGCATGGTTTGTATATTTAAAAGAGAAATGTAACCTGTGAGTTACTCTTGATATACTAAATGCCAATATGTATTTATTATTCATTTATAACCTGGTAAGAGACCAGCCTGGATTCACACTAATTTTGGCAATAAAGTATTGGGACCACAGAGGTCTTTAAATTCAATTTAATAAAAATAATTTTATCGGGAGAAAAAAACTAATGTGCAGAGTGCAAAAGTGGACAAACAAACAGATTTTTTAGTGCAAGTGCTCTCCTGAGTTATTCGGGCCTAGATTCAGTCACGTGTCCTTATATTTGACAGAAAAATTGTTAGGCTAGTTAATTTTGGTAACAGAACTCACCAAATGTGAATATTATTATAACAAGAACTTTAATTTCATAGTGACTAAAAGCTAAGGTCACATTCTGAATCCAGACCTGTCTGTCTGTCTTTGTGGAGACTGAATTAAATCCTTGCCTGTTTCTTTTGACTAATCTGGGTTCAGACTGCAAGTGCCAAGCCAAGTGTGAGGCATTTTTTCATATATCAGGTACACTTGAGATCCATTCCACACAGTCCCAGAATCTGAAACATTTTCTTTCAGTTTTTATTTTATTTTTCTGTCTCTTTTTGTTATCAGCATGATCAAGCCAGCACTGAGAGAACAGCAGAGATGGAGAGAAAACACCAGAAGAAGCAGGAGCAACATTAGTGTGACTTATACAGGGCTAAACACAGCTGTTAGCAGGAGAAATGAAAGCTGTTATAACCCACTGAGTATTTAGAGGTGCATTGATGTTTACTTCATGGACTGATGCCTCCACAAATCCAATGTTCATTGTTCACATAAACATGGACTACCTATATTTGTTCATGTTTATGTGTACTGAGGGTACTCGTTGCACATCCTTGTGGTTATTACAAACTGCTTGTGTTTATTTATGGTGTATAAGCAAAACTAAATAATAATAATAATAATAGCAATATTAGTCATAATAATAAAAATAGGAATATTAATAATAATAATAATAATAATAATAATAATAATAATAATAATAATAATAATAAATACTCACACAATTATTTGAATATGAGGTGGATATCATTGACGGCTTCAGTGTTTCTGCAAATAACGGCATTGTCTGCAATTGTTTCCATTAAATGTTTTCCAGAATATAAATTGTGTACTGCATTACTAAACTGTGTTTAGATTTTACTGGTCTTTTGCACACTCTGTGGCCATGATATAAATGGTTTTTTTAACAGATAATTTACTTGGGCAATTATGCTCTGTGAAACTCCTATGTATCCAATGTACTGTAGGTGGTCGATGCAAAGTTGCACTCAATATAATTAAATTATTTTGTCCCAACCGACGCCCACAGATAGAAAATGTAAATTTGCCCACAGTTCCTATGCTGTTGCCGTTTCTTTATTTTTTTTAAACTGCATAATTAAGGCATAGGTGATAATTAAATTAATGAAAATGTAGCTTGTAAAAAACAACAAACCCATGCACATATTTAAATATCTGTCTTGCAAGCCGCCGGTGGGTACTCCGTTACGTGTACTTGAGTAGATTTTTGAAGATTTTGTAATTAACCAAGTATATTTTGAAAGACATAACTTTAGTTATGTCTAAAAAAATACTTACTACTCTGTTACATTTACAAAGTATGCAAAGTTACATAGTCTAAACGAATGCAGGAGGTAAAATGTTTTCCCTCAATTTTTTTTGTCTACTCTGTCTTATTTGTGTCCGACTCCAAAGCATCCAACCTGCTGCGATACTGTCCAATCAGCTACACACTCATCGTGGCGCTTATATGGTTCAAATAGTAAGCGAACAAGATGGTGATATGGATAAAGATAATAGCCATCTAGAAATGTACATATCTACCTACTATAGATGCCTAGTTAGATATCAGCATAGCCAACTACATAGACAACTATCCCACCTTTATTTTAACTATTTTGCGTTGCCAGTTATGAAAATCAAAAATAATGGGGGAGATTATCCCTGGCCTCAATAATGTTAGGCAAAATAATAGCTGTTATTTGAAATGTCTGCTTTGCCTTCCAAAGGATGGACAAATTTCTGTTTATTTGAACTCCACTTGAAACCTAAATAAACATGTTAGGGTAAGTCATCCGTGTATTTTCTCTATTTCGTAGGCTATCACCGATATTTAAAAATGGTTTGAAAGCATGATGTTGATGTTGCCAGAATTATGCTGTACACCCTGCCCTTGCTTTGTTATATATCTGTATAAAAATTTTATGCGGTATATCTGTATAAAAAATCACAAGCTTGATTAATTATGTTGTAAGCAATATAATGATAATGATAAACAGGGGCAAGAGGCAACAGCACTGGAAAGTGTGGGTGCTAACAATAACTTGACATGACACTCTTTAGGAATTGGCTTACATAGGGATGCCCATGTCCATTAAAAAAGTACATACTCATTGTATTATATTTTAATGATGGAGCTATGCAATACCTTGAGAAAAAAAGATTTCTCCCTAACCCAGTGATTTCTGGACCTGGAGAGCCACAGGGGGCCACAGTTAACTGTGTAATCGACTGCTTTAATTGATCAATTAGGTGCCAAGTACAAAAACCAGTAGACCCTGCAGCTTTCCAGAACTAGAAATTAAGATCACTGCCCAAACCTAAACCTAACTGTAACACAAACCTGAAGTTAGAGGTTAAAATGTGTATTAATGGACACATTTCCTTGGTTTGGAGTCAGGGGAGTGTTGGCTGTTGCCATGGCATTCAACCCATGAGTCCATAATTTATAATCATAATCAAGTCACACACTACGATGGCATACTTGAGTAATGTAACTTTCAGAAAAAAATAGTTAGATAGATAGATAGATAGATAGATAGACAGATTATATTTATTGATGAATAATATGTTCACAGAAACCATGTGCTGGGTAAATTATGAAGCTGTTCACATCCAATTGGACTCTTGACAATGCATTTTGGCAGAGGAAAGCCATTTTTCAGCTATTTCATAATGAAAACAAGCAACTTCTGATTTCGGATTCATCTTCCATTCAAACTAAGCATCTGGAGGAATCATTTTCATAAGATGCAAAACAAATGAACAATGAGAGATCTGGAATAGAGTTTCAAAGCCTCTCTCTCTCTCTCGCTCTCTCTCTCTCTCTCTTTCTCTCTCTTTCTTTTTGGACAGTTATGCACAGTAAATGTCATGTGAACTCATTTTTATTTTAACCCTTTGATGCACAAGCTATGCAAACTCCTTCTAATGCACAACATGGGTCAAAAATGACCCGTATTAATTTCCTATGTTATTGCATGCATGGCTGAGTTTCTTTTGAAATCAATTTATTTCATCATTTAATATTCCAAGTATTCATGAAATATCTTGTTTTTGATGAGCACAAATCATTATTTTTATTTTTCCTTTCTTAATTTATGAACAAGAATAGTTTCTGTATTACTACATCAAGTTTACACACATGGGTAAAAAATTACCCATGTATGCAAGTGTGATTAAAAAAATAAATAAAGACATACTATAATTATAATTTAGTTAAAATAATTATTTTAGCAGTGATTTGTACCAAACGATAATATGTTACATTTTTGAAATATGTTTATTTGTCACACATAACATACACATATCACTGATAACCGATAACACTGTCGTGTATCTGTAGTTTATCTGTAGTGTCCCAGCCACTGGGGATGCACAAGTTAGTGCATTCTTAGTGCTGGTCTCAAGCCCAGATAAATGGGGAGGGTTGCATCAGGAAGGGCATCTGGTGTAAAACCTATGCCAAATCAAATATACGGATCATAAATCAGATTTCCATATCGGATCGGTCGAGGCCCGAGTTACCAACGGCCGCCGCCGGTATTGTTGGCCAGCAGGGCGCCGGTGGAAACTATGCTACTGTTGGGCAAAGGAGAAGGAGAGGGGAGAGGCATGTCCAGAGGCAGCGGGAGAGGAGGAAGGGTAGGAGTGTGGAGGTGAGAGTCAGAACTTTAAATGTTGGCACTATGACTGGTAAATTGACGTTAATTTATTATGAAAAAAAAATCCCTCATCAAGAAATTATTATTTTTAACAAAACCACGTTGGCCACAATTATTGGCAACCCTGCATTTATATATAGAATAAAGTATACATTTTTAATATTTGGTCGCATATTCTTAGCATGCCATGACTTTCTGATGTCTGAGACCCAACAACACCAAAAGACTCTTGATATCTTATTTTCTGGTACTCTAACAAGCGATACTAAATGTTTCTGCATTTCAATGGATCTCTATGGGAATTGGGGGGTGGGACTAGATTTAGCTGTAAATTACACTGGTACAGTATGGAACACATGATTGGCTAAATGGCTGTAAGTCATCAAGGGTCTGACGTATCAAACAAGTCTCAAATTATCACTTTGCTGTCAGCTATGCAGTAGATATGGATGGATCACTTTAAGGGTTGTTTCTTCTGACAAATTTTCCTTTTGAACTTTATGAAAAAATAAGTCAGGAGAAGAAACCATTCAAGTTTGCATTAGAAGGGTAGTGATACAAAAATTATTTTTATTCAAAAAGTAAGAAAGAAAAAATTTAAATAAGGATTTGTGATGATCAGAAACAAGTTAATCGAGGAATACCTGAAATACGGAATGATTCAATTAATTTATTGCAAAGCTACCGAAAATAAAAACTCAGTCGTGTCACTTTTGACCCATTTTGTGCATCAAAGGGTTAAAGAAGCAACTTCCATTGAATACAGTCAAAGTACAAGTGATACATCCCAGCATGTCATTAAGCAAACCTTGCTTAATGAATAACTATCTCCTTTACAGTCGTATGCTAATTACCCTCAAGAGAAAAAAATAACTTCCAAATACTCTAGAGGGGCCTGGCCAACTGTAATATGATGATGCCATCCTTAAAGATGACTAGCTCTAATCCCATTGATCGTGTAAGAGGTTATTAAGAATGCTGATAAGCACAAAAGAGAAGAAAATCCTCTGAGTTAGTTGAAGAAGATAGACCTTTTCCCGATGGGATGGCATCAAATGCACTCAACAAATATTTTCAGCTTTAATAAAGAACAGAAGGCATGAAACACAAAGCAAGTTCACTCATGCATAATTACTCCTCTCCTGTCACCTTGTCAAGAGAGTCACGTAAAACATTTTATTCACACTTAAACACATGTTATTAAAAAAGAGAACCCATCTTCTTCTTTTTCTACTGTGATAGAAAGAAAGATTTTAGAAGACAGGTTATTTGATGCTCTCTCTCTCGCGGAGTTGGAGCTCACCTGTTGTTTTACCTCAGTTGCTTTTTGGGGGTTTTTGGCCAAGTGTCTTTGTGACAGATCTCTGTAAAAAGTTATTGGTAATACTTTTACAAATAAAATGTAATTGCATTGACTTGAACCCCTCATCTCTGTGAAGTGGCCTAACTGCGTCACAAAATGTGAAATCGTCTTTAGCTTTGCGGCTAGAGTGACGGACTTTCTCACTGGAGACCCATCTTCGAGCTCTGCCAGATACCTAACATTAAATTTATTTTCCATAAAAATGATGTGCACAAATTGTGACTCTATAGATAAATAGATAGACAAGCGTAACTGCTGAATTACACATTATTTCCACTATAAATTATTGTCATTTGACACTTTCACATGACACATATAGTTTGAATGACCATATTCTCTTCAGATGGTAATATGGAAAAACACAGGGCCAAGTTAAATGACATAATTTAGGAAACATTGGGTAACATTTCTGTGCAATAGATCTTGTTTAATTAGTTTGAGCTAAGATAGTCAGTATTGTTTGTCTTAACTCGGCCTCATTTTGATATAAATGAGCATCACAAAGGAAGTGCGCATAACAAGTTCTGTTAGGAAACTCTTGCTGCACCCGACTATCGGTTGGCTAGCAACCACATGTCTTATACTCAACCAATCACTTGCACACAGCTCTAATGGAGTGCCCTTTTAAAAATCAAGAATCAGACCTCCCTGTGCTGCTCAATGATGTGCTGCCTTTTTTTTTGCTTTGTTTCTGCGTGTAAAAATTGTGATCACCCTCCAGCACCCAAGCTTTCACCTGTCGTGCTTTGGTACGTGGGTTTCTGGTCATCTCCTGTTGAGTGGGGAGATGCCTGTGCTCCAGAGTAGTACCTAAAGCAGATCCATTCAGTGCCAAACCGAAATAATTGTACTGCACATTCAGTAAAACGTGTAATTTTAATATGCGAGTTGTCCTGACAGAAATAATTTTAATGGTAGGCTTAGATTTTACTGGTTTGAAGGGCCGCAACACAAACTTTCAAACACAAAAAGGGAATGGTTACAAATTAGTTTATTCAAATATCAAAATAGAGACATGAAACCGGGGAAAAGGGTGATGGCGTCATGGTTTCTCAGCCTGCTCTTCTCTTGTTAGCCACTTCCCTGGGGAACACTCGTGTAGCGTTTTGTTTTCATTGCCCGTTCCATGTTTCGGTTTTTCTTTCTGCTCAGTGTGTTCACCTGTTCCGTTCATTATTTAAACCTCGCATCGTCTTTGTTTGACGCTTCCATATTGCCATTGATTTGACAAAGAAAGCCGATAATTCACGGTATAGGGCTGACAGTTCGTTACGACCGTATCACTTCAACTTGTTGTCGTTACACGAGACTTGTTTCGGGTGTTTGTTGAGATTGCTATAAACTTAGCCCAGGTTATTCTCTACCCTTTGTTTGGCCCTTCACGGAACCTCTGTCTCCCTGTTCTAGACGGATCTGTCTTCGCCGTCATCTTTTCTTCTTGTATGTGTTTTTTGGCTCCCTCGTTGTGAGCTATAGGTCTTTTTTTGTTTTGTATTGTCTTAATCTCTAGTGTTACAGTTTTTCACCCAATACGGGTCGCTTTGAGTTTGGTAGCGGATTTTCTCGTTGTAAGAAGAGTTTATCATTTTCTTCTATTGTTATTGACTCCCTGTCTGCGGGCTTTTGTGGTGTCCGTTTAGAGCACTTTAAGAACCCCCACTGTCGCACTTGGTCCTTCGTTCCGTACGCTACCCCTGACAGATGGTAGACAGGATAAAACAAAGGCACTGTTACGATCCGCTCCTGCCTTCCCTTCCTTTTTGTGTTTTCCTCTGTTTCCCTGAACCTGATTGTGTCATGTCTGCGTTCATTGCCTAATTGTGTCTACATTGCACAATTACTACTCGCAACACATCTTAATTACACAATTCACACTTAATTGCTTTCACCGCATTCCTCACGTGTTTTCTAATTGTTCAATCAATTCGCTGATTTCGCACGCATTTCCCGCAAGCTGCAGTTTATCAGCTCTAATGACACTAGTTATATTAACCGTGCTGTTCCTGTGATTTCTTGTCAGAGTATCCTTGTGTCATTTGTTACTTGCTGCTTCCTGATTCTCTAGCTTGCTATACTCTGGCTATACTAACCCAGGTCTGGATGCCACACGCCCTGGCTTCCCTGTGTGGATCCTGACTCTGCCACCGCCTGATCCTTTGCTGCGAACCTGGCTAAAGACCGCTCCTTGCTACTTCGCCTGTTCCTGCTCACCAGTTTGCTGTATCGCTTCTGCTCTGAAGTACAACTTGGATAGCGAGCCCGCCAGTGGCTGCTACTTCACCTGTCTACCCGGACACAGTCTGCTGTAGCCTCACCACCGCTACCGCGGTATACAGCTCCGCCCGGCTGGGCTGCTGTATCTGCTTACTCAGCACTGTGTCAGTTCACTGTGGGTCCCACAGTGGACATTTACTATTTTGCCTACTGAAAATAAAGACTCTTTATTTTCAAGTTCTGTCTCGTCGTGCATTTGGGTCCGTCCCTGCCAGTCTGTCACAGAATACTCTGACCAGACATGGACCCAGCCGATGCAGAACAATTTCGCCACGCCCTCACCTACCAGGCTACCCAGATCACCCAGCAAGGCAACCACCTGGACGAAGCACTGGAGCTGTTTCGGGGCATGGCGGAACGGACAACCCACATGGGCACCATGCTAACGCAGATGGCTGCCCAGACTCCACTACCCCGCCTTGAACCGGAACATCCACCACAACCACCGGCACCACCTCCATCGCCACCTCTTCGGGAAGCTCGCGCCAACCCGCCAGAAAGGTACTCAGGTGAGCTGGGGAAATGCCAGCCCTTCCTGATGCAGTGCGAGCTGGCGTTCCAGATGCAGCCCTCCTCCTACTCTGCTGACGCCACCCGAGTGGCGTACGTCATCAACTGCCTGGGAGGAGAGGCGCGGGACTGGGCCGCTGCGCTATGGGAGAAACAACCTACCCTCTGCACCAGGTACAAGGACTTCGCTATGGAAATGCGGCGTACCTTCGATCATCCCGTGTGTGGTAGAGACGTCACCCAGCAGCTGATCGCGATAAGGCAAGGCGAGCGTAGTGTGGCTGAGTTCGCTATCAAATTCCGGATCCTCGCGGCAGAGTCGGATTGGAATGACGCCTCCCTACAGGGCATCTTCCGCTCCGCTCTGTCCGAGGAGATGAAGGACGAGATGGCCACTCGCGATGACACCTCTACGCTCAACGACCTCATCTCCTTGGCCATCACGGTCAACAACCGCCTGCGCGCCCGCGCCCGAGAGAAGAGGGCTAACGCCTCCACTCAACAGCCTCTGGGAGCCACGCCCTCGCACCCTGCTCTTCGCCACCATGCTCCCATGCCCCTCGAACCTCCGGAACCCGTGGAACTCATGCAGCTGGGTGGAACTACGTCCGACCCTGCCGCCCGCCGCCGCCAACGCCGGGCCACCGGAGCATGCTACTATTGCGGCCGCACGGATCACCTCCTTAGCTCCTGTCCTGTACGCCCCAAGAGAGAGGGCTCGTCAGCAAACCTAGGCCTACTGGCGAGCCAGACCCAAACAACTGGTCTAGCTCACAACCGCTTCCAACTCTCTGCGGTCCTCAAATGGGGCACTACTGCCTCCGCCACTGTCACAGTTCAAGCCCTCATCGACTCAGGAGCCGACTCCAGTTTGTGCACAAGTCCGGGATTCCTACCAAAGAATTGGAGAGACCCATCAACGCCTATGCCTTGGACGGCCACCGCCTAGCCCACATCACCCACCGCACCATCCCCGTCCAACTGCTTCTGTCCGGTAACCACCGAGAGACCATTCAACTACACATCATCAACACTCCTCACTCCCTTCTGGTCCTCGGTCAGCCCTGGCTGCACCAACACAACCCACTGCTCGACTGGATCACATCCAGTGTCACCAGCTGGAGCACCCAATGCCATGCCTCCTGTCTCCACTCTGCGGAACCTCCCTCTAGCACAGAAATTCAAACTTCTGTTCCAGCGGTCGACCTTAAGGGGGTCCCCCAATGTTACCTGTCTATGTCCCGTGTGTTCTCTAAGTATCTTGCCTTGTCCTTACCCCCCCATAGACCCTACGATTGTGCCATCTCCCTGCTTCCGGGTGCTCCTCTGCCCTCCGGTCGCCTGTACAGCCTGTCCGGCCCGGAGAGAGCTGCCATGGAGGATTACATCAAGGCCTCCCTCGAAGCAGGTATCATCCGCCCCTCCTCCTCGCCCGTCGGAGCAGGGTTCTTTTTTGTAAAAAAGAAGGATGGCTCCCTCCGCCCCTGCATCGACTACCGGGGCCTCAATGCCATCACCGTTAAAAATAAATACCCGTTACCCCTACTTACCTCTGCCTTTGAACTGCTGCAGGGTGCCCGGGTCTTCACTAAGCTGGACCTCCGTAACGCCTACCACCTGGTACGGATCCGGGAGGGGGACGAGTGGAAGACTGCCTTCAACACCCCCCTGGGTCACTTCGAGTACCGGGTGGTCCCGTTCGGCCTTACTAACGCCCCAGCCGTCTTTCAAAGCCTAGTGAACGATGTACTGAGGGATTTCCTAAACCGCTTCGTGTTCGTGTATTTAGACGACATACTTATTTTCTCCCAGAATCAACGGGAACACCAAGACCATGTCTCCCTGGTCCTACAACGCTGACTAGAAAATAAGTTGTTCGTAAAAGCCGATAAATGCCTGTTCCATGCTCCCTCAGTCTCGTTCCTAGGTTTTGTGGTGGAGAGAGGCGACATACGGCCGGACCCGGCTAAGATCCAGGCAGTTACGGAGTGGCCGATTCCCACCACTCGGAAGCACCTGCAGCAGTTCCTGGGGTTCGCCAACTTCTACAGGAGGTTTATCCGCAACTACAGCCAGGTAGCCGCACCCCTCACCGCCCTCACATCCATTGGAGTTTGTTGGCACAAAGATGCAAGACTCTTTAGCAGGGGAGTCTTATCTCAAAATGGGCATTGTGGATGCAGGATTTTGTTCTAGTCCAGCACTAAAACACCTGATTCAACAAATCAAGGTGTTGATTGAAGACCATGATTAATTAATTCGTTGAATTAGGTGTTGTAGTGCTGGACTAGAACAAAAGCCTGCACCAAAACCAGCCCTTCTCGGATAAGATTGGGTACCTCCGTGTTGAGTAGAAGATCAATTGATTAAGGTACTGCAGTGAATCAATTGCTTCGCAAGTGGCTGCAGAAAATCCTGTAGCGCCCTCTTGGTGTTGGATGATGGGACAACTGGTAATAAACAAGTAAGGAAAAACACCAAGGCTGTGCCTGAATCAAAGGCCTATCTACTGCGTACTGTCTCATGTCTACAGTGTACCGGCAGTTGTGTGCTGTTTAATGTGCATTGTTTAGCCGTGACGTGCTCCAGAGTATACTCAGCAAAACCCAGAAGTAAGTATCAGACAGGGGTTTTAAGTATAGTATATTTAGAGAAGATATAGCCTACTTAATAGTATGGAAGGGTGCTGATTCGGACACAGCCCATGGGTTAATTCTTACCTGGAGTTTACCTCGTAGTTTGCACGCTTAGGGCACTGTAGGCTACAGTAACATTACCTGTTTCCGGCTACACGAGAAGTAGAGATGTCTTTCAAGCTAATTTAGAAATATTTTAGCCAGCAAACCACGGATTTTTAAAGCGGACACATTCCACTGCTAGCACATCAGGTCCAAGCGTATGGAGGTAGATTTCTATCAAAAATAAACAAGCACAAAAGTATAATCCACAATTGTATTTACCATCCACACACACACACACACACACACCTCTCAATTTGTGTTTGTAGATATAATCCACAATTGTATTTACCATCCACACACACACACCTCTCAATTTGTGTTTCGTAAAAATAATCCACAAGTATGTGTTTTCCATCCACACACAAACACCTCTCAACTTGTGTTTCGTAAATCATCATTTGGATGAATGCAAAAATTATATTTACAAATGCAAATAACATTTACAGATATGTTTCCAATGTTCACATGTACAAATCAAAAGCTTGGTTTGCGAACTGGCGAATCTACATTTGCCGATAGAAGGACACGCTTGATCTGCTTGGATTTACGGACAGAATTTTGAGACAAATATTCCGCTGTTTTCCACCGTGTCGATTCACGCTCGCTTAACTTGCGATTCGTAAACAAAACTTATTCTTCTTTGGTGCTACATAACACGGCGGTGTGTGTGTCGGCTCATCAGCGCCACTTTTAGAACAAGTGGCCAAAATTGCACATTAAATGCATCCTGTTTTCGTGTTTCTTACTTGCTATCATCTGCGACCAAATACATTGTTCGGGAAATGCTAGGCTATAATGCTGCCTGGAAAATTTACATTGTTCCTTTGTCAAACAATACAGAAAATATCAGAAAATATCTGACCTGGCCGAGAATATAACTGAGCAACTGCGGTAAAGGCCAGTCCTTTCTTTGCGTTACAATTGTTTGAAAGTACAGACGTATGTAATGTGCAGAAAAGCGAAAGGAGGGAATTAGCCGACTGAAATGTTCCCACTCTTTCACCAGGAACTTGGGACATCCAGCATGACCACAGAAAGTGTCATAAGTGCCTGTATTACTTTCCCATCTGACACACCTGAAGGAATATTTCAGTGACTATTTCCCTGAGCTGGACATGGTCACTTGAATTGGATCAGAAATCAATTTCATTGAACGCTGGATGAGAATCTTGATTTGAGGTCACACGAGGAATTATGAAAATTCCTATGAGGGAAATCGAAAAATAAAGTTATCTGCAGTTTCCCCTGTCAGAATGTTTGAGCTCTATGAATAGGCTACCCAGTATTGTGAAAAAAGGCAAATGCCTTCGACCATTTGCAACAACATAGCCTGCCTGTGTGAGGCAGGACTTTCTACACTGAAAGTACTCAAAACAAAACAAAGAGTGCATCTGCATGTGGAGAATGACATTGTCACTAAGCCAGCTACAACCAGGCTACAACCCAGAATCAACAAACTATGCAGGAATGCCCAAGCACATCCATCTCACGAGTAAGGGTTGGCATACGTTTTATTTTTGTTGTGAGTTTAGCATTTTTTGTCAGAGGTTTAAGTTAAAATGTCTCTTCAATGTAACATTGTTGATTTTATATTGTTTTGAAATTGCATGCACTTCACATATACTGAATAGCAGTCTATTTATGTGGAGAACTGAAAGGTTGCAGGTTCGATTCCCAGGTAGGACACTGCCGTTGTACCCTTGAGCAAGGTACTTAACCTGCATTGCTTCAGTATATATCCAGCTGTATGAATGGATACATGTAATAAGAAGTATGTAAGTCGCTCTGGATAAGAGCGTCTGCTAAATGCCTATAATGTAATGTAATGAGATAAAAATTACTATTTTTTGGATGGGGGGCGGGGGTCCTCAGCCTGAACCTAGTCTGTTAAGGGGGCCTTGGCATAAATAAGTTTGGGAACCCCTGCCCAAGACCACAGAACTGCATTACACCTGGAATAGCTAATGCTTATTTCACAAATTTGGAGAGCTGTCCAGTTGTAATGCAGTTTTGTGGTCTAATAGTATAAACCTGAGGTTTACACTCCCGCAAAGCCCATTGTAATTGACCCCATGGCTCTACACATGACCTTATCAGTGTTTACCTTGTGGTTTGAATAGGGTCCTGTGAATTGGCGTGTGTCATGTATATGGGCCTTGTGTCTATGGACCTTATGGGATGGTATTACCCACCTGCACAATCTTAGAACATCACTCTACTCAGACGTGTGGCATTTGCCTTCATGTTATTACTCTCTCACCACAGTTCAGCTGTGATAACACATCACCTAATGACATTGGTGAATTGTAAAGCTTTCAACTAGAAGGAGATCATCGCTCCTTCAAAAAGATACTGGGACTTCTGTGTTTTAGGGATAGCTATCTTATAAAATTACATTTCATAAAAATAAAATAAAAAACTGGGATTTTTATCATTCAAACGAGACTTGAGCTGATGTGTTTCAGGATGGGAATTGTGATTTTATAAAATTAGACTGGGACTAGCATGTTTCATCCACCATGATTGTCATCTTTCAAATCAGAGGACTGTCATTTTTAAAACAAAGGAGAAGATTGCATTCTCAAAACGTCTGACTGTATGGGCCCTGTCATCATTCAGCAGAGACTGGGATTTTCATATTACAAATGAGATGGGGGTTGACTTAAAAAAAAAAAAAAATTTAGTTTGGGATTAGAATGCTTCAAATGGCACTGATGATGTTACATTTCAGATGTTCTTGGAGTTCAACTGTTTTGTGTCAAATCATAAAGGGGATTATTGACATAAACAAAGAAAAGGATCCTTTGAACTTGACATGGAGGGTTTATCTCTAGAAAATAAGGGAGACTGAAAAAGAAATAAAAAAGTGGAAGGGGCTGTCCCATTATTGCCCATGCACTGGAAAATGACACTAAATTGCATTAAAGGTTAACTCAATTACTGTGCCCAGCAAACTGGGGGCTATTAAGAGGTTGTTATAGAAACAGGATAAATGACTCCTATGGCAGATTATGTTTTTTTTAGTTTTCAAGCAGAAATATTTTTAAAAATCAAGTTAGGTGAGTTAATCTGTGCCTTACATATTTAGAAGAGTGGTGCTATTTGCAAGTAGGCAGAAATGTTCTCTATAGACCAGCGAACAATGAAGATGTATAAATATCATAAAAATATACAGTTTTGCATTATACATTTTGAGTCTCCCTGAAGCTCAATTCACGTGTTTTTTATTTAATTAAAAATTTTTAATTTAATTTTGTTTTCCATAACAAGCGCTTCAGGGAGAATTGCTAATATTTTGGTTTTTGCTATTCTATGCAATCAGTTTTACATTGATGGATGTGCAACAGTGATGTTGAGGCTGTCTGACTGGTCCTGCCGAGAATGGTTTCATTTTGCCGAATCATTGCCTGGATGGGTAAATTGGCTCGCTGTTTTATTTAGAGCCAGTGATTCCATTGAAAAAGGTGGGGCCCCCATCATCGAATCTAATAATGGGGGGTATTGAGCGGCTGTATTTCTTCCTGTTTTGGTGCTTATTTACTGCACTGATGAGTGAGAAAGGAGGCGAACACAGTGTATTCCCCTATCGCACGCCCGCCTGCTTGCTCATCAAAAGCAAGCAGAATCCTGGTGAGCTGATTGATAATTGTCACATCTGCACCCAAGTCATTAATCTCGTGAGAACACATCCGTTTCAATATTCATCCCACTTTCACAGCAAGGCGGCAGGCAGCAGACGCAAGCACCGTGGATTTCAGCAAAAATAGAAGAAGAAAAAAAAAAGATTGGTATTTTTTACCCAGGATCCCCTTCGTACAGTCAGGGCTGTGCAGTGTGTCTGAATGCATCGTCTCTCATAACACAAGCAGTTTCAACCACCAGCATGCATGGCTTGGTATGGGGATGTTGATTTGACTTTGTTAACATGCAAACATTCTGAATATGGCCCACGCATTATAGGACAGCGACCGATACTTTAGCGACCAGTTCATACTTGAGTATGACTCTAGTTGAGTATGCATGAACTAGCTAAAAAACTTGTGTTTATTAGTATACATAGTTGCTCATAGGTTACTTAATCCCTATCACTCCTGTGAGAATTCCGTTTTCACTTGCCCATTCCATGCTCATTTACAGAGCCCATAAACAATGACTGTCATTTCAAAAATCTATTCTACAATGCCTTGGATGTGACTTACTGTGTCCTTTTTCATATTTATACATTCTCTCATCTGCAATTATGTCTCATTCATTAGTGTACAAGTTCATCAGTACATCTGTAACACTACATGGAAATAATTCACTGAAGTCTCTCATATCTAATAAGAGAATTGCAGATTGGCCTAATGTTTCAACAAAAGCATTAATAGACATTAAAATGATAGAACTCTCACGGGACAAATGAGTTGAAATAATGATCTTGTGTTTATTTTTTTTTAAAACAACTCAAACACAAATGGCTCATTTATGACCTCGACAGACTGGGACTCGTTAGACATTATCAATGTGAAATTTTCATATCTGTCTTTAAATGAAACGCTCTATGCTAACTTTCAAATTAACTTGTACTGTTTCAGATGATTATTTATTTATTTACTTACTTATTTATTTATTTATTTATTTATGAGACAGTATTTTACAGTTTCCATGTCCATTACATTGCCCATCCTGGATATAGCTTTTAATTTCGTATTCACTTCAATTGTCTTTTATTGTTTTTCATTTTATCTATTGTTTGAAATTGTAATGTATTGGTGCATTGCCCAAGTAAAGATTAAACATCCTGATTTTGGATATAGAACTGATGAAAATGTGCCAATATGGGCTGCTTATAAGGGCCTACTTTCATTACAGTAATGCTTTTGTTCTGATGTTTTTAGTGGTTTAAATTATTGGAATCATTATTCAGATATGATTTATTTAATTATTTATGACGAATATTAAAATAGTCATAGCTATCCTTGCCCAAACACATGTACTCTTGGAAATTAAAATCTGCCAATACCCACTGCTTCATTGAGTTAATTTGCCGCCCCAAATGTATGCCCACTCAGCCTTCTCAACCCCAAAAAGCAAGTCAATGATTTGATGGTCAGATGATTTTCATAAGCATTAATATACAAAGCCCATAATGTTTTGGAGATGTGAAATGATCCAAACTAGCGTTTGCAGCCCTTTTAGTAGAAATTAAATCCTGGTTTAAATAGTTGGATCATTTCTGATTCTATCCATACAATATGATAACAGTTTAATTGGATGCAGAAAAAGGAGACAGGCCCTGATAGTCAAAGACATCACCAATTAGTCTGACTCTGCACTGAAATAGATATAAAATGTTGGCAGAAAGTGGACCTGCTGCAATTGAAATATCATTTATATTATGGCAACCCTTAAGAGCATCACCTTCCCTCTCACTGTGCAGGAAAAAGACCAAGTTACCAAGAGGTCATGTTTTAAAAATGCGTGATTAGACAGGACATTTGCTGGTTTGATCTTTTAAGTTGGCTGGCTAAGCAAACGGACACAGGTCATACATGCTGGGATGTCCCATCTTATTACATTTATAGGAGTGATCGACTGCAGGGGAGGAGTGAAGGTTACTACGACAGAGGGGAGATGAAGCATGAGGTGGGTTTGGTGTTCATGAGTCCTGTCAACGGAAGGTTGTTGGGCTCAATCCCCAGTAGAGATGTACTGGAGATGTTATTATGTCTACTGAGAAGATATTCAGTTTGGTATACCCAGGATTGGACTGTACCATTATTAACCCTAAAGCCTCATATTCAGTTTGGTTTACCCAGGATTGGGCTGTACCATTATTAAACCTAAAGCCTCGATCAGTTTCATGTACCCAGGATTGGACTGGACCATTATTAAACCTAAAGCCTCAATTTGTGTTAAAGGTAAGGACACATTCTGATCAGCGCTTGATTCAATCTGAATTTTGTAGCTAAAATTTAAATACAAATGTTTGTTGTATTTGTATTATCTGTAGCAAACACAGCTCAAATGATTACAATGTAATCATTTGTAAAAAAAGTATTTATTCTTGATAAAACATAAAAATAATAATTTATTTATTTACTCATCCATTCATTCAACATTCATTTATTTATTCATGCATTCATTTATTTGGCATGCATTCATTATAAGACATGAAGTAACTATCAATATGCATGTGATTGTATTCCAGCACACTGTAGCTCAGTTAAATTTTCATCTGTTGTCCCTCGATGGGTTTGAACAAAACTACAAAATTGTTTAAAAGTAAAAGAAAGGGAAAATGCATGCATTAAAATTGTGTTATGCACAATACAGTTCGCATTTTTTATAAAATGAAAATACAAGACGAAAAATAAAGGAATAAAGAAATATCATGAGCATTAGACATGCAATAGGGATAGTCTGAAATAAAAATAACCTTTATATTGTGTGATGAGAGTTGATTTAGTGAGAACCACCCCTGAAATATGGCAATGTGGGCAACATCAGAACCATGAGTTGCCATTGGGAACCACTGCAATGTGCAGGCAAGGGAGAAACTCCTAACTGAATACCTCATCAAGTAAATAGAGTGTCTGTGAATGTATAAAAGAATTGCACTTGCTTTCTGAAACTTTTAATTACTGAGAAGTGGAAAGCTCAGATGGGCTTTGGAGATTGAAAGAGAAGAGAAATACAGAGGTGGATAGATTGCTTGGCAGCACTGTAACCCAGGTAGAAGCTGTAGCTATAATGTTCTGGGTAAATATCCACAAAAGGTCAGGGAAAGTTGTATGTATATATAAAAAATGAATTTAAAAAAAAACTGTACCCACAAAAAAAGGTCAGAAAGAAAAAAAGCATTTACACAACAAGAAACAGAGCAACGAAAAAAGTGGGGGAGGAACGCTTGCACCTGCATCAACACATGTGTGCAACTGTACCTGTAAAAAAAAAAGCAATCACACTTAATTCCCAACACAAATGTTTGCTTTTGTTTTAATGGTCTTATAGCTGCAGGGTCTGTAACACTGTCTGAACATCATTCACACCCTTAAGAGTAAGGGTCTCCATCCCATTGATATAGACAATTTACATGTAATTGGCATAAAGATGCCACAGGCAAGTTAAATCAGGGTTTCCAACTGTCTTACATGTTGAAACCATAAGAAGTATCGAAGTATGAGCATCGAAGTATCAGAGTCAAGGGAAATTCGTGAAAGCATTTTTTTCCTATTTGTTAAGTTCTCTAGATGACATTTCTAAAACAACATTTTCACATCTGCAAATCACTGGAATTTCAGCATAGAAAAATAGCATGCATACTGTTACGAGAACTGATCAGAACTGATCGCAGACACCAGAAGTAATAGGAATTTGTGGTTGACAAACACAGGTCAATGTCCAATAGAGGTGCAATAGAGGGCAGGCAGAAACGTAGTCAAATCCAGGCAGGGGTCAATGTCCAGTGAACAGGGCACAAGACATGACAGCATATCACTTAAGACACTAAAGAAAGCATTACATGGAGAAGCCACCAGAAGTGTATATAGTGTTCAATTGATTTTATTTTCACATTTAAAATCTAATTATTGACTGCAGATTGTGCAGAATATCAATATCGGTGCTATAACATTTCAGTTGAAACACATAAAATGGAGGATATGTAAGGAAACCCAGAAAACTTCACAGGAATTTATTTTAACATTTAAAAAGATGATTGTTAATTTTTGCATCACGGAAATAGCCTCAAATATACTCCTGGGATCCGAACAGTGGGAATTAACTGGGTGGTATTATGATCTGTGCATTTAAAATGCCTGTATAACTCAGATGGTAAGCAGGAAACAAATTCTTCCTGCAGCCATTCACTTTTACAAAGTCAGCCCACAAAGGGAAATCAAGTTCTCAAGAGGCACAGTTGCACAGTTTTATTAAAAGTTTGACCAACTCTTTAATGAAAACCTTTGGTTTTCAATCTAGTTAGATATTGGCTGGAAAATATTGATTTACTCCCAGCAAAGCTGTCTTCATGTCACTATTCCTCATATAGACTTCCTCGTCAGTGAAAATCCTTCTCAATTCGTTGATCACATTTTATTTTAACGATGTAGTAAATGTCTAACAAATATATTACTACTTTCAAGCTAATAACGTTTTTTTACTGTTATTAAATAGCAAAAACATTTAACCATTTTCTTGTAGGAATGGCTAATTTTTCACTCATTTGTGACACATTAGTTATGTGAAACCAGACATTAATTCAAAACAAAAATGTTCAAAACAAAAATGTGAAAATATTTAATGCCAATGTATCAAAGTTTTCTAAATATCACACTTAAACTAGTCAGAAGTCATTACCATTTTATAATAGCGTGTTATTCACATATTCAATAAATAATGTAATATACAGTATGCAAGTATAGTTAATGCTAAATCTGATGTAATGCAGATAAGTCTGGAACAGTTTACTCTGATCCGGTAAGTCTGTAACATTCATATTTGATGAAGTAAATCTGTAAATTCAATCCAGTCTGGTAAGTCTGTAACATTCATATTTGATGAAGTAAATCTGTAAATTCAATCCAGTCTGGTAAGTCTGTAACATTCATATTTGATTCAGTACTTCTGTAACAGTTCAATCCAGTCTGGTAAGTCTGTAACACTCATATTTGATTCAGTAAATCTGTAACAGTTCAATCCAGTCTGATAAGTCTGTAACACTCATATTTGATTCAGTAAATCTGTAACAGTTCAATCCAGTCTGGTAAGTCTGTAACATTCATATTTGATTCAGTACATCTGTAACAGTTCAATCCAGTCTGGTAAGTCTGTAACATTCATATTTGATTCAGTACATCTGTAACAGTGCACTCTGATCTGGTAAGTCTGTAACATTCATATTTGATTCAGTACTTCTGTAACAGTTCAATCCAGTCTGGTAAGTCTGTAACATTCATATTTGATTCAGTACATCTGTAACAGTTCAATCCAGTCTGGTAAGTCTGTAACATTCATATTTGATTCAGTACATCTGTAACAGTTCAATCCAGTCTGGTAAGTCTGTAACATTCATATTTGATTCAGTACATCTGTAACAGTTCAATCCAGTCTGGTAAGTCTGTAACATTCATATTTGATTCAGTACATCTGTAACAGTTCAATCCAGTCTGGTAAGTCTGTAACATTCATATTTTATTCAGTACATCTGTAACAGTTCACTCTGATCTGGTAAGTCTGTAACATTCATATTTGATTCAGTACATCTGTAACAGTTCAGTCCAGTCTGGTAAGTCTGTAACATTCATATTTGATTCAGTACATCTGTAACAGTTCACTCTGATCTGGTAAGTCTGTAACATTCATATTTGATTCAGTACTTCTGTAACAGTTCAATCCAGTTTGGTAAGTCTGTAACATTCATATTTGATTCAGTACATCTGTAACAGTTCAATCCAGTCTGGTAAATCTGTAACATTCATATTTGATTCAGTACATCTGTAACAGTTGGCTCAGATGCTTGCCTGACTTATTTCTCTTCCAATCTTACCTTATTTTTCTTTTACCAAAGGGGAGCCTTGATTCAGGCAATGTTTGTCCTTAAATGCAGTTTTGTGTTTGTTTTTCTTCTTCACAAGTTCAGGGGGGCTAACTCTCCACACTATGTGAAATTTAAAAAAAGTTAAGTTAGTCAAAGTAATGGAAAAATGTTGATTCAAGCCAGGTCATAATTGGCAATGCAATTAAAAGTAGTCAACTGAAGTATACAGTAAGTTTACCATAGCAACTTTAGCACTTGGACCAGCAGACTTATAGAACTAAAACGTATATATCAAATGTAAAACTAAATACAATGGAATGCCAAACTATATGCCATGCACAGTTAATGGCCCAAGCATGTCTGTGTTATCAATGTCATATAATTCCTTTACTTCACATAATTATGATTTCAAAACTCTTCTGAAAGCCATAGCTGTATAGTGCTGCTAAGGTGGCAGAAAGGGGGACTGTTCTACTGTTGAAATATACTTCGCCCTGGCAAATAATACTTGTGTTATTTGTGAGGGTGCATTTGACATAATATTGATGAAGGAATAAATGGAATCATATAAAGATGTATTTCATCCAGGCAGACCCTGACATTCCACTTTTACACATGAAAACCCTCCATCACTGCTGTTCAGCTGGTAATGTGCGAATCGACGAAAATGGTAATAAATTGTGGAATGAATTTACTCGGCCATCTAGAACAGCCCATGCGGAGATATTAAGAGCTTAGGCTCTGATTTTTATTTATTTATTTTGCTATTTATTTATTTTATTATTTTTATAGGACTTTTCATGATTCCCCATTCCCCGTTTGCACACATGTGACTGAGCTCTAGCAGTTGAAAGTGAATATATTGAAACAAATTAATGTTTGTTTTGTAGCAAGCTATGTACCTGCCAGGATAATGAGAAATATATAGCACGTGTAATGTTCCACGACCTAGAACCCATAAAATTTCAGTGCCACATGTGTATACATTATGTATGCTCCTATACATACCAAGGATGTATATATTGTCTGTCAATCCCCTCTAATATTTCCTTGCAGCCTTTCCTAAGCGAACGACCAAAACAAATAAATACATGTGATTTTGAGACGCTCTCTCCAGCAAAGGTTACGCAAACATATTGCCCCTGCAGGCCAAAAAAGAACCATTGATATTTCTTCCAAAATGATGAACCCTGTTCTGTCAAACCACAATCCTGCCGCACAATCTCCCTGGCAGTGAAAGTAAGCCTCCGCATTTTTGTCATTGCGGTGACTTTAATAAACTCTGACAGAATCCTCTCATGTCTACAAACTCTGCCGGTGCAAGGACTGATTCCTCAGTCTGCGAGTGACGGCGTTCCGGGACCTGGAGTACACAGATGAAACGTGGTAATCTGGATATACTTAAGAAGATACCGCTACTAAAACATGATCTGAAGAGATTTTTAAAATGCATAATTGAACAGTTTGTGCCCAGCTTGATAGCTCGAAATCCTCACTATTAATCAATGCCTGCTGAGCCAACGCTGTCTTGAGAAAAAGGCTCCTGCCACACTATATTATAATGAAGAGGAGTGGATATTTCTAAAGCTTTTCACTTATCCAAAAGTGAGGGGGTCCTTTATTGTGGAGAACAGTTATTGATTTCAACCTGCATACCCTCCACACACACACCCCCCCCCCCCCCCCCTCCCACCCTACCCCCTACTACAGCCCCTTCAAAGAGATGAAATGTAATATTTCTAGAATGTCAGTATTAATGATGCACCACACTGCGGTTTGCAAAGGTTTTTTGCGTTATGCTAGATAATAATTTGGCAAAGCCAAGGCTTTCAAAAATGCATGCCGCTCCCTTCTCTCCATTATCTGACTTCACATCTTGGACACAACCCTGAAATAGCTTATTGTGTATCCAGGTAAGGCCGATATGAACATTAAATAACCACCAGTGTGATAGAATCCAGATTCACTGAAATTATAAATGCATTGAGTGGTGAAAGATTGCTATACATGGTTTTCCATTTGTCACATTGCTACATTGTAGGGGTGTGCCCGAAGCCGAAGCCGAAATCCGGAAGTGCATGGATACGGATTTTTGCCAGTTCATATTCAGATGTGGTAATAATTCAATTACAGCAGGGAAATCTTTGATTCAGTGCCCACCTGTCTGTATGCCTCTTCTGACCTTTACAAAATGAAGCATTGGATTGTTTATTTATTTATTAAAACATTAAAATATATAATTACGGATGGAGCCGTGGATATGGGCCATGTGACAAATCGGCAGTCCCTGAAATTACGGATACTCAACCAAAGGGCTGTTATTGAGGAAGTAATTTCCATTCAAATTTATAATGAAATGGTTTGATGTTTTTATAAAACTGCCTTTTCATTCTGAGTTGATTATATATTGTACCTGAAATTTTTATCCAAAATTATTGTTCAGTGTCCCCCAGTTAGGGGGTTTAAATAGGTTCACAAAACAAAATAATAAATAAATAAATATAAAGTATAGAATATAGTTCTTATAAAAAGTTTTGAAAAGAAAAAAAAAGACAGTGAGGGGGGTGAATACTCATAAATTAATTTTAGATGAGAAAAGATCGCATTTTCTATATGTAACAAAACCTCTGGTCAAAGCCACGCCCACTTCCAGTTTCTAATCCGAATACAGATACAGATTGATGGTTGAACAGATACAGATAGTGGCATTGCTGCACAGCCCTACTACATTGTAGAAATTATTTTAAATGTTTAATTCAGAATACTATAACAAAGATTAGATTAGATTGGTACAACCTTTGTTCTCACCGTGTTCATGTGTCTTGTTATTGTGATATTGTTTTTTTATAACTGTGTGTTTATATTAGGTCCCCCTTAAATAGATACGTTGAGCTCAATATTTAGCTTCAGCTCATGATCTTACCACAGAACAAAACAAGATCAAGTCAGGATGCTTGCCCCTTCAAATTTGACAAGCCCAATCAATTGATATCCTTATTTCCAGAGATAGAAAATTTGCCTAGCAGAAAGATTAATACGACACTATAGTCTTGGCACAACCACCATTGAAAAAATACATACATACATTAATGCACGTGTGCACACACCACACACACACAAACTGCTGAATTAATTTGTTCAGTGGCTATCCCAGGAATAGATGGACGCTCTTATCTTTTCTTTTTTTTTTTACATAGAGACATGAATGTGAATGTTGTTTCTCTGTAACAAAAGTATAGTCTTGGACACATTTCTAATGCACCAGCTTGGAACTAATTATACTCTGCCTTCTGCTGTATCTGAGCATATTCATAAGCCAAAAAAGTAGGTTTTGGATACCATTTAGCGTATATCCAATACACTGACAATATGGAATGATCAAATTTGTTTTATCTTTTTTTATTTTCCAATATAAAAATATTTAATAAATGTATCGCTCTCTATCGCTCTCTCTCTCTATCTCTCTCTTTTTCTTTCGCTCTCTCTCTCTCTGGCAAATACCCAGCCTCTGAACTATCCAAAGCCAATATGTTTGCTGGCCTAAGCCTGTCCCAAACTTGGGAGGACATTGGAGCATCTGGGCCGAGTGAATTTCCGTCCTGTAGCCAAGTGTTAATGGGGGTCGACAGAAACAAACACCCTTATAAACAAGTGAGAAATCACAGTGCAAAAAAGGAAAACAAACAGTTGAAGTATGCCAACAGAATTACAAAAGGAATACTCTTACCATATATATGCCATAAGGGAAAATACATATTTTATTCAGCACTTACTGTATCGCCTGTAAAAACACACTCATTATAGTTTATTTCTCAACCTGTTTGAATTAGTCTCTCTCTCTCTCTCTCTCTCTCTCTCTCTCTCTCTCTCTCTCTCTCTTTCTCTGTATTTTTGCCATGGAAGCAATAGACCAATGGGAAATGCATGGAAAAGTTAGTGCATCTAACTGCACTATACCCACAACATGATCATAACTGTAAAATGCTTACCTTTTACTTTGTTATGTGCTCCTCTGTGATAGATCCTTTAATAAGAAAGTAATGATAACTATGAAATAAGCATTTACATGAATAGGTGTTGTATGTCCTTGGGGGTAAGGTTTATTCATTACACCTTAAGTTGTGACATATGAACAGTGCAAAAGACCAGCTGGTTTTCCCTTTGAGGAGACTCTGCAATATTTTATACAGGTAAAGTGCTCATTACTGATTGAAATAGCAAATGCTGTAAAATTGTATAGGCAGAAAACTAAACTCCTAATTGAGAAATGTAGCTAGGCCATTGTTCGCGATGTACCCGCTGTAGAAATTGCAGACAGAACAGCGACCCCCCCCCCCCCCTGGAGAGGTATGTTGGAATCAGCAGCCACAAGAAGCTGTAGCGTGAATTCATACATGTATAAATCAGCGCCATGATGTGGGGCGGCTGACTGAAGCCATGTGGACATATCAATACATAACTGAACTAAATCAAGATAATTTTTTTTTCTTCATCATGGAAGCATCTCAGCTATACGTCATCTCATTGGAAATTGGATTGATAAAAAATATTCAAAATTTTAAATGAAATATCCAGCTTTTGGTTTAATGCTGTTATCACTTTAGCACTGTCATACATACCTCAGTATGTTAAAGCGATAACAGCACTAAATCTGTTTGTCACAGCCTGAACAGAGTGTTCATGTGTGTGAGTGCATGTGTGTGTGTGTGTGTGTGTGTGCGTGCATGTGTGTGCAGAATTTGCTAGTAAAACAGTGCTCTCCAAGAAAACCCCTCTCCAAAAATCTATAAAATCTTCATTAAAATCTCTAATTAGAATACTGCCTTGAACTCCCCCTGCGTTCCCTCAGACATTTGGTATGGAGCGTACACAGCGCTGTGAGTAAGTCGGTCACAGGAGAAACAGTGGAGAGAAACAGGAAATTGCACACTGCTTGGGTCAGCATTGTCCCGATTGCGTTCCGTTCAATGAAATTTTCATTCGGAGTGTAAAAACTTCATTGTTGTGAATGGGGTCAACCTGCCCACTGTTCTTACCACACAGTCTGCGTAGTAATGCCGTCCCTAATTTATACGGAGAAATAGATCTCAAAAGTCCGTTGCATGCTTGCCCTCCATGAAGGATATCATGCTCTGCAGATTGCTTATGGAGGGGGGCTGGACATAAGACAATCTAGACCTCCTTTAGATTTTAAGATCTATTCTCAACAGCAGGCTCATTTTGTCTAAAGATTATTTAAGATTAAATAATTTATTCAACTAGACAGGTCAACTTAAAATCAAAGTGTGTCAAGAGTGCATGGGATTTGGCAGCCAATGAGATATAGGGGGTGATTAGGTGGCCAGATCTAGAGAAGCAGTTTATGGGTTAACACCCCTAGGCTGCGTCCCAATATTCTTCACTCCCCACCTCCTTTCCTCCACTCCCCCACTACCACTCCTCTTCTACCCGGACGTATGCAAAACTGAACGTTTCGAGTACAAGTATTTGCATGTACAGTATACATTGTACCTGACATTGTGGTTTGCGTCAACACATTAATTTATATGTAACCATTAATATGCAATTAAGATGTAATCAGCAACATTAGATTAAAACACAAAGATCAGTTTCCGGGGCACGGAAAAGAGGAGGTGGTAGTGGAGGAAAGAAGCACGCATGTCAATATCTCAAAAAATATTCACTGCACATGCATGGTTTAAATTTTGAATTGGAGAAGAGGCTGTATCATTCAGATATTTGCAACCGATTACAATTAGTTCAGAATGGTCATATACATATTATGCATAAAATAAGTAGTCTAATGTAATTTTTTTTTTTAACATACGTTTTTACATAACAACAGCAACGCATTTTCAAGTGTGATATGTGGTCACTGTGCAAATGTTGACTGTATGGGACTTTGGCGAAATGTAACAAGATAAACTCTTTAGGGTTAATCAGAAAAAAATTGTAGCTTCATAAATATTTGGTTTCATAAACATATTTATAGAAGAGATATTGGAGAAAAAAGTGCATCAGGTACTGTATATAGTACAGTAAGCAAGGGGAAACGCCAAATACTTATACTTGGGCTATTAATAGCACCCTCCAATTTTATTGTCCTGCAGTGCAACTGGAGAGGCTGAGATTTTCGCAAATGGCTACCCTTTTAAACAATCCTGCATCAAAATTGAAGCTGTAGTTTATAATTTGAGACAAACATGAATACTGTAATTGGGACATATACAATAGACGGGACCTCGGTTTAATGTATTTTTGGAAGGACGGCGCGTATTCTACAGCACAATGCCATCTTTACTATGCATTGGATTTCCATATGGTCTGCAGAGAAGATCACCCCCTACTTTAAAGGCATGCATTTCTCCTTCGAGGATGCCACTGTGTCACAAGAGACATAAATTTAATCAAAAGCACACTGCGTGTATTAAATTGTTTTCTTTAAATGTACTTTTTAAGAAACAAAATAAATGATGATGAGTTGAAGGATGAGTCGACGGTTGAACGACCAGAAAGAAGAAGGCATTCTGGACCTTCTTTCTGGCTTTCGTTGTTTTTTATTTGTCTGTGACAAAATGAAAGTTGAAGCAGAACGAGTAATTTCCTTTTTAAATCACCTTCTTGTTTACCAGCCACTGATGCAGTTCAAGTCAGAAATTCATGCATAACCCAATAAATAAAAGCCCCTTCATCATGCATTATACATGACTATATTCTCCTCCTATATGAGTGGCAAAAAGAGCACTTATTCAAATAAGCTGCTGAGACAATTTAGCAACACGCCTGGACTAGTCAAAAAAGCACATGTATGTAAAGAACATATTTGCATGTGTCTCTGTTTCTCATGGGGAACATGGTGCTCTTCCCACTCCCAGTGAACAGACATAGATATGTGAAGTTATGGGAGTAAAATACCTCTTTCAATGACTCTTCATATGGGCAGAGCAGTCCTATTGAGTGAGTCATTTTTCATGATGGAGTGGCTAGCACAAACACATCCCCTGAACCCGACTTGGTTTGAAAATTCAAAGTGATTTATTGGCATAACACATACAGCCACTTGTATTGTAAAAGCAGAGGCTCAAGAATTATAATAAAACTATGTACAATATGGATTATAAATGTAAACAAAAAACTGGAAAATGGATCAAGATTACAAGAAATGTCATGACAGGGATGTTGGGTTTGTGTGCAGAAGTCCCCCATGCTTTCTCTTTTAGTTCATTCACTGCAATATTGAAGTTCCCTGTAGAACTGATTTTTAACCCTAAGTAATTTTAATTGGAGGAATGTCCAATATACTTTCTTCCTTTCTTTTGTTTTATACCCTGAGATCAGAATCTTTTTTTGTAGTTTTATTCAGATTTACTGACAGGGCCCAGGTTTGACAGTACTGTTCTAGCAGACAGGCACTTCATATCTGAGTGAGATCAGGTGCTGCAGATTTTTGTAATATGTTTGCAATTCATTAATATAGATATTGAATTGAGTAGGGCTTAAGCTGCAGCCCTGTCACACTCCACGCTCCTGAGGGAAGAAATGTGTTCTTTTGTTGCCAATTTTTATGCACCATTTGTTCCCTGTATACACTTATTTAATGAGATCATAGGTTTTACCCCCTACATCACTTTCAATAACTAGAATAATCCTTGATGCCAAATAGAATCAAACACGTTTCTAAAATCAATAAAGGAAGAAAATATTTTTTGGTTGCATGTTTCTCAATTAGGGTATGTAGGGTGGAAATATAATAATTTTCGGTGATTTTGTAAGGATCCAATCTGACTTCTACTCAAGACATTGTGCTTAAGCTTTTTGCGTGTACCATCGCAAATATATGATAATTCCAGAACTGTCCCAACAGCATACGATCACAAATATGTGACCCAGCACAAGGTTAAAATACATGTCTCACAAACAACGAGTTCACAGGAGACAAAATCATTATCTGGTAAAAATTGAGTCAATACCAGAATAGCATTTCTGAATATCAAATCTACTATTCACATTCATTTCTAAATTCAAATTGTTGTGTATATATGTGAAATTTGATTAAATATTATACCTCCAGACAGGGCTCGAATTTCATCAGTTTAGGGGCAAGGCCACTTGGCCTTTGGTGGGGCCACTTTCTTGAGGGCACAAAGGCCACATGCCAGGGCAGCAGGGCCATCAAGAAAATAGGGCCACAGAAATAGACTAATTAATAATGTTTTTTATTGTTATACAATTTCCTAAATCATTCAGTACAAAAAGACAAAAAAATATTGCATTGAAAACAAATGTGTGTGTGAGATAGAGAGAGAGATAGATAGAGATAGAGAGAGAGATAGAGAGAGAGAGAGAGAGAGAGAGAGAGAGAGAGAGAGAGAGAGAGAGAGAGAGAGAGAGAGATGGGAACAAGACTCATATTGTATGTTATTTAACTGCAACCCCATATAGCTCGGTAACACAAGCACTTCAAAACAAAGAATTTGCAGAATATTTGATTGTTTATAATTCACAAATGGCTATATAATATGGAAGAATGAACATGACAAAATGAAATAAATAAGCAATGACATAGATAATAAAATAAATAAGCAATGACATAGATAATAAAATAAATAAGCAATGAAATAAATAAATATCTATTCATTATTTTACGTCTTTTTTGTTTATTTCATGGTGTATTTATTTCCGCTTGTATTTATTTCAAGATGTAGGGTCTATTTATTTCATGACGTATTTATTTCACAACAACTCTGCCTGTCAGTCAACATAAAAGGGTAGGGTGAGCTCATAGAGCGTATCTCAGAACTGGAGAGGGCGGCAGGAGCCAGGCTGTGAGGCACCCGGAAGTATGCTTGCTGAACGCAAAAGAGCTTTCTGCCCATTGAACACAATGGAGAAACCCAAGCTGATTTCACAACCAAAGAAAACCTAATTTTTTTGTGATCATAGCATTCCTTATGTGTTTTAATTTGTGAAACAATGATTGTTTTGGCCCAGAAGCGTTGTCAAATTGTTTATTAAAATGACAAGATCAGCTTTTTTTTGCTAGTGTATTAACAGATGCAGACTTCCCCTAATAAAATATAAGCTACTATAACTCGCTTAACTAATTTTTGTAATATTTTATTTGTTATAAACGTGAGCAATGTCTGCATGACACAATTATAGTTATAGCTATAATTAGCTGAAATTCTTAGAGCAAGTTGCAAGTATTCCACATGACTTTTGACACTGACATGTCTTGATGGAGACATTGTATTATTGCCATAATATTAAGTTAATTTACTTAAATAATGTAGCCTACTCACATTCTCAGTTCATGCAGCAAAAAACCTAGATTTTTTATTTAGGTTTTTTTATTGTTTGGCTTGTTATAAACATGAGATATTTCTGCATATCATTCCCACATTTCCCAGAACAGCTAGCCTATTTGTAAAATGCCCTGTTATACTGTAAAACTGTTATGGCGTCATCAAAATGTTGTCAGAGCTGATGATCATATAAGTTATGGTAAAGGCATTACATCTCGTAAGTGGAGGGTTAATAATGCTAGACTGTATGGCATATGATAGCCTATTTCATAGATAACTATGAGCAGTTACTGTCCAAACTTTCAATGTTAATTTTTATTGCATTATAGCCTGCCGCAGTGCAATAGCCTAGCTATATGACTTTGGTACTTTGGTAACGTTACAGTAATAGGGTTTCCAATAACGCTAGCTAGCTAGTTTGCACTGGTTATTCATGTTCATGATGTTGGTTAGCTACAACGTTAGGGGGGTGCTGACAGCTAACGTGTTACATTAGCTAGCTAGACCATAGACCACATCATATCAATCATATAAATAAAACAATTTCGTTCAGTTTTCACAATTTATTTTTATATTCCAACATTGACTTTACGTGTTCGTACCTTGGTTAAATGACACATACACACTGCCTGCTATACGACATTCCTCAACGTTAGTCGGCAGTAGAGCCGCAGACCCATTATCCACCCGGAAGTAAGTTATTTGCTGTTGTGACGTCACGCTAATTTGTCCTATAGAGACGTGTCTTATAGATTTCAGTGTAGGTCCCGCCCACGAGGTTCCTCTTTTCAAAAAAAAGATTCGCAAGCAAAAAAAAGATTTGCAAGCAAAAAAAAGATTTGCAAGCAAAAAAAAATTTTGCAAACAAACAAAAAATTTGCAAGCAAAAATTTTTTTTGCAAACAAACAAAAAAAAGATTTGCAAAAGAAAAAAAAACATTTGCAGACAAACAAACACATTTATTTTTACTTGCAATAAAACATTTTTGTTTGCGGTGCCAATACTTTTGCTCTCAAAACTATTTTGATTGCAACCATTTTTTTTTAAATTCAATAATAAAGACACAAAATTAACTGGATGAAGTAGCAAGCAAAACTTTTGGATTTGCAAATAAAAGTTTTAGAATTGCAAACAAAACATTTCGATTTGCAAATAAAACTTTTGGATTTGCAAACAAAACTTTTGGATTTGCAAACAAAACTTTTGGATTTGCAAACAAAACTTTTGGATTTGCAAACAAAACTTTTGGATTTGTATTGATACTTTTGCTCTCAAATCTTTTTTTTGATTGCAAACCTATTCTGTTTGATTGCATAATAAAGACACAAATCTACCTCCATAAACTTGTTGGCTTACCATTAAATGAACAGGAGTAGGCTAAATGCTTAGAATTGGATTGTTGTTTATTTATTTTCTCGTCACTCTTGACAGGTCGCACATTTGCCGGGACCAGAGTCCAGAAATATTCTGCTTTGAACTCGGCCCACTGCTTGTTAGTTGTTGGTCCTCTAACACTGATTGAGTTTACAACTTGACAAATCTCTTCCTCTGGAGATTGTACCTATCTGGCCTAACTTCCCTGAGGTAAAAGTTGTGAGTAAAATTTCAATAGTCCCCCTCCCGCTGGTGAAACAATATTGATTGGGTGATAACGACTCTGTCTATTATTAGCCTATATTCTACAGTCTATGGATTGAGTGCATTATGTTTCTTCTTTTTACAAAGCACTAGGCAAGCCCCTCTCCCAGCTCCCACAAGTCAGAGGCCCTACAAAGAAGTATGTGAAAATCAAACTGGATGCCCACCCCCCCAGCTTGATGATGCCCGTGATGCATCTGCACTGTGCGAGTGATTGTGTGAAGACATTTGGAAATGGAGGGAAGTTTGGCCACTTCCATCAGCTAATAGCAGAAGAGGAAGCTTCTTCCTCATGAGAGGGGTAATCCAAAACTTTGATTACACTAAACCATGAACCACAAATCAGTACAACGTGCACTTTAACTAATTATAACCGTAACTGTACCTCTTTTGCTACAACAAATAAATAAGAAAATTTATTTAAAAATAATAATGAAAAAAATGAACACGTTTTAAAACGACCACTTTCATGCATATTGTGGGGGATAAATCTGTATCAGAAAACTGATTACAAATTAATATCAACAAATGTCTTTGAGAGAAATGTTAGATGACTGGAAACCTATGAGCACTGTTACACACTGTGCTTATGTCTGTTGCCAATAAGCTGATATGAACGATTTACGCACAAATAAATTTTGCTCACGCTTCCTGAAGGAGGCCCAATGAGCCTATAGCGGTACAGCATGGTGCGGCTGAATTCAAGCTGCGTACTTCTCTCCTGAGGAAAAAAAGGCTGATACGGTGGATACAAAAAGCATAAAACATCAGAGCAAAAAGCAACACCATTGCCTCCAAAAAAGCGAGGGAGGAGCTTTGGCAAAAAAAAGTTGCTCGTTTTGTAAATTTTTTTGTTAATACTTTGTTTTCCTTACCACTCGTAATGAATAAATCTATACTCTCACTATATTGTCCTACAGTTTATTGCTAATATGACAACTGCACATTCTACTGAACTTTAAACTTGATCCGGCATGTTTAAAATATTGCGGAAACAATCAAACCAAAGTTTATTCATACACTCAAGATATTCATTAACTCAGGAAAAGACCATGGATTATGTTGTTCTCTAAAGTCTTTTCCATGGAAGAAACTTTTTTGGAACTCAATCATCTCACCCCGCAAAGAGACCCACTCAAGATTCACACATGGGATCCTAGATGAATAGAAACGCCTTTTTCCAAAGCCAAGGAGTTGATTGCGTAAGTTACCATGGCGATATACCCTGATTGAAAGTGAGTCAGGTTTGTGATACGGAAAACCCCGGATTAAATCTTAAATTAGCTTGCTAACCCCTTAATCTCGCTTCGTAGTATACCCCCCTGGAAAGCACTGATTATTATTATTTTTATAATTATTATTATTATTATTATTTGTCACGTCCCGTGCCTCTGTCTTGATTTCCTGGTTTTCCGTTTCTATGTGTATTCCGTTCAGTGATTTCCCTCTCTCCCTCCATTTTGTGTCTCCACTTCCCCGCAGCTGAATTGTGTTTCCTCATGTGTTTCATCTTACCTGTTCCTCTTTGTCTCGTTAGTAATCAGGCATATAGTCTCCCCTGTTTCTTTGTTCTGTGCCAGATCATCTTGTGCCCTGTGCTTGTCTCATTACCTTCCAGCATGTTTTGATTCCTGTTGTTCCCTGCCTGCACCTCGTTTCTGTGTACCCTTCCAGTTTCTGTGCTCCTGCCTGTCCAGCCTGTCCAGCCCGTCCCTGTCCTGCCCTTCTCCTCTCCAGCCCAGCGCCAGCCCTCCTGCCCACCTGCCTCATCCCGGTTTTGTCCCGACGCCAGCCCTGCCTTGCTTTGCCCAACCCTGTTTCCTGCCTGCCTGCTGCCCTGAGCAGGTATTCTTGTAAATAAAGTCTCCTGTGTGGAGTTCAACCAGCTGTCTGTCTCTGAGTCCTGCATTTGGGTCCAATCCTGCACACTGCCATAACAATTATTATTGTTATTATTATTACGTTTTCCATTTTCACAGTACTCACTGGCTGTTTGGACAGTACCAAAATAAAGAGTAATGGAGATTGGGGGCAGTGTGTGTAAATAATGTCTCCTGAAGGCTTGTGGACTATTAGGTTTATCCACATTCAATACAGAGAGATTCTGTAATTGCTGAGGTAATTGCATTTTTGACAGTTCCATTTTAGGTGATCAATAATCACTAATGTCTTTCCAAAGTGGCAATCAGGTCTACATGTTATCAATTATATGCAGGTGAAATGCCCCTAACCTTCATTAAGGTCTCTCTTCACCATTGCCATGGCTGCATTATGTTGTCAACAGTGTGTACGTATTTGTATGTACAGTATGTTTTAATTTGAGACAATCATTATTTGATGCAATTTGTGACCCGACACAAGCCTGAGATACATGACTCACACTTGAGCATTTCACAGGAGGTGAAAAAACGTTACAAAATCACTATCCTGTCAAAATTGACTTCATTGCAGAATCACATTCCTGAAGAACAAATCTAACTTTCACCAAAATTTCTAAATTCAAATTGTTATGTAAATACATTACATTTTGTTAAATACTGGGACTAGTTAGTCGTCCTGAATCTGACAGACATAACAAATATCTTTCACTCACCATAAATGTCCCTAACAAAACGTTTGCTTGTTCATACATGCGTGGCCATCGTTGATATGGTTTTAAAGACAGAGATCATACGATCGGTCCCTGTGAAGACATGTTATAAAGTAGTCTTGACAGAAACAGGCGTACTTTTTTCTTCTATGGTAGACACCTCTGTCCATGGGGCCTCATTCATGAAACATTCCTAAATATGTGCGTGCATTTATGTACAAAGCAAGTTTCAGAAACGTGCTGCATGATGAAAACACAGCGACATTAACATTAACGACCAAAATATACAGGTGGCACCAGGCAGCCACCGTTGGATCCACAGAACTGAGGGCGGAGTAAACAGGATATAACTTTTAAAGATTTAATTCCATCTTCTACTGGGACTTTTGCCATTTATCGAGGGTGTGACAGAAACTTTTGATTTCACTTTTACCATTCGATTGAACAAGTAACGTGCTATTGGTTTCTGCTAGCTTCATCATTCTAGCCTCAATAAAGCGATCAATAAAAGCTAACAATACACTAGCATTACTTCTTGTATGTTTTATAGAAGTATATTTGCATCTATATCATTAGTTACACCACGGTCTGGGTTAATTCTTGTTTCTGATTGGCTGGAGAGTGGGGATTCATTTCCAGTAGAGGGACACCTATGAACTAGTTCCAACTAAGAGGCTTAATCACCATTCCAAATGAATACACCGTCTGTTATCTACTGCCAGAGCCATAGAGTCACCTCTTTTATGAATGGTAACCATAGCAACACAAACAGTTGATTAATAAAGTCGGTAAATAAAAAAGTTCTTAGTTACAACGACTTTAATCTAGCAAAGTAGTTTTGTGGTTAGAGATACAGTATTTATTCAGTTTGGAAATATTAACATAACTTACCTAATTTAATGTTAACATAAGCAATGCTGGTTGCGAATGCGAGCAAGTTACTTCACAAAGCACGTTAATCTGTGTATTAAAAAACATTTTATCCAGGGAAATTTCTTAGATATGGCAAGTTACAACTAACAGTACGATGACAAACTATGTATCAGATCTTCCCATCTCATGATGTAAATCTGAAAAAATGTCCTTAGCCTAGGGCCATTCACACAGCGGGCGGTAAACGGCAGGACGAAACCGGATGTCATTGTTTTCAATGAGACAACGACGGCAAGACGGCAAAATTGCCGATGTCAGGACGAACTTGCAGTCGGAATGAAAATATTCTTATGTTTGCCGTCTACCGTGGCGGTAGGGTCACGTGCCGATCGAATGGAAGTGGTCCGTTTCAAAATGGATGATAAGTTTGTGCAACTTCATATATTTAAATGTCCAGTGTCTTCAACCCGATCCGCTCGCATGTAGTTCACACTGTGGAGTGGTTGATATACTTATATGAGGTTTGCATGAAACATTTGTTTTTGTGAACTAATAAAATAGACTGATCAGACATCCTCTTTTTTCTGGACATTTCTTCATTAGGAAAATGTATCCGCCCAAATTCCTAAAATTTCTGATTAGTTTTCTCATTCACAGACTGTATAAACAAATAGCCTAGTATTAGGTTCATAATGCCCGGCTACCCCTTTCCTCTTTTATAATAAATCCGAAATACAGACACGCTAGATAAAACAGTCATTTCTTCTGGTTTGAAAGTGGCAGGGTTGATTACCTGACTGGCTATTCCTCCAGAATCCATCTGTAGCCCCTAACTAGGGCGAGCAATGCTTTTAAATGGGTGGGGCTATGACATCCATCAGTAACTCACTCGTAGTGAGTCAACCATAGGGTTAAGGTTAGAGAAGAATGTTTTGATTGGTTAAAAAATCATTTGACAGCAAATGGTTCACTGTTCATGGACGTCATCAGTCAGTTGTTTAAACTCTAAACTGTTCTCTAATAATGCCACCAGAAAACCTTTGTTTTCTCTTTGTCTTGTGCATTTTTTTAGAATATTTTTTTTTCATTTTACAGAGATTTTGAGTCGAGGTTTGAGTAATAATATTATTTTTGTACGTACCCTTTTCGGTTACCTTTCATAAAATGTATTTATTGAAAGATAAATTGGAGCGATACTCATTTTCAAGAAAGGATATGAAGGCACATATGATATGAGTACATCATAAGCACATTAATTGTGGATCTAATCATATAATTGTACAAAACAGCTTTAATCTAGATTTAATCTTGCATGGGAGGATTCATGGCAGGGACTTTATTCATGTCGCTTTTTTTCCCCTTTCTATCTCTTTTCTTGGATCCTCTGTGCATGTCAGAGCTGGCCATGTGCTGTGAAATGAACCGGTGTGCATCCAGCCTTCATTCATCTGACAGTTGAGTTTTGAAAATAAAACACTAATGCATTACTTGAATGTCAAACATGCCAGGTAATCAGCTTGATCTAGCTAGAACCCTGATCCATCATTAACCACCAAGTTCACCAAGGAGTACAGGCAAGACATGAGGCAGGGAAGATGGACACAAAGCATACAGCTAGCAGAAAATAAAATACAGAAGGAAAGCAACTCTTACTTCTGAGCAGAGAACATCAGTTGAATTTGTATTTCATTTATTTATTATTTATTTTGTCTGAAGCCAGGTTGAGCACACGTAGGGCAGAATTTTTAAACAGAAGAAAATCTTATGTGACACCACTGCCCTTGCGTTTATTTATCCTTGATATAGTCAATATGATACTTTGGGTTATGTGTGGATACCAGCAAGACAATTTTGTCAATATTGTGTGTTACTAAGGGTGGCTACAGGATTTTCCAGGCTTCGTGAGTTTGTTTGTTCGTTGCTGAAGGCGCGTGCATGATACATTTGTCCTGCTGTCATTGTGCTATTGTTCAGCATGTGTACAACACAAATGTAAATATGAACAATATTGAAAATATTGAATAGTACGGGTTTGCTCGCTTGGTTTGTTGGCCTTAATCATACTGGGCCTCATTTATCAATATGGTCGTAGAAATAGCATATATTTGACGGATCCAGCTTGCGTTCAAAATTCTCAAACTTGTGTAAATCACTGATCTGAGCGTAAATGTATGATAAATCAGACTTGATCGTATATTCGGAAGCGCGTTCACATCATTATGAATTACTTTACTCACACGCCCATTTTATTATCGATATTTGGCGATGCCACCTCCTTTAAAACACAGGCCAATGCGGTTTTCTCCAGTATTATAGGCAACAGGTAAGCAAATTATTTTTCTGTGAGGGTAAACTTTAAATGCTTATGAATGAACAAGTAAATAAATGTGTGCTTATTGGGAGCATTAGTGGGTGCAGCCTAGCTCAAAAGCCACTATGTGGCAGGGGATAACCAGGGCTAAAATGCTTCCTCTGAATTGTGAAATACAGCTGAGATTAAAAAAAATTAAAGAAAATAACCATTCACGAAAAAATATCTGCCGGATGCTACAAGAAATGGCATCCCGGACCTCTCATCTGCAGAAAAGAGGGTGGGGCATATCATTGGGAAAGTGGGCGTGTAACGTGATAGAAGACGCGACTGTGACTGGATTAGTCAAGATTTCTATCACGACGGTTGCGACGTTCGTGAGGTCTTCTAGGCTAATAAAACTAGATCAGATTTATAGGAAAAATATCAACAATGCTTCAGTTACATTTTGTTCATAAGAATTTCTAGGGGTGCCAATAATTGGGGCATTATATACGGTATATATATACAGTTGATGTTGGAATTTTACATACACTTAGGTTGAAGTCATTAAAACTCATTTTTAACCACTTCACAGATTTCATGTTAGCAAACTATAGTGTTAGCAAATCAGTTAGGACATCTACTTTGTGCATGACACAAGTCATTTTTACTACAATTGTTTACAGACGGATTATTTTACTTTTAATTCACTATATCACAATTCCAGTGGGTCTAAGTTGACTGTGCCTTTAAATTTGTAATATTTGGTCGCATATATTTTGCATCCCATGACTTCCTGAATCCTGATGTCTGTGACCCAACAACATCAAAAGACTCTTGATATCTTATTTTATGGTACTCTTACAAGCGATACTATAACGTCTCTGCATTTGAATGGATCTCTATGGGAATTAGTAATCAAGAGTCTGAGGTATCAAACTAGCCTCAAACCATCACTCTGCTGCCAGATATGCAGTAGATATGGATGGATCACTTTAAGGTTTGTTTCTCCTGACAAATCTTTCTATTGAACTCTATGAAAAAATAAGTCAGGAGAAGAAACTGTTAAAGTTATCCATCCATATCTATTGTATTTATTGCAGCAGAGTGATGGTTTAAGGCAGTGATTTTCAACCACTGTGCCGCGGCACACTAGTGTGCCGTGAGAGATCGTCAGGTGTGCCGTGAAAAATTATCTTATCCTATTAACTTCACTTAATTAGTAACACTTTTGGTTGGTGGTGTGACTTTGGTTGGTGGTTGGTTTAATGTAAAAAATGTGCCTTGGCTCAAAAAAGGTTGAAAAACACTGGTTTAAGGCTTGTTTGATACGTCAGACCCTTGCTGACTTAGAGCCATTTAGCCAACCATGTGTTCCAGTGTCATTTACAGCTAAATCTAGTCACACCCCCCAATTCCCAAGAGATCCATTCAAATGCAGAGATGTTATAGTATCGCTTGTAAGAGTACCAGAAAATAAGATATCAAGAGTCTTTTGATGTTGTTGGGTCACAGACATCAATAAGTCATGGCATGCAATGGAAATGCGACCAAATATTAAAAATGATTACTTTATTCTATATATAAATGCAGGGGTGCCAATACTTGTGGCACATGTAGTTTTGTTAAAAATGATTATTTCTTGATAAGGGATTTTTTTTTAATAATAAATTTACTTCAATTAAAGGTTGGATTTTTCACATTTTTTCAGTGTCAGATTAAGCTAATTTACCAAATGCTGAATTTTCTATAATCCTTTTTACTGATCTTTACCAGGGGTGCCAATAATAGTGGAGGGCACTGTATATATATATAAATATATACTGTATGTGCATATGCGTGTCTCGCTCGCTCTCTCTCTAGAAAGTGGGTCTACCAAGTGTTTGTCACATTGTATCTTACAATCACATTATAATCAACAGAGACTTGTTTACAGCAGTGAAGCTTTACGCACGGTGTAAGCTTGCTTGTTCCCCATGCAGCACGAGTTCCGCACATGTGCCTTTCATGTGTTTTCACTGTAGATGATGTACCAAGCACAAATGAACAATTCATCACTTTGGCTGGAGCTGGTAGGGCTTTTGATGAATATGGGCTCAGTTAATTGAAACACCAGTCATGATTTCTGCAGTCTGACATGTCCTCTGGGCTGAAAGACAGACTGGAGCAGACTCTCTGAGCATGAATATTCCATAGATTCAGATAACTTACACTGTCCTAAAGTGTCACCAAGTTCTGCACAACTGGAACTTGAAAGTTGAGGGTTTTGCAGTAAGATTAGCGGGGAACCTTTGTTTGAGTGTGTGAAATCTTTGGATAGATAGACAGACAGACAGACAACTGTATTATCCCCATGGAGAACATTTGTAACATTCACATTTACAAACAGACATTTATACTAATATACATACAATAATTTACACTAGAGTAAGGAGGGGGTGATTAAATAAATACAGATAAAAATGACAAATATTCAGGCCTACTAAATAAATGTTGAATTTTACAATCATATCCAGACATATGTTTTCACTCACTGTGCTTTTTTTTACTCACTATTGTAATTTTGTGGCATTGTGACTGTGAGGACACTTGAGCCCTCTCTTTCTGATGGTCCTGTTGGTGTTCTAGACAGAGACATGCAGTTTAGATTTTTCAACAACCTCAGGAGGAACAAATGTAGTTAGAAAAAATGTGCAGCTCATTCTGGATTTTTTATTTATGTACTTATTTATTTATTTTAACTATTGAACACCGCCAAACATAATTCATGGGTTTGAAATGTCAAAGTGTTTATGCTAATGCGATATTCTGGTCTCCGTGCCTGCTCAGTGACGGACGAACCTGTTAATTTCCTCAGTTCCAGCTCTGACATTTTTTTTTTCCCCCAGTCGGGCCTTTTTCCGAGAAGGCCAATTTTATATAACGAGTTACTGTTGAAAGTAAATGGCAAAAGTTCACTCTTATAAAAGATGCAATCGGGAAGCCCATCTCCAACTGCACTAGCTATTGCTTTTTCTCCTTTTTCACAATCACGACCAAAGCTACATTTTACCTGTCAGAACATTTCATGCCACCGCAAGTCATGAGCATTAGTTTCCAGCTCTCAGTGGCTATCAGGGCTGGTATGCAGTGGTGGTGGGAAGTGGAGGGGGTGGGGGGAGCATCTTATGGATCCTTCCTCAGAAATAGAAAAACCCAAACCCAATTGAAATGCAACCAAACAATGCGTGTCTGATGTAGGTGGAAGTGAGGCAATAGGCTAATGGATTTAGTTTGTATCATTTGCCATTTCTAATCAGTGCTTGTACTGAAGCCATTGTACTGCTGTTTGCACTTTCAATCTGGACGTCATGACCTTAATGTCCAGTGTCTGGGGTGGTATGTAGCAGATGACAAGTAATAATACAGTATATTAAATTCAAGAGTGATTGATTCCCTTCAGCCAATCATCTGACTTTAATTTGGCAATCAAATTGATAACAGCCTACATGCATGTTGTTCTACCCGTAAAGCTAGAAGACTACCAGCACAAAGTATGTATTTTAGTCATTTTCTTTGTAACGAAATATGGGACATGGCTAAGGACCATTCAGTAAGCACACTGGCGGATTAGCATGATGTTCATCAAGGCAACCACAGAAGCCAGACTTTCCAAGAACGGGAATGAAAAGTAATGATTAAATAGTGCATTGCAAATGGTCTCATTGAAGAGGACATAGATTTTTTTCCCCACAATCAGCAGGCAAGTGCTTCATAAGATGAAGTTGTTATATTTCAAAAGCCTCTGGCTGTTGAAAGGAGACTTGTCTCAAATGTGCATTTGTTCAAATTGCAGTCATTTTTATTATATGAGCACAGGCCTAATGGTAAAGTGTACTCCAAACAGGGCCCTATGGATCCGTTCTAAATAAAATATATTTTTTTCTAAACCCTGGTTTTTATCCATCTCTAAAGGTAAAGTGTACTATAAACAGGGCCCTATGGATCCATTTGATGCACAAGCTATGCAAACCCCTTCTAATGCACAACATGGGTCAAAAATGACCCGTATTCATTTCCTATGTTATTGCATGCATGGCTGACTGTTTCTTTGCTATATTTTTTTTAAATCAATTTATTTCATAATTTAATATTCCCAGTATTCATTAAATATCTTGTTTTTTATTACCACAAATCATTATTTTCATTTCAAATATGCGGATCATAAATCAGATTTCCATACCGGATCGGTCGAGGCCCGAGTTACCAATGGCCGCCGCCGGTACTGTTGGCCAGCAGGGCGCCGGTGGAAACTATGCTACTGTTGGGCAAAGGAGAAGGAGAGGGGAGAGGCATGTCTGGAGGCAGCGGGAGAGGAGGAAGGGTAGGAGTGTGGAGGTGAGAGTCAGAACTTTAAATGTTGGCACTATGACTGGTAAAGAAAGAAAGTTAGCTGATATGATGGAGAGAAGGAAGGTAGATATACTGTGTGTGCAAGAGACCAGGTGGAAGGGGAGTAAAGCCAGGAGCATCGGAGGTGGATTCAAACTGTTCTACCATGGTGTGGATGGGAGGAGAAATGGGGTAGGGATAATCCTGTCAAGAGTATGTCAAGAGTGTTTTGGAGGTGAAAAAAGTGTCGGACAGAGTGATGAGTATGAAGCTGGAAATTGAAGGTGTGATGATGAATGTTGCTAGCGCACCCCGCAAGTTGGGTGTGTGATGGAAGAGAAAGAATAATTTTGGAGTGAGTTGGATGAAGTGGTGGAGAGTGTACCCAAGGGAGAGAGTGGTGATCGGAGCAGACTTAAATGGGCATGATGGTGAAGGGAACAGAGGTGATGATGAGGTGATTGGTAGGTATGGCATCAAGGAGAAAAATGTGGAAAGACAGATGATGGTGGTTTTACAAAAAGGATGTAAATGCCTGTGGTGAACACGTATTCCAAGAAGAGGGAGGAACATAGGGTGACATAAGAGCGGAGGAAAGTGCACACAGGTGTACTCTATTTTATGCAGGAGGTGCAATCTGAAAGAGATTGGAGACTGCAAGGTGGTGACAGGGGAGAACATAGCTAGGCAGCATTGGATGGTGGTCTGTAGGATGACTTTGGAGGAAGAAGAGGAAGAGAGTGAAAGCAGAGTCAAGGATCAAATGGTGGAAGTTGAAGAAGAAAGACTGTTGTGTGGAGTTTAGAGAGGAATTAAGACAGGCACTGGATGGTAGTGAAGAGTTGCTGGATGGCTGGGCAACTACTACAGAAGTGGTGAGGGAGACAGCTAGGAAGGTACTTAGTGTGTCATCTGGACAGAGGAAGGAAGAAAAGGAGACTTGGTGGTGGAATGAGGAAGTACAGGAAAGTATACGTTTGGCGAAGAAGAAGTGGGATAGACAGAGAGATGAAGAAAGTAGACAGGAGTACAAGGAGATGCAGCGTAAGGCGAAGAGAGAGGTGGCGAAGGCTAAGGAAAGGGTGTTTGATGAGTTGTATGAGAGGTTGGACACTAAGGAAGGAGAAAAGGACTTATACCGATTGGCTAGACAGAGGGACCGAGCTGGTTAGGATGTGCAGCAGGTTAGAGTGATAAAGATTAGAGATTGAAATGTACTGACAAGCGAGGAGAGTGTGTTGAGAAGATGGAAGGAGTACTCTAAGGGGCTGATGAATGAAAGAGAAAGAGAACGTTGGATGGTGTGAGGATAGTGAATCAGGAAGTGCGGTGGATTAGCAAGGATGAAGTGAGGGCAGCTATGAAGAGGATGGAGAGTGGAAAGGCGGTTAGGCCAGATGACATACCTTTGGAGGTATGAAGAGGTTTAGGAGAGAGGGCAGTGGAGTTTGGAACTAGATTGTTTAACACAAGTGAGAGGATGTCTGAGGAGTGGAGACATGCATCAGATGTGCAACAGCAACTATGTTGAGTTGTGAAATGTGTGGCAGGTGAATAGTTGTCCACAGTAAATATGTTCATAAGTGCAAACATTTCCAATTATCAAAAGTTCCTAACAAATTCCATCGTGAATACATATGGGTCATTTTTTAAAATTTATGTAGAAATGCAAAACCTATGTTTGTTCATAAAGTAAGAAAGGAAAAATTTAAATAATAATTTGTGGTAATCAAAAACAACATATTTAATGAATACCTGGAATATTAAATGATAAGATACATTTATTTCAAAGATATAGCAAAAAAACACTCAGCCATCCATGAAATAACATTATTGACCTAAAATAATTATTTTTGACCCATGTTGTGCATTAGAAGGGTAGTGATACCAAAATAATTTTTATTCAAAAAGTAAGAAAGAAAAAATGAAAATAAGGATTTGTGATGATAAAAAAACAAGTATATTGAGGAATACCTGGAATAATGAATGATTAAGTTAATTTATTGCAAATATATAGAAAATAAAAACTCACTTTTGACCCTTGTTATGCATCGAAAGGTTAAAAAAGAAAAGTGTAAATTTTTTGAAAACCCTGGTATTTATCCCTCTCTAAAGGTAAAGGAAACTCCAAACAAAGCCCTTTATGGATCAGTTTTGAATAAAGAAACTCAGGGATGCTAAAATGTGTCACTTGAGACCAGTAGCACCATGAAAACCATGAGCACGTTTGGCATTGAGGGCCTGATTTGAGTATGTAGGCCCTAGGTATGCATTCAGAGTAATATGTTACGAACAGTAATGCTCAGATTTTTTTTTGGAGCATGCACTTAATTAACATAGATCCTGTAAGATTAGAAAATTAAATAATGCTGTTATAATACAGTGGATTTTAACATCTGGAAACACCTGCATAGGTGTAAATTTTATTTAACAACCTTTAAAGGGCTACACAGGAGAGAACATAGCTCGGTGAAAGGTGCTTGAACCCAACTCCTTGAGAAATAGTAAGACATACACACACACACACACACACACACACACACACACACACACACATATGCAAATCATGCATGCACTCACACACATACACACACATGCACACACACATTCACTCATGCACGCACACACATTCACGCACGCACATATACATGCACACAGGGGAATCTGGGACAAATTAGGCACACATGGTTTACAAGAATAATACTTATAAGAGCTATTATAATTCAGTCTATTCTAAGATCCCATGGGATTCTGAAAAAAGAAGAAAGCTCCTCAGCATCCGTAATACAGGGGTAGGGTGGACCCCATTTTTGAAGGAGGATACTGGCTGGTATTGGATTGCAGGGGATACAGAAAGCTGCTCAAATATGTGCCATCATAACATATGTATCTGTCCAGTGTGCTCATGTTATCTTTAGGAAGTGAAAAGATTAATCATTACATTACATTACATTATAGACATTTAGCAGACGCTCTTATCCAGAGCGACGTACATAGTGCATTTTCAAACTAGGAACAAGAACGTTTAGAAACAACCCTAAAAAGGCAAATATGAATCTAAGTACTAGGCGCAGTCAGTATGATTGGGGTTTTTTTTTTTTTTTTTTTTTTTTTTTTTTTTTTTTTTTTTTTTTTTTTGGGGGGGGAATTACACAACATTAATAACAATAGTCACAGGGAGGTAGGGAGGGGTGGAGAGAGGTGCAGCTTGAAGAGGTGAGTCTTCAATCTGCGCTTGAAGGCAGTCAGACTTTCTGCTGTTCTGACCTCCACGGGGAGCTCATTCCACCACCGTGGGGCCAGGACAGACAGACGTCGAGACCGGGTGCTAGCATGAAGAGGGGGGGGTACCAGTCGTCCTGAGGAGGCGGAGCGCAGGGATCTGGCAGGTGTGTAGGGTCTGATTAGTTTTTGGAGGTATGGGGGGGCAGAACCTCGGACTGCCTGGAAGGCGAGCACCAATGTTTTGAATTTGATGCGAGCCATCACCGGTAGCCAGTGGAGGTCAATGAGCAGGGGGGTGACATGGGAGTGTCGGGGGAGGTTAAAGACCAGGCGCGCTGCTGCGTTCTGGATAAGCTGAAGGGGTCTAATGGCCGATGCTGGCAGGCCAGCCAGGAGAGAGTTGCAATAGTCCAGGCGAGACAGCACCATTGCTTGGACCAGGAGCTGGGTTGAGTGGGTGGTGAGGAAGGGGCGGATTCTCCTGATGTTGTACAGGAAGAACCTGCATGCCCGGGTTACCGCTGCGATGTTCTCGGAGAGGGACAGCCTGTTGTCCATCACGACTCCGAGGTTCCTGGCACAGGGCGTTGGGGTCAGTGGAGTGTCCCCTAGGGAAATAGAGAGATTGAGAGGAGGAGAGTTTTTTGAGAATCAGGTTTTAAGAATGGTAAAGTGGACTCATGGTAAGTGAATTGTTATGACAATTGCTGTACTGTATATTTACAAATATATACATATAATATTTTGAGGCCACACATGGTTCAGCATTTATAATTCATTGAATTTAGGGTCATATGTACATGAGTGTGTGGAGGGAACGCTTTCGAATTTAGATAACTTAGCCCTTTAATTTCAATAAAGACCCATGACCCCTCTGCCCGGTTTCTTTGAAAATTAATGGGACGGACATTACACACCGGCTGTCACTGACAGAGATCTACCGCAGTGCATTTTCTAGAATCCGCCCTTGTCCAATCACATCAGATCAGATCGGCTAATGAAAATTAAACATTTGTTCTTCAATCCTTCACAGGCAGACTAGCTTGCTCTTTTCAGCAGCTAAAGACTGGAGGTTGGTGATTGATGTCTTAAGGGGGAGGGAAGGGGGGGGTTGCTAAGTTTAGACCTTAATGGTTTAAAATATGCTTGCGCTGCTTTTTCATGGTTAGGGCAAATGATCTCTCCCGCCAATTTATCACACAGAATCAGCACCTGCAGGGGAGAAAAAATGTATGTTGCCTTTTAATGCACTTGATAGATTTTATTTCTTCTTCTTTTATTTTAGGTCATTCAGCAAGTCTACACAGTGTACACATCACACTGTAGAGTGTGAGACATTAGAAAAGAGCTGCCAGAAGAAATAACAAACCGGATAGTTCCTCATCAAACACCCTATAATCTTCGATATCTCTGACAGAAAAATGAAAGAAAATAGCAGGTACATTTCATCTCTAGTCATATTTAAAGAAAACTGTGGTCCTGTGTTTATAATCAAAGAAGTCTCCTCCGTCCTCACCCTCGGCCACTCAAGGTACCCGACTACAGCCATCTAGGTACCTAATGTAGCTATGCTAGCTGGATAGCTCCAGGTCGTATTACTTACAGGCAGAGAAGCACAGATTCGACAAATGTGCAGAGAGATTGCCAGTGAATCATAGATATGACTGAACATGATTATTTTATAATATTTTCAAGGTAAGAATCCTGCATAATGCACCTTTAAATGTGATTTTTGGATGAGTGGAATGTGGATTTCTTGAAAACCAAGGCCTTGGTCCCAGAGCATAGCACTCTTATGCCAAATTCAGCTCATCTAGGGTTGTTATGTAGCTCTAGTCTAGGGAGTATCCAGGACCGCAACAAGCCTGGCCTGGAACACCCCAAGGGTCTGTTCTTCTGTGACCTCTCAAGTTGTTTCACAAATGAACAACACTGTGTACAAATCCCCTTTCAGAACAAGATAAAAACCAGTGGTTAAGAATTGCTGCCATTCATTTGGCATTGGCTGTGTTGATGAAATGATCACTATGTTATAATAGAGTAAATAAACTTGATAGGTGGTCGCAACCCCAAACATTTTTGTGATGAGTTACTCTTACCTGTAAATGACCTTGGAATAAATCTCCCACCGCAGAATCCGCAGGGATGTCTCCAGCATTATTTCTTTGTGCAAAAAGGACTTGTTTTTCATTGTGTTCATTCTTAAGTCCTGATGGTATTAATGATAATTATTTGGCAATCCTGGAAGTGTTGATTGTTTACTCGATGCATTCATGGTATGTGTGAAATACTGCCAACAGGTGAAATTTATTCAGATCAGCCCTGAATTTACAATACTATTCACAGCTGTTTTTTCATACAATCACTTTAAAGGGCATTCTGATTTTGAACAAAAATTTTTTTCCAAGTGTCCTCTACCTGAGCAGGGAATAATGTTCCGCCAAGCTAAGAGTTCTGTAGCTCTGCAGTAGCATCTATCTTGTTGATAAGCGTTGCGGCAATGTCTCAAAAGTGCCGCATAACGTCTTGGAATGCAGCTACGGGTCTATTATGTAAATAAATAAATATATAGTATATAAACATGAAAAAGGTTTAGATAAGGTGGATTGCGTTTACAAAGAAGTAATGCGATGCCTCAAAATTTTAAAACACATTAGAGATCTTATTTCACGGTCTTATTTTCTGTGCTTCTGTTATATTCCAAAGAATGACCTTGATTTTGTGGCTTTTTTTCTTGTTTGTTCTTGGCGCATGTTCTTACTCAAAACAGGCAATCTTATTTTGACAGAAATTTCTATGCAAAGTGAAGAAGAAGTCCAGCATGACTGGCGTCCATGTCTCTTTGCACTGGTATCCGCTGATACAGCTTTCTCTTTATGGAACAGCCTGAAACATTCACTTTGTGGATTAGCTTCCCCTCTCCCTGTTACTACTTTGTTAGATGACAAAAATGCATTTTTTTTAGCAAGGCCTTGGTTTCATTCTGCCATTCTGCCTGTCAACTTTCTCCTCTTCTTCGTATTCATTATTTCATTTTGTAATTTCTGGTTTTTAAGTTTGCAATTTCACAAAGAAAAATCTCTTCTTATTTTCTCACAGGAATTATGATGCCATTAAGCCAAAGGCTACACTAGGTTCACATGGTACTTAAGATGCATTACTTTTGGAGGGCAGAAGATTATTTCTCAGGCTTGGGAAACACATCACTGCCGGACATCAATTAAAAGAGCAGGCAGTCTCCTTGCTGCCACCGACCAATCAGCAACAGCAAAAAAAAAAAAAAAAGAATGGGGGAAAAAAGAGATAATTTTCAGTTTATCCATATTCTCCCTGGATCTTGAGCCTGACATGGGGTCCTTTCACCTGCATTCTCCATGTGATCTTGATATTTTAATAGAATCGGTTTCCAACCTAATTGGTTTAAATTACCATTTGTTGGCAAGACTTCAGCCCATGCATATTTAAAGTATCCCTGTCATGCACCCCCCAACCCCCCCTGGCAGATCACCGACAGGTCCTTCTCTCCACTGTGACCCTGAGCAACCTGGACTTCTACATTAGTCTTCTATCACACATCAGCTGTCTGTCATATATTTAACAGACAGGACAGGGAAGTAATCATGTGAGCTTTTGCTTTTGAAAAAGGGCAACACTTTGTGACATCATTTGAAATTGGCAAGTCATGCTTGGAGGAGTTTTTTATTGTTCTTTTATAATTTTTTAGTTTTTTTACTTACAGTACACAGGAGCTATCAGTGCATTTATTAATGTATTTATTGTGTGTGCGTCTGTGTGTGTGAGAGAGAGAGAAAGAAAGAGAACAAAAAAGAGAGCTTGTTTGTGTGTATTTGTGTATATATGCATTGTACCTCTAGAAGAAGCAAATTCAATAAGTTCAATAAAATGTATGAAAAACAATAAAATACCATTGATACCATTGCATGAATTCATACTGGTATACTGAAAAATGCGGTATACCGTCCAGCCCTACTAGCCACGTAGGTCCAGCCCTGGTTCGATGCTGGTTAGCTTGCTCATGGTTAGCATTTGGTACTACTTTTAATATTAGACCAGACATTGGTGATGTTGTTTAGGATAGCACCACATGAGATGAGGATACACCCCGCCCCTCCATGATGTTGGAACAAACAAAAACCCACCTGCTGTATCTTGGTTCTTCTCCGATCTCCTAACCTTTAAACATAGGTTGTAGTATTTTAAGGCTTTTATTATGAGGTCTTTTTATGGATATAATGTGTATGTGTTCAGGATTTATACTGAATATTGGTTAGTATAGTTCATTTGCATTAGTGCTGTAGTGCAGTTATATACTGTATACGCTCACTGGTTCTGGAATGTTGTTAGCCAGGTCTGGCACTATTGCTCATCTGAATCAGAGCTTTGGCTAAATTCATTTAAAAACAAACCGTTAAACATGGACAATGTACACGTCAACATGTGTTGCTGTACGTTTTCTACAGTTTGCTCTTGCCACTGGTAAAGAAATGGTGCAATGCTGTTCCAAAACAGATGCAATTACTGCATGTGACATTTCAAGGGAAGGTCTAAGTCAATTACTTTCATCCCCAGGGATTGATTGCATCTTTTTTTTGTTTTTGTTTATGATTATCTTCTAATATTCAACATTGAACCAGATCACAGTTCCGACCGATCACGCCAGTCCTTAAAAATAGCTTACTTATTTGTTAGCTTTGGAAAAATTGACAAAAAAAAAATAATAAAGATTTGGATTGTATTCAGGTTGAAATTAAATCATGTAGAAATAAAAGGACGGGAGTTTTTAATACCCCACTCAAATTATCTCCAGACTAACATAGTATTTGGTTTCCTTTAACAAATGCACCGAACCAATTAAAAGTCAATAAATTATGACATGAGACAAATAAAGAAGAGAATAACTCAATCTTTAATATATTACGTTAGGGGAAATCAAGCTGTGATCATAGAAGGATTCCTTAGTTTCTGTCATATCAATAATTTACCCTAGATATGTGCAGCTAATGACTGATAAATCCAGAAAAAAATAAGCATGTAAGCAGATAGTTATTTTCTCTTTTTTGTTAGCCAAATTTGAATAAAATGGAATGGCAGGTCATGTAATTAATTTAAGTTTCCAATTAAATATCATCACCGTCGTCATAATCACCATTGTCATTTGTAGCATCCCAGCTATTTTGTACAGTTTATGTGTGTAATTTTGTGGAGATCTCCTGTGTAAGTTGTGTACAGTTTGTGCAGTCACTGGCTGTATGTTGTCTTGCATTCCATTCTTGGAGAAAAGTAGGAACGCAGAGGTGAGCAGGAAGTCTACAACATGTCCATTTCAATGGACAGACAGCTGTTTCATTTTGTGTTTGACAAGTATTTGCTTTTTTTCTGCAGTGGCACAATGTAATGACATCCATATTATTTCCTAACCAAGTACAATACATGCCATTACACTTGAAATTAATGTAAATATGCCATAAAAAAATCTGTGAAAATACTATTTTCTGAGCAATATAAAAATGTTGCTCAAAAATGTTTCAATAGCAACACCAGTCTGTCTCCAAAAAATTAACAAGAGCCTTTTAAATGTTATTAAATTTACACTGGCTTTCAAATCGGCTGGCAGGCTAATCTGTAAGCACCAGGCACATTGAAAAAAGGGGGAAAAGTTTATTATGCACCTTTAGAATTTTTAAACAAATATTTTTTTTCCCTGCAAGTCTCATAAAACAGTAATTATTTCTGAGAGAATAATTGCAGCCATAATTAATTAATGGCACTTTAAAGTAGGTGGGAGTCTTAGGTTTGATATTGTATTTGTGAACCCACACCCTGAGCCGACTAGAGGAGGATGGGGCCCCAACTGAGTCTAGTTCGTTCCAAGGTTTTGTCCTGCCAGGGAAATTTTCCTTGACACTGTTGCCCCTGGCTTATTCTGTGGGGGTTTAGGCCAGGGTAAACTGTGAAGCATATTGTGACAAATCGTTGTAAAAATGTGCTATGTAAATACAATTTGATTGATTGAATGAGTATTCATGTAGATGCACTAGTGAAGTTTCTGAAGGTGTTAGGCCTACACCTGACATTTTTCTGAGAAAGGCAACCACTGTAGGAGAAAACTCAAGGCAGTCCTGACATCTACAGTGACAAGCCAATAACAAATCTGTTGAAGATATGCAGAGCAAATACCTTTCCGTTTTTCTGCAGGATTTATTCATTAACTTTTACTAGACAATCAAATGTATCATCCATATGATAGCTCAGAACACATTAGAAATCCTAGCTATTAGTGGAGTTAGCATTTTTGAGCTGTGCACCTTCAGCATAACACATTTGGGACATACAAGTATAACCCATTTTCTTGTGTAGCTGTGCCTTATTTTGTGTCATATTATTTACTTTTGTAAATGACAGTTGTTTGGACATCACTCTCAAAGTGTCATTTTTGCAAAATGTGGTGTGAAAACACCAATCATGCTTCTATAAAAAACTGCAACTCTTGGCTTTCAGTATCATGGATATACTCACTGATTGTGTTGCAGATAGAAAGTTTTATTTATTTTCCAGCCACCATGATTTCAGAAAAACAAGCATGTCAAATGAAACAGGGCACCTAAGTATGAGGGGCCGTTTAGGCCAAAATTCATAATTGCCACGCATATACACGTACAATGGGCCTCATTCCAGAAGCGTTCCTAAATATACGTGTACATTTATGTCCGAAAGGAGTCATGAGGAAAAATTTACGCCGGATTCATCAAACCGTGTGGAAAAGGTAGATTTTTTTGTATTCACGTACGATGCGCGTCCACGTTATTTTGTGATTAGCATAAATCCACGCCCATGAATTGCCTTATATGGAGGCTGTCACTTCCATTTAAAGATCCATATCTAGTCAGAATGGCCCAGAAAAAGCAAAGGAAATAATTATTCTGACACTGAAATCAAAATTTTATTAGCAGAAAAAATTGTTTTTAGTATATTAGCAGACCGGCGTCATGAACTGGTAAAGTAAAGGCCTAGCATCAATACAAGCGCATTGCATTATCGCAGCCTGGAAATAAATTAAACGCTATTCATTTTGTAATTCTGTTGGGGTTCTGTGCATGTGAGTTGTGGTTTGAAATCGAGTAATCACATGGGCTACCTTATTTTAGAATTTTTCTGGCGCGTTCTAATTGTATATGGTACCGATAACATTGGACAGGTTGGCAATTTCATAAAAACCCGCTTTACCTCCACCTGGCTTTGCATCTTGTAGGGGAACTGGATGTACGCTGGCATTAGCTGGATTAAGCTGTTGACCACAATTGCAACCCTGGCTACAGACATGTAAGCCACTTTAAAGCAAATTTAATTGGTTAAATGTGGGTTTTAATTAGCATAGCCTATGTAAGGAGAAAAATAGTAGGCTACTGGGAGCGTTCATTAGCCTACGTTATGGGTCTAATTAAACCGCTTCATAGCCTACAACTGATTAATGGGCGTAATGTAAAGGGTTTGCTTTTTACAATCATAATTTATTATGTTTGCAATGTGTATTTCATTTAGTCTCGTGAATTTAACAGAAAATCAATATTCTAATTATAACTCACAAGCAATTATGAACGATTTACGTACAAATTTGTTCTGCTCACGTTTCATGAATGAGGCCCAATGACTCTCACATTCACTAGTGAAGCTCTCACAAGCACTGAAAAAGCTTGCACATAACTTCTAAATGCTTGCACACACCCTAAATCTTCTCATATAAACACAAAAAGCTCTCACATTCACTAGTGAAGCTCTCACGCGCACTGAAAAAGCTTGTACATAACATCTAAATGCTTGCACACACACCCAAAATCTTCTCATATAAACACAAAGAGCTCACATATTCACAAGTGAAGCTCTCCCTGACACATAAAATCTCTTACACGCACTATGTTCATGCTTTTACACGCTCAAAAAATCCTCTTACATTAACTACTAGACCGCTCACATAAACATACAAAGCATTCGCACATTCACTATTTGTTCTCACATATTCATAACAACACACATACACAAAAATAATATTTAGAATTTTTGTGGCACATAAAATAGCCTACGTTGCTTTTTTTGGAAAGCAAACGCGGTACTGTTTGTCGTTTTTGAGTTCATAAAAGGTTATTTTATGTGCCGCAAAAACAAGCGTTTTACTAACAATCAAATGAGCTCCGCCAGTTGTGTTCATAGCAAACAAGGTTGCAATGTCTTGACCCAATCAATGATGATCAAGGTCATACCAGAAGTCAGCGAAACTGGTAAATTAACATAGTGAAGCAAAACACCCACTTCCAGAAATTTAAAATGCAATATAACAATCGATTAAGAATTATGAGTAGGCTATTTATCAGTAGCTAAAATATCCTGATGCATAGCTCTAAGCTATACTTACACATACTACTGAAAACCCTCTCACATTCACACAAAGCATTCACACATTCATTATAAGTTCTCACACATTCATATAAACAACACACACACATATCAATTCTATATATTTTCTGTGTATGTGTGTTGTTATGAATATGTGAGTACAAATAGTGAATGTGCGAATGCTTTGTATGTTTATGTGAGCGGTCTAGTAGTTAATGTAAGAGGATTTTTTGAGCGTGTAAAAGCATGAACATAGTACATGTAAGAGATTTATTGTGTCAGTGAGAGCTTCACTTGTGAATATGTGAGCTCTTTGTGTTTATATGAGAAGATTTAGGGTGTGTGTGCAAGCATTTACATGTTATGTACAAGCTTTTTCAGTGCGCGTGAGAGCTTCACTCGTGAATGTGAGAGTCATTGTACGTGTATGTACGAGCTCTTTGTGTTTATATAAAAAGATTTAGGGTGAGTGTGCAAGCATTAAGATGTTATGTACAAGCTTTTTCAGTGCGCGTGAGAGCTTCACTAGTGAATGTGAGAGTCATTGTACGTGTATGTACGAGCTCTTTGTGTTTATATGAGAAGATTTAGGGTGAGTGTGCAAGCATTTAGATGTTATGTACAAGCTTTTTCAGTGTGCGTGTGAGCTTCACTAGTGAATGTGAGAGTCATTGTACGTGTATGTACGAGCTCTTTGTGTTTATATGAGAAGATTTAGGGTGAGTGTGCAAGCATTTAGATGTAATGTACAAGCTTTTTCAGTGTGCGTGTGAGCTTCACTAGTGAATGTGAGAGTCATTGTACGTGTATGAGCTCTTTGTGTTTATATGACAAGATTTAGGGTGAGTGTGCAAGCATTTAGATGTTATGTGCAAGCTTTTTCAGTGTGCGTGTGAGCTTCACTAGTGAATGTGAGAGTCATTGTACGTGTATATGCGAGGCAATTATTAATTTTGGCCTAAACGGCCCCTCATACCTAAGAGCTCTTTTGTAATGTTAATGTGACTGCATATATAGTTTATAGTTTGACTGCAGTGGCTCAGAGACTCACCCGGTTAGAGAATCACAGACAGCATCCATCTGATCTCTACTGTGCAATCATAATGTAAATGTCCACTTCAACTGGACCGTGGCTGCCCAGACAGTACTTATCTCGCCTAAACAGCCATATGTCGCTAGAGCTGCACAATCACTTGCAGCTTCCATCTCACCTGGGCTTTCAAATCAGAGACAAAGTTTATTTCACATGAGCTTTCGAGTCAGATGACCTTAAAATACTCAGAGTTCTCAAATATTAATTATCCAGCATGTATTAATTATCCAGTACGTATACATCTAGTCCCTCAGCTTCTGTGACTTTCTCAGCAGAGAAATTGTAGAAGCCGGTACAGGCACAACCCTCCAACCTTTCGATCAGGATGTCATTTCTACCACCAACACTATGTAACTATGTAACTGATCCTGTGCAGCGCGACCCTTTTGAATCAGATTGCAAATTGACTGACTAAGTGATTGATTGAAGGAGCCGTTGCAGTATTGTTCAATGACGGCTTCACACAAAGCTTACCACAGTCTATCTTCTCCAGCTCACTGCAGAATCTGCGAGTTCCGGCACAATTATGGACAGTGCCTGAGAATTAGCAAAGGCGCACAAGCATCTTTCCCTCCCCCAGTATGCAGGGTTCTCTTTCACAATTTATACTTCCTAGATTTATGGAAATGCCAGCTTTCCGTGTTGGGCCTCTTCACATGGCATCACCAGGGACTGGATCAGGGCCAGATTTATTTTTTGGGGAAAATTATTTTAATCTTACAGCTAGTGAAAGAGGAGTATTTCACTGGCCATACCTCACTGGGGGAAATACAGGCGCCTACACACTGAGTTCATATGTCTGAGTTTATGTTTGAATTCATGAATTCATACTTATTTCTTATCTCTGACACTGGAAGTGGGTAATACTCCGGCAAAGTCTGGATTACTGGTCTCTTTCTGCTGGTAATTTAAAATTAATGTCTGGTTTAATGTCTTTTTTTTAGTGAGTGAGGCCACATTCATTAGAGACTGTATGATTTATATTTTTATTATAATTGGTCTACCTTGTTAGTTTATTTAATAAACATATTTAATCCTGATAAAGAGCTGGGGGGTATTCTACCAAGCAGGATAACCAGATAACTCTAAAATAATACCATGAAATAACCTCAGACACCTTCTTTAATATCAGCAGCTAATAATATGTATGAATAATTAACACTCCTAAACGAGATTCTAGTGCATTTTCATCAACCAAACTCTCACTAATGTGAAGATATAGCCTTATCATTCTCACAGTTATCTGGATGACTTCATAATCCTGTTTTGTGGAATACCCCCCAGGTTGACTCCACCAGTTTACTATTTGACTGACCTTTGAATAAATTTGGATATTTAAATTGGGATTCTTATTATTTTTTTAAAATAACATTCATTTAAATTGCGTAGTATTTTAATACATGTATGGCATTTAGGAGTGTTGTTTCTTGTTCCCTGAGGCTATCTTCCAAATGGGTAACCTGTTAAAATAGGATAATTAATAGTAGACGGAGGTGGTTTTAGAGCTGCTACACACTCAACAATGGGTGTCAAACTCCAGTCCTGGTTTTCACTGTGTTTCAGTAAGACTAATTAATTTAAGTCATTGACTGGCTAAAGAGTTCACAAACCTTATTCTCAAGGATGCTGATTGAAAGGGAAACCACAAACCACAAAACCTGCAGACATGGCCCTCCAGGACTGGAGTTTGACAGCCCTGCCTTAAACTGTGACAAATTCCTATTTTCCCAACTATGTGCTTTGCATTTCACATAGCTTGCACCATTTAACGGGCATTCAAGTGCTGTCAGACCTTAGCAGGCTTACCTGTTATACTCAATAACCCTCTATTTAAACTTTGCACAATGCTCTCACCAAGCACAATGACCTCAACAAGCAAGTCTGTGTGATTCTCTTTCAGACACATAAAGATAAGGGCTCAGCGAGTGACTGTAAATATCCACCTCAGAACTGTCGCTTCTGTGTTTCAGAACTTTCCCCCGAGCTCTTCACAAAGAGTCTGTTCACAGATAAAAGTTATGTAACCCTTCAAAAGATGTCACAGAACATCTAACCTGCGCCACATAGTGGCGTGAGCCCAACTGCTCTCTGTGTTTTTTTGTGTGCTGTCGTGTGCTGTACTGTGCATCCAAGTTCTTCAAAGCCAGCCACAGGTGATGTGAGTGAATGTGCAATGCATCGTCCCTGACCTTTTCTATCGCAGTGTGGACAGCTACTCCTCTCACCTCCTCTTCCCCAAAACACACATACACACACACACACTCACATGCACACACATGCACGCACACACAAACACACACACACGCAAACTCACACAGTCAGACACACACATGCACATGCACACACACACAGACATCAAACACATACTTTCCTCATTCCCAGCTTTCTGTGAAATCAGAGATTTTTCCAATTATCCATGTTACTATGTTTATATTCAGGTAGCGCTATAGCAGAATGATAATCATCATGGGACTATGGTTAGGGAACTGTGACTGGGATTCAACGTTTTTTTATCAACTTCAATTAACAATTTAAAGCAGGGGTTTCTTTCTTTGCACACAGGTTAGTGAGTTCAACCATTACTCAACAGCTACCTAGCTAAACTGAGTTTGTGAAGAAAAGGTGTAATGCTTGCATTTACTTGTACAAAGGACATATTTTCTCTGAATACAGATACCATGGGCTTGATTCTCAGACCATCCTTATTTATTTATTTATTTATTAGTTATTGCAGTATTTGTTAGGATTTATCCATTATGAAATTAATTGGCATCCCAAAGGAACATTTATGAAGTAGCAGTTTTTAACTTTGCATGTATTAACTTTAATTTATCATTTTAACTATCATACATGACTAGATACACAATTAATTCCTTAGCCAAAAATAAGGTCTGAACAAAGATATGCAGGAATCAAGCAAAAACAAAACAAACAAACACACAACATAAAAACCAGTAGCATTTGTGATCCTTACTGTTCCTGTGGCTCCTCCATGCATGAATATGGTGCTGGTATTTGTGCTGGAAGGGTGCTTCATATTGCTGCAGTTGATCCTCCATGCATGAATATGGTGCTGGTATTTGTGCTGGAAGGGTGCTTCATATTGCTGCAGTTGATCCTCCATGCATGAATATGGTGCTGGTATTTGTGCTGGAAGGGTGCTTCATATTGCTGCAGTTCATTCATTAATTGGCACAAGAAATGCAGCTCTGAATTGCAAAATGTTCTGTAGATGTTAAATATTGGGCAGTGTCTGTAACTGCTCCATATTTGGGCTGGCACTGGGGAGTCTATGACCATACAAGGTTCCACATCGTGTACATTGGTGGTAAATGGTATTTACAAAAACAAGTAAAAACAATATAAATGCATCATAATACAGCATTAAAAAAAACATTTAAGTTAGTACAGTCCAATGATGTGATATCTGATAATATAACATATATTTGATTTCAAAAATGTAAATATACTGTACAAATACAGTCTGTGAAGATAGATATGTTATTTATAGCTATTACTAAAAGCGTGGAGAGAAAATCAAAAAGGGGTTCTCATATTTGAGAGGAGTGAGACAGCCCACTTTGGATGGGCAGTAAAAAACAGTAAAAAATGAGCACTGTTGGCAGTTCCTGTTATGACCCTGTAGGGCTTCATGTTTGTGCAGTATTTTTCTTTTTCAATAAAGAGAGGCAAGGAAGGTCCTGTTATTTTTAAAAGTTCAATCAATTGAAATAGCTATAAAGTGAGTCCAGCTATTGCATCCTGCACGATACTCTGCTAATTCCTTAATGCCCACATTGTCTTAACCAATTATACATTCTTATTTATTTCTCTATTATCTGTACACTAAATTTGAATGGGTTTCCATCTTCCAACTTGCAATTATGTTATTTAACAGTATTGTGTGTATTACTAATTAGATTTTAAATAGAACTTCATATTCAGAGGAAGAGAAGTGTTGAGTGTCTGTTTCTTTTTTTAGAAATTAACTGAAATGATTTCACAGATTCCTTATGACCATCTGTGTGTGCGTGTGTGTGTGTGTGTGTGTGTGTGTGTGTGTGTGTGTGTGTGTGTGTGTGTGTGTGTGGAGGAGGGCAAGCTTAGTTATACTAGCAAGCCTAGTTATACAGTGATTGATCGAACAGTGTGATGATTGATTTGTGAAAAATCAGTTTGAAAGGAAACTCTTAAGACAGGAGCTACAAGATTACTGGCACCAACACGGTAACAATAAGCCTCAATTAATACTTGTAAAAGTCTGATCAAAACTATATCTGAAAATGAATACCACCCAAAATACTATAAATGTTTCATGTTCTCTCGCAGCATGTTCTCACTAGAATATGATTTGAGGATAGTGCCAGTGAGGACAGTTTTAGCAATATCATTCTCCTGTAATGTGAGGTGGGATTGTCTACTGCACTTGATAAATGGTTGCCATCCGTTTGCCTGCCATTCTATAGTACACCAGTTTAAAGGCATAAGTGGATCAAATCTAGCTCATTAAATGAATGGAATTGTGGCTACTTCTGATCTGATTTCCTCCGCTGGCATCGTCCCTTGTTCTGGAGACTATTTAAATGGTCCTTTTCTATACAAACGAGGACATGTTGCCCGATTGCTGATATGGGGTGTCACAGATGACCATTTGTAACCAGCTCAATTATATCCTTTAAAAGCCTGCCGTTGCCACTTTGGGTAAATATCAAATAGTGTCACTTTATGACAGTCATCCGAATGTTATTTGTTTCCATGTTGTTTTTGGGAAGAAAGGGAAAAACATTCTAGCTTGAAGGCAAAAATGTTTTTTTTGTTTTTTTTCTTATCCAAACCTTAGAAAGAAAGCCGAGTGAGAAAGAGGCACTGCTGGAGTTGTTAATGAAGTCTTCTAAAAACAGAGTCTGTGAGTTGGACCGGCAATGCGGGCATGGCTGGGGAACGGGCCAGTGTTCGTCACAAACAGACGCCGTCCAGAGCAGGCAAGCTGCTCGCGCCTAAATCAGGCAGTGATTTGTGAAACAGTGATAGCTTTTCAATACAGCGGCTTTGCTCTGATATGCAGATCTTTCAGCGTCGATGGCAGCCAAAGGAACGTTCTCCACAGCCCGACGCCTCAATCCAACTGTGCCTTTCTGCACAAAAGCTAAATAAAAAAATATTGCTTTTGTTTGTTTGTTTGGTTTTTCTTCTTTTATTTTTTTTGCCTTGTTTACTTTGTACTTGTTTTCACACTATCCCATTTGCACGTTGCACCTCTTCTATTATTACCAGTGCATGTTTGTACACAAACCTGTACATGTTAATATATTCATAAATCTTCCCCTTTCCTTGTTTAACTACGATCCTTAGTAGGAAAAGAAAATAAACGAACAAAACACTCCTACCTACCCATTGTGAGGTTAGTCTCAAAGCTCCAGAATTTTCCAACTCATTACATTTCTAAATCGCATAACGACAAAATAAACTTCAATGTCTTGCTGAGCTTCATAACAATTTGTGGGATTATGAAAAGGTTACACTTTTCTCGTTTCTGACATCTTATGTAGGCCTGAGACTGGCTTAGGGTGAGCGAATGGCGGACGCGAGAAGGTTGGTGAAACAGATGAATCCCCTGAAGAGCAATAAATTGGATGATCTTCTATAAGGGAATACCAATGATGCGCTAAGATCAGGAAAGACTGCCCAAATTCTTTTTCTGTTTCACATTATTTTCACCTTGTTAGCCCACCGCGCAGGCAGAGCCTGTGCGAACAGACCCGCGCGGTGATCAATACTGCAGACAGTCTAAAAAGAACTGAAGCGTGTCTCCAAACAGAGACTGGAGAGGGAGAGGGAGGGAGAGAAAGAAAGAGAGAGAGAGAAGGAGAGGGGTTTAAAGTAATTTGCCCTGTCTCACCTCAGTGTGTAGCACCGGCTAGAGCAAGGGCCATCAAGGAAGGCCATGTTAAATTATTTACGCATGCATCCTTGTTGCTGTGTTCAATCTGTTCAGCCACCAAGCCATGTGAATGCACCCAATCGGCTGAACCCGTTCGATAAATAATATAATATGTGGGCAGGATGGCCATTTTACCCTTTTTAAAGAAGGAGAAAAAAAAATCTACAGTTTCTAAAGGAATTCTATGTGGCATACATTCAAGGATGAATAAATAAATACACGCACTGTCTGAATCCAAATTAAATCAGTCGTAGGCATTGCAACTAACATGAGCTGTAATCAGGTTCTCACCCAGATGAAACATTACGATATTCTAAAACCCCCAGCGTGCTGAAGGATGGTGATAGGAGGCCAGAGTTGGTCCATATCAAACAAGCAGAAATTCTCCATTTGTATCGTTATCACACAGAGGGGTGGATGAAATAAGTCCTTACTAAATTTCTATATTATTTTAAAATGAGCTTTCTGTGAGCATTTACATATGAAAATGTATGTTACTGTACTGCTCTGCATATACACATGAGTATGTCATTATTATTATTATTATTAGAAGTAGTAGTAGCAGTAGTAGTAATTAAATTCATAAAGATTTAATGTGAGAATTGTTTATGATACTAGACTAGCAATGCCTTGAACTTCATTGCTCCAGAAAAGTTCAGTTCAGTGATGTTGATAAATGATTGGCTAATTATTCAAGATCCATATTTTTTAAGAAAATAATTTTATGCTAAATATTCAATATTTGTAATTACCCTGTGATTGGTGATCTGTCCAGGAGGTATTCCTGCCTTTCGTCCAATGCATACTGGGATAGGCTCCAGCCCCCCGTGAACCTGACCAGGAATAAGCATGTTAGATAATGATGGATATTTGTCATTTTCCTCCCAAATTCATGTACTAAAAAGGGGGCCATTTGGCAAGAGATAGTGGGAGAAAGAGAGAGAGAAAAATGACTTTTACATAGCATCTCCTCACAGGTTCTTGGGTGTGTATTTAGTATCACAAGATGTGTCTGCTGTAGTTTATCGATTGAGAGAAACTCATTTATTGTCATTGAGATGCAGACAGTATTCATTTGAGGCCTTACGAAGTGAAAATGAAAATGGAAACGATGCAGTAGACTGGGAATTATTGTACTTTTTTTCTAAGAAAATCGTCTTTTTTTTAATGATTTTTTTTTTTTTTTTTTACTAATCATAAGCCACAGCCTGAGAGCTGAGCATCTCATCACATTTCGCTTTGTGAACGTATATTAAATTGTAAATAAATAAATAAATAAATAAATAAATAAATAAATAAATAAATAAATAAAATCTAGAACTGAAACTGTGCAACTAACACTTGGAAATCTAAATGATGTAATGGATGGTCCTTTATGCTACTGTGGTGGCATAGTTAGCAAAAAGCCAACATGTCGCCTTGGGTCTTTTCTGAATATTTGACGCTGTTTGGTCTGACTCATTTTGGTAAATGAGCGGAGGTGCCCTGGGACTTTTGGGACGCACGAGCAGGGCCAGATGGGCTCTGCATCTGCATCCCGCATTGTTATTTGGCCACGGCATTTATGGGGAGGCGTGGAGACCGGACCATGGCGACTGATTAAACGGAGTCCACCCCTGCAGATCACTCTTGGGAATGTCAAGTGTCTGTGGAACACTACTGCTGAGGATGCCTGGAGGCCCCGGTCCAGAGAAAAGCTGTGTATGGAGGGGGAAAATAAACTGTGAACCCCCTCTCACTGCTAAACCGCTAAACCACCAAATGAAATGCATGCTTTAGGGAGCGCAATGGTTACTTAAATTTAGGAAAAGTCCCAAATAGGCTTATTTTTCAGGGTCAGTTTTCTCACCAGTGTGGTGTAACCCCATTGACCTCAGCAATGTGTTTTGTAACCAATGGGTCGGTTAATATTTCTGGCAAATCAAGAACACATAACAAGTGTCTGCAATCGTGGAATAGCTACGAAAGTAGTCTTGCATCAGCAGTTCTCCCCATAACCAACAGATGGCGATGCTTCTCAATGCTCTAAATCAGGGGTTTCCAAACCAGTCCTGGGGCCCACCCGGTGTATGCTGGTTTGCCCTGCAACCACAGCTATCCCAGATTTTTAAGCTGTTAATTTTTTCTTAATTACGTGCTTTTCATGTTTAGAGGTATTATTTACCCTCTTAAGCCACATTATATCAGAAATGGCTATGGATGCCGTGTAGAATACACACCCCATGTTCACATTGTGGTTATTGTGCTATATTATTTTAAAAAGATAAGAAAATTATTTAACTGATACATTTAAAGACTGATTTGAATCAATAGGCTCTTAACTGGTGAAAGTGCGGACACATGGTCACTAAAACTAACCATTTGGTAGATAAACACAACACAAACACAAACAAACATAAAGAAAATGACAATGAGCCAAACCTACATTGTGTTAATAAGCTTGAGGAAAATATTATGAAATTTAAACATGTGTTCAACAACCTAATTAGGAGCCTATTGATTCACTTCACTCTTTAATTTGACCAGTTAAAATACATAATTGTGTAACCTCTTTTTATGTAATTGTTGCAATATAGCACAATAAGCAAAATGTAAACATGGGGAGTTTAGTCTACATTGCATGCATAGCTATTTCTGACATAATGTGGCTTAAGAGGGTGAATAATTCCTCTAAACATGGAAAACACCTAATTAATAAAAAATAACAGCATACCCCAGGACCGGTTTGGGAACCCCTGCTCTAAATGTTCCTCTGTGGGGATGAAAATGAGGACAGAGACAATGTCCCTGTGCAGAAGAGATGAACAGTTCCCTTGGGGCACAGAATTGGGAGATAATTTTGAGCTCTGGCTAATACACAAGGCAGGAGGAAATCTCAGATTCATTAATGGAAGCACTGTGTTGGGTTGACAGGTGGGCGGCTCACACACAGCACCTCGCGTTAGTTATAAAGTACCCGGCGGCTAACCGCAGTTTCTCCCTCGACACACTCTGTAGCGCCATAAATCTGTGGGCGTTACACTCAAGGGAGGAACCTGCCTTTTCATCTCTGACCAGCTGCAATTCATTAATGGAGCGCACCGCCTCCCAACTCTCTCTTCTTACCCTGCCATTGGATCTAACCACCTCAGGCAGGGTACTTCCACAAACATTAAAAACTGCAGTCGACACTGTACATTCACACTGTACATTCTGCTTCCCTTCTTTTTATGCCAAAACATTCCTAATGTGGTACATCTTTCTTAAAATGTGTTAAGTGTGATATCGATTCAACGGACATTCAGAAGTACTGGGAACTTTTGTTACTAACCAGAAACTTGGCTCGTCTCAAAGAGGAGGATGCGAGGAACATATAGCATGAGTCAGGGAGGGGGTGGGGGTGGCTGATAAGCACTTACTTGAGCCCGTTTCTGATGTTGACATGGGACCGTGTTCAGACCTTCCGTCTCTGCCCGACATGGCCTCATGCAGACATGGGGGTTAACTAGTTTTCTCCAATGCGCCGATAACACCGTCACCCTTCCGCGCTGCTGCTGATTGGTTTACAGGGGTATTCGACCCACAGATTTATTAAGCCATTCCTGAGTCCATGTTAGAATTTTTTGTTTCCCCACCCACCAGACAGCTTTGCCAAATGCAAAAGAGCGCAAGTATTTTTAAAACAAGAAATGTCGTTGTGTGCAAGGTTTTTTTTTTCTTTCTTTCTGTGTACCATTCTTGGATTGTGTTAAACAGGCCTCTCTGTGGTACAATGAGAGTTTGCTCCAGCGCGCGAGACACAGAGAAGTGTCATATCGGCAATATAACAAAGAGGCTGAAAGCTATAGGCTCAGATGAAAAGGCAGAACCAGGTGGTACGCTTAAAGGGAAAAAAAATAAAAACTCCTGCCACGTTTTGTTTTTACCAATTTTTAGAAGCAGGGCCCTTTGAAGTGCAAGTTCCTTGTGTTATAAAGGCAGGGAGGTATGCAAGAACCCAGAATCGAGAGGAAACCCGCTCTGAGGACACTGCAGGATGTAGGCCAAGAGAGGAGAGAGTTTAACATTAGCACTTAGTGCTGAGTGGAGCCCCTGGTAGTGGCTACGCCTTATAAACGGTTTAATGTCTATATACGGTGTCAATATACCTTGACAGACTCACCCTGTGTCTCTAAATAGTCATGACTTTTTATGTTGCACACTTCTTCTCCCTTGAGTTATTTTTGTAAGTGATTTTTGTATGTTAAGTGTGACAATGTATTCATTACTTTTGTAAACATACAAACAAAGAAATGTTTGTTAGACTGGTCTCAGCCCTTACCCAAAATGGAACACATTGAAATTCTATTGAAATTAACTATTTTATCAAGATATTACGTGAAACAATATATACACATCACTGTGATTTACAGATACTGAAATACATATTTAAACAATACACTGCCGTGTAATATGCTTATCATTACATTTTCCGCTCATGTACAATGTGGTGTACATTCCACTCCCCTAAGGGACGTCAACAACACCAACTGTGGGCCGCGCATATTTTCAGTTGCGAGCTCAAACCAAAAAGCCAAGTATATGCTGCAGGGAAAGAGGAGTTTCTGTAAAATATCCGACCCGTTAAATTTTTGTTAAATTTGCCGTTGTGTCGGGTCGTGAACGGTAGTTTGGCCTGCGCAGAGAGAATGAGGTTCCCAGGATAAGACATCAGGCTTTGATGTCGAATCGGTAATTTCTGTCCACGCCAATGCGCCTTTATACGCCAGCCCCAGTCACATATTGCATCTGCATGGAGACAGAATGCAATCTCGGCTTTGAGAAGCTGAAAGAGCAGCAATCTGCTGCAGTGGTTAATGCGAAAGCGTGTTGGCTGTGAGGCTGTAGTTTCAGTTTTGTTGTACCCTTGAGCAAGGCACTTAACCTGAATTGCTTCAATAAAAACATCCAGCTGTATAAATGGATATCATGCAAAAATAAAGCTACATAAAATGTGTTGGCTCATATAAGGGTCTCAGCAAATTAAACATAAAATATCGATAAATCACAGCTTCTGATTCACAAGTTCCTCCTCCAAAGGTATTTTTTTACTTTAAAAAATGCTACAGTATTTTAAAAAAAAAAAAACGTTGGAGGAAGAACTAAATTTGACTCGAAAACAAATGCATTTGGCAATTTATTTTTTGGTGATTGCTGTGAGAAAAAAATGACGATGTCTCTTTATGTGCGAGTCAGTGAGTGACTTAAAGACAAGGGTTGATTAAATACAGCCCAGTGTCCCTAGTATGGGAACGTTATATGCAACGATTAAATACCGTCCTTAAGTGTTGAGCACTGCCACCGTCAGCACGAAGGAAAAGGGGAGTTTTTTTTTTTAAGCCATAAAAAATCTATTTAACAAAGACTTATAAAGCTGTGCAGGCTTATTGGGGAATTGATACATGGTGCTTAAACACCATTTCTGCCTACTCTAGCATTTCTAGGCATTTTTTATCTATTTCTTATAGATGTCGGTGATCGTTCCAGCTCCCAGCAGAGTGAGGCTGAGGGAGAGACAGCGAGAGAGAGACGGAGAGTATCAGGGCTGTGGAGGAAGGGTGTTTTTTTCTTCCTTCCGTCTCTGAGTTGAGGAACAGAGAGCCCCGAGTTGTTTTGTGTGCAGACTCCAGCAGCAGACAGCAGAAAGGAGACGGAGAGAAGATTTTGCACAGAAGAGAGCCAGTGGGAAAAGCAATACAAAATCTTTTTTTTTTAAGGTGCTGTACCTCTGGAATCAGCGCCTTCCGCGCAACCGTTCTGACTCAGCCACATCGGTTCATCCCTACAAACAAATTAAAGGGATTTTTTTTTTTTTGTGCCCAAAACACATTTTTAATATGCATGCATGCTGTGCCAAAAGCTATACTGGTGAACTGGAGAGTGAAACTTAAAGTCATTCCCTGTAGTCAGTAAAAAAAAATTAAAAGCTGGTATGGGGTCGTGTACTGGGCTCCCTGGATCTTTTGGCATAGCTGACGGAGTATTTCTGAGAAGTTTGCACTCTTGTACAAACTGTAAACTGTCATACTGTAATGGCTATATACACAGATGGATATCCATAAGTCTAATAAGTTTTAAACATAATTTGATTTAAGCATGCAGGCCAGGCTGTAGCAGTGTAGTATAATGGGTAGGGAACTGGGCTTGTAAACCAAAGTTTGCAGGTTCGATTCCCAGGTAGGAAACTGCCGTTGTACCCTTGAGCAAGGTACTTCACCTGCATTTCTTCAGTATATACCCAGCTGTATAAATGGATACTATGTAAAAATGATTAAAAAAATAAGTTGTGTAAGTTGCACTGAGTCTGCTAAATGCCAGTAATGTAATGTAGCAGGTGCAATTGCACAAGATTCCCAATACTACAGATACTCTGCATGTACATTGTCTGTCCCATCTGTTGCTGCCGTGAAAAATATATTCCCTGCCCCAGATCCTGAACATCCACAGAGGCTGCTGGATAAGAGCACTTCATTGATCAGCAGTTGATTAAAGATTTAACACCTCACCAGATTTATTGGTTCTGAAACGGTTGCTGAATTGTGAAAACAAAATCCAGACAATCCAGCCGATGTTCTCCTGGGCCAGGGTTGGCCACTCCTGCATTGTGTAAGGCAGGGGTGTCCGATCGTATTCGAAACCGCTGCGGGCGCAGGTTTTCCTTTCATTTCAGCACTAAGACACCTGATTCTACTTATCAAGGTCTTGACTGAAGACCATGATTAGTTAATTAGTTGAATCAGGTGTCATAGTGCTGGGCTAAAACAAAAACCTGCACCCACATGATAAGATCAGACACCCCTGCCCTAAACAATGACGGATTAGACTGGACACTCCTGGTTTGGAATAAAATGATCACACGTAAAACACTTTTCTCTGGTAGCAGTGTGAGTCCTTAAGTTTGGGTTTGAGTGCATTTCTGTTTGATGTAGAAATGAGGTGTATCAGTACAGCCTGCTGATGCTACTGGTGGTGGGCTGTTCATCAGGGGAGCTGTGGGCGGTGTGCAGCCACACTGCTTCGCTTCGTGTCAGAGTTAAGAAATAAACCCAGAAGGCTGGACAGAGCCATCACTGATCAAAGCAAACAACCAGAAATAGATATTGAAGTGTTCTTTAGTTGTATTTATTTATTTTTTATTGCTTCTTTAGTTTGTTTTGGATTACATCAGCCTTAGGCCTGGATTCAATAAACATTTGTCCTTAGCTTTGACTCGAAAACAAACACAAGTGTAACTTTTGTTCTTTTGCAAAAACAGTTTGGTGAGTTCATTTTTGTCATTACTGTTTTACTCAAACTTTTAGTTTTAGATATCAACATATCAACACTTGGCTTTACAATGAAGATTAGTGGTTTAATCCAGGCCATTGGTTTAATCAGTCAGGCAGTCTAGTTACATGAAAAAGTAGTTTTATTAACTGCCATTAGTGTCACTTTTCTGTAGTGCAATCTTTTACTTCACTTACTGGAAGACCAATGTTTTTCATTGGTCTACCCCCAAAATGATAAACTGTGGTTTCAGAGCTCTAAAATACTGCCTGAGCAGAAGCATATTATTGCTTTCTTTTTTCAATTCATTACTACATGTAAAAATATTGAACAAGGAATAGTAGGCTATTCGTATGTTGTAGCACATTCTCCTTGATATCAAAAATGTGATGGGGGATGGGGGTGAAGGGTTTCCTTAATAATCTCATCCAAAATGTTTTCTTCCTATTAATCAGCCCATTAGTGGAAAATAACCTATTTTCTACGCAGAGTTTTCATGTAGTATAAAGTAACCCATCACTGCAAGAGGATGAACTATGTAAAGAAAAAAAAAACTTTTCAAAAACGAATAATTACATATCAGCAGACAGAAAGTGTTTTTTTATTTTTAGTGAAAACACCTGGGTTTTTTTACCTCCACTGGGAGGAAAGCTCATAAAATATACATTTGAAGGGGAATACATCACTGATTTTGCCTGTGTGTCATTTTTCAAATGTGGTGTCCAATTACCATTGAAAAAGAAATCTTAGCTCCTGTCATTTAGTCACACCACCCACAGGGATGGGAAAACCTTAAACTATGTCATCACGGCGCAATCAAAAGTAATTAAAGAAAATTATCCCATCCTGTGTGCAGTAGTTAATAAGTGCGTGCACTTTTATGACCTCTCTTCACAGGGACTACAGCCGGAAAAAAACACATTGAAAGAGCTATAATGAGCTTTAACTGACTAAAATTGAGGATATGGGATGAGGTCTGAAATTTCAACCCTGCTCTCAGCTTTGAGTTTGTATCAGCACTTCTGAAATTATGCCAGGTCATGAATGACTCACCTTAATTTCTTCTTCTTATTCTTCTTCTTCTTCTTCTTCTTCTTCTTCTTCTTCTTCTTCTTCTTCCACATATGTACTTAGAGTCTCCTCCTTAAAGATAGTTTGATTATTTTAGTTCTTCACCTTGATGGGAGTCTTCTGAGGTATTACCAGGCTGCAGGGTCATGTGATTCAACACCACCAAGGTTGAGATGTTGCAACTACTGTACAGAGCCTAAGACTACCAGGTGAATCATATATGACACTGCCAGGCTTGGCAAAAACATAAATAGGTGTGATTTTTCAATCTCAGCTGAATCACTGCGTATGGCCCGATGTGTGGGCTGCTGTGAGGCCTTAAACTAAGGGTGTCTAACTGCAGTCCTGCTGGTTTCGGGGGATTTCCTTTCAATCAGCTGCCAATTTAGACCTTGGAAACAGGATCTGTGGCTTATTAGCCAATTAGTGACTTCTTAATCAATTTAAATACATTTCTGAAGTGCTGAAACACACCAAGAACCAGCTGATACTGTGATCTTCTGGACCTGGACACTCCTGGATTAACCAAAGGAACTTCCATGTCTGAGACTCTAACAGAGAGCATAACTTGTAGGGTCATGGCAAGGGCCCCTTTGCCCGTTTGAGGCAATGTCATCGGTGTGAACAAAATCAAGCTTGGCCAAGCCAAGATGGCTGATGGTAGAGGGATAAAAGTTTCCTGCAAACTAACAGTCCAAGGTGATTGGTTAGTAGGCAGAGCAGATGGAACAAAATGCATTCAGCCCAAGTGTCTTTAGAATCAGTGTGTTATTATTCACTGTTTGAAGTGAATTGTATTAAACAGATTTATGTCAGAATATTTTGTTTCAGTTGTAATTAAAGTTGGTATGTATGCAACCACGCAATATGAATGGCAAGTAAAACAGTTTATTCCCCTGTAAGGAAACAAGCTCTGTTTATTATGCAGAAGCAGTGGTTAAAGGCATGATGTGCTAATACAACACAGTCAAAGGAGTCTGGCATTTGTATTTAACTCTTAGAAGATAATATTTTCTCAATAAAATAACAGAAATAATATACAGCATATGTGCAGGATTTCAACACCTGCTTTATGCTAATTCTGCATTTGTCCAATGAATAATAATAAATGCAGGGGTAGACATCAGGAGAAGTCTGAAATAAGTAATTTATGATAATGCTCGTATTCATTGCAGGGATTTACACTTTTTAATCAACAGTTTATACCGCTGAAGTTTTAAACCTATGAAATGTAATGAATTACTGTGAGCAAATGAAATGCTTCTAATCCCAGATTAAAAACAAATTGTATAATTTAAAATATAATAATAATAACGTGAGGATAACTGCATCCCTTTTCCCTTTAAGCTTTATCCACCTACATTTCAAATACACCTAAATAGTTTCATATTAACATTATGAAATGTAAATAAAGGCATGTTCTTTAAAATATTATTGATTTGTGTATTCACTCACTACCACCCTCTAAAAGGGTTTTTATATGTAAATGTGTTCTCATTCGTATCTGCTCGTTTTAGAAATTTTTCAAAATATAAAACTTTCAGAAAACATCGTACCATTACTAAAACCAACGTTGGTGAACTCCCAAATGAAAAGGCAAAATGCAGCCATAAGTTTATCTTTTTTTACTGCATCTTTTTTTTTTACTGAAAATAGAAATGCTAAGCACTTATATATTCATTAATTTTATAGTGAGAACAGATTTGGGGCAGGATTATTTGAAATGTTGCACACACAATGTGTATTGCTATCACATTAGCTTGTAGCAGTGCCCTTGTACACTACTAAGATGAACTGTACTCCACCGTTCTCATAAGACCTCTATGTGCGTGTGAGTATCGATGAGGTGGATGATGTCATCGCTGCACTTGTTCCTTCACGCCGCAGACAGGTTCCGCAGGGAAGTCAGTGCTCCTGTAGCCATCCCGCTGAATTATGTGGTTTTAACAGAAGGCGTCTTCCCTCCCTCAGGGATCCATTAAAACTGCCAATTTCTATTGATTTAACAAGCCGAGCATCGATGGAGTTGCACAAGGATTATTTCACAGGGCTCCTGACAAAACCGGGCTTCATCACAAAAGCACTTATTTTGTTTCGAGACCACCTTCTCTTCCTCAAGCTTCATGAGGAAGGGATGTTGGTCTCAAAATGCGTCACCAGCATATAGACAACAGTGCAGACAGCCTTCCTAGACATATGCTTTTGTGTTAAAAAAGCCATAAATAAATGTATTTTTTCAGCACCTAAGTGGTGTCCAAACTTTTTTTGTTGTTTTGTAGTTTGAAAAATAATTTTTTTAAAATATATTATGAATAATTCTACGGTGTAGCTACACTATACTACTTTAACTATTGTGTGTATTACTTTGACAAGCCAGACATCCATTGTATCTGGTTTACATTTCATATTTCAGCTCATGTAAGTTAGAAGTTAATGAATAGGGGTTTTATTTATAACTATTACACAATTACTGTCCCACTGAGCTTTCTTTTAACAAGTTTTTTATGTCTATAACTTATGGACTCTGAATATGTGTATGTAACTACATAGTTTTTTCCCTCCAAGGTCATAAAACTTGAGATAAATTTTTGGTCCACATTCAAACCCTCATGTTTGCTAGCCAGTCAGTTCTTATGAAAAGTTATCTCAGAAAATGAATTTATGACTAAGCGACCATGCGTGTAAAAGTACAATACGTTAGGTTCACTGACTGATGAGATCCATTACTCTTAAAATTAAGTTTAATGTTCTTTTGAGCAGCAGGTAATTGTGTGTGTGTGTGTGTGTGTGTGTGTGTGTGTGTGTGTGTGTGTGTGTGTGTGTGTGTGTGTGTGAGTGCACGTACATGCATGCACAGTGATGCATGCTGGTGCCTGTGGAAAAATCCTTTGCCACATCTCCCAGTAGCATTCATACACATTAACGGTAGCGAAGACATTAAACCAGAATGTTTAATTTAATATTTTAAAAAACGCTGAGCATCTGCTCATGAGACTTACAGCTCTGTCAAATTCTCCAGATGTTAATATTTTACACAGTGCAATTCAAGATGGTCGACAACTACAGATGGAAGGATGAATTGGTGGAAATCTCTCTCTCTCTATCTATCTCTCTCTCCTTCCAAAATCCCAGTAATTCCATCGGCTATTCAGCTGTCCCCCAATTCACGTTGCCACACTATTAAACATGAGTAATCCTTTTGAATTTTGTCATTTATTATACCTTTTTTCTGTTCACTGTATGCTTAGAATGAATGTATTCTCCATATCATTGAGCTGTCCTTTGCTACCTACAGGTCACAAACAGGATGCAGTGGAAAAGTTTCAGAGGACATTTTAGAGAGTAACGGATCCATGGACATTTCTTTTAACAGTCCCTTGAAGAGAAGAGGTCCAATAAGATCATACCAGCATTTAATTATGAGAGAAAGAGCCCTAGGCAAAAAAGAGTTATGCTAACTGGTTAATTTTCTCTAAACTGCCTCCTTGTCTTCTTCATTGCTGGAGACTGCTAAATGACTCTATACTTTTGAATAAGATGGCTGCTCATTGAATGCTAATTTACAGACTGCCCAAGGACTATTGGCTATATCGGAGTGAATGCAGGTCATATATGAAAACTTATTAAAAATAAATAAATAATACATAGATTATATATATATATATAAATATATATATTGTTCACTCAATGCAAAGAAGTCTGTGCCTCTTGTCATGTCCCGTGTTCCTGTTCTGGAAAAAAATGGCATGACTCATGGCTCGTGTGTGCATTTGTTTGTGGGTATGTGTGTTTGCCTTTGTATGCATGCGTGCGTGTGTGTCTCTGCGCGTGTGTGTGCATGTGTGTGAATAATAGGGATGTATGTGTTATGTCCGGTGAACAGGAACCCAATCGCAGGCAGGAGTGAACAAAAATAATGTTTTTATACCAGAAGGAACAAAATCACAGTCCAGGGGGAAGTCAAGACAGGCAGGGGTCATACACGGGAAGACACGGCAGAGGTACAAAAACAATATCCACGGGGAAGTCAAAAACAGGCAGGGGTCGAACACGGGAAGACACGGCAGTGGTACAGAATAGCAATCCAAAAGAATGGTCGCGAGAACACGTTCAGGGGTCGAAGCCAGAAATCCGTCAAAAACAAATAACAAAAGAACAGACTTCAAAAACTTACAAACTCGGAAAAACACTAAAACAAACACAACCAAACTAACACGAAAACAAACTCGGAAATCAACTCGGGAATATAGAAACGCTCAGAAGACATACACGAAAATAGAAGTTTAAATGACGAACTCGCGACGAGAAACAAAGACAGCAGGTATAAATGCATGTGTAGACAGGTGCAAACAATAAGCTCGAGAATGGCAGGAAATGGAAAACAGCGAGAGAGCTAAGACATTTAACAAGGCAATTAGTAATTCGTTAGTAATTATCCTATCCTAGCCCTGTCGTTAGTAAATTAGTTAACAAGACAATGACTGGATACGTAAGGAAACACTAAACAGCTGTGGAAACGTGATGAGAATTAAATTGTTAGTTTGTGTTAGTAATAATTCTATTAAACCCTGACATTAGTAGATTAGTTAACCACCCCGTGTTTAGCCAGTTAGTAATTAATAAGTCCTATATAAATGTTAGTAGTGCAGGGTAATACAAACGAAGTGTACAGAAACGAAAGTAAAACTCCGTGAGAGGGAGCGAGAGATTCAGCACAGAACGCAAGGCTGCGGAAAACATTGAAAAGTGTATGCTACCGAAACTGACAATACTATACATGACAGAATAACAAAAACACTCAGAACATAACAGTACCCCCCCCCCAAGGGACGGCTTCCAGACGTCCCCAACAGTTCATCACACAAAGCAGGGTGGGAGGTGGGGGACAGGAGGAGGGGTAATGTCCAGAATGCTGAGCAGGGTGGGTGGAGGGGGTCCGGAGGAGGGAAACTCGAAAGGCAGGTAATAGTTCGGGAGGGTGAACAGGACTCGGGGTGAAATGTCCGGGATGCTGAGCAGGGTGGGTGGAGGGGGTCCGGAGGAGGGAAAAACTGACAGGACAGCGGCGCAGGAGTGACCGCTCAGGCGGCCGGAGGCGCAGGAGTGACCGCTCAGGCGGCCGGAGGCGCAGGAGTGACCGCTCAGGCGGCCGGAGGCGTAGACAGTGCCGCTCAGGCGGACGGAGGCGCAGACAGTGCCGCTCAGGCGGACGGAGGCGCAGACAGTGCCGCTCAGGCGGACGGAGGCGCAGACAGTTCCCCCCAGGCGGACGGCGGCGCAGACAGTGCCGCTCAGGCGGACGGCGGCGCAGACAGTGCCGCTCAGGCGGACGGCGGCGCAGACAGTGCCGCTCAGGCGGACGGCGGCGGAGACAGTGCCGCTCAGGCGGACGGCGGCGGAGACAGTGCCGCTCAGGCGGACGGCGGCGGAGACAGTGCCGCTCAGGCGGACGGCGGCGCAGACAGTGCCGCTCAGGCGGACGGCGGCGCAGACAGTGCTGCTCAGGCGGACGGCGGCGCAGACAGGGCCGCTCAGGCGGACGGCGGCGCAGACAGTGCCGCTCAGGCGGACGGCGGCGGAGACAGTGCCGCTCAGGCGGACGGCGGCGCAGACAGGGCCGCTCAGGCGGACGGCGGCGCAGACAGGGCCGCTCAGGAGGACGGCGGCGCAGACAGGGCCGCTCAGGCGGACGGCGGCGCAGACAGTGCCGCTCAGGCGGACGGCGGCGCAGACAGGGCCGCTCAGGCGGACGGCGGCGCAGACAGGGCCGCTCAGGCGGACTGCGGCGCAGACAGGGCCGCTCAGGCGGACGGCGGCGCAGACAGGGCCGCTCAGGCGGACGGCGGCGCAGACAGGGCCGCTCAGGAGGACGGCTGCATCGCCCAGGGGGCCGGCGGCGACGGCTGCATCGCCCAGGGGGCCGGCGGCGACGGCTGCATCGCCCAGGGGGCCGGCGGCGACGGCTGCATCGCCCAGGGGGCCGGCGGCGACGGCTGCATCGCCCAGGGGGCCGGCGGCGACGGCTGCATCGCCCAGGGGGCCGGCGGCGACGGCTGCATCGCTCAGGGGGCCGGCGGCGACGGCTGCATCGCTCAGGGGGCCGGCAGGCGACGGCTGCATCGCTCAGGGAGCCGGAGGCTGGCGGGCTCGGCCGCTCAGGACAGGAGGCCAGAACGGGACAGGAGAGCTGGGACGGAACGGGACAGGAGAGCTGGGACGGAACGGGACAGGAGAGCTGGGACGGAACGGGACAGGGGAGCTGGGACGGAACGGGACAGGGGAGCTGGGACGGAAAGGGACAGGGGAGCTGGGACGGAAAGGGACAGGGGAGCTGGGACGGAAAGGGACAGGAGAGCTGGGACGGAAAGGGACAGGAGAGCTGGGACGGAAAGGGACAGGAGAGCTGGGACGGAAAGGGACAGGAGAGCTGGGACGGAAAGGGACAGGAGAGCTGGGACGGAAAGGGACAGGAGAGCTGGGACGGAAAGGGACAGGAGAGCTGGGACGGAAAGGGACAGGAGAGCAGGGACGGAAAGGGACAGGAGAGCTGGGACGGAAAGGGACAGGAGAGCTGGGACGGAAAGGGACAGGAGAGCTGGGGCGGACAGGGACAGGAGAGCTGGGGCGGACAGGGACAGGAGAGCTGGGGCGGACAGGGACAGGAGAGCTGGGGCGGACAGGGACAGGAGAGCTGGGGCGGACAGGGACAGGAGAGCTGGGGCGGACCGGGACAGGAGAGCTGGGGCGGACCGGGACAGGAGAGCTGGGGCGGACCGGGACAGGAGAGCTGGGACGGAACGGGACAGGAGAGCTGGGACGGAACGGGACAGGAGGGCTTGGACGGAACGGGACAGGAGGGCTTGGACGGAACGGGACAGGAGGGCTTGGACGGAACGGGACAGGAGGGCTTGGACGGAACGGGACAGGAGGGCTTGGACGGGACGGGACAGGAGGGCTTGGACGGGACGGGACAGGAGGGCTTGGACGGGACGGGACAGGAGGGCTTGGACGGGACGGGACAGGAGGGCTTGGACGGGACGGGACAGGAGGGCTTGGACGGGACGGGACAGGAGGCTTGGGCAGGGACGGAAGGGTGATGGATCCTCCGTCAACGGGTGGCCGAGCCCGTCGACGGAGCCGGGAGCCAGGACCCCATCGCTTCCTCCCGGGACCATAGCCCCTCGGGCAAAGGGCAAGACGGGTACCTTCAAAATTAGAAGGTGTGGGGTTGTGGCTAGGCTCGGAGCTATCCGGATGGAGAGAGACCACTCCGAGCCTAACGGAGTGGGAGCTGGGAGGAGGAGTCCGGAGTGATGGGTAGTGGTCGGCATGACGGCGGGCAAACTCCGGATTTTGCCCCCAGATTCCCATGAGGTATTCCTCATAGGAATCCGAGCCGAATGGGTCGATCTCCATGGAGTGGAAGGCCTGCTGGGTCCCAACTGGCAAGTTCGTACTGTTATGTCCGGTGAACAGGAACCCAATCGCAGGCAGGAGTGAACAAAAATAATGTTTTTATACCAGAAGGAACAAAATCACAGTCCAGGGGGAAGTCAAGACAGGCAGGGGTCATACACGGGAAGACACGGCAGAGGTACAAAAACAATATCCACGGGGAAGTCAAAAACAGGCAGGGGTCGAACACGGGAAGACACGGCAGTGGTACAGAATAGCAATCCAAAAGAATGGTCGCGAGAACACGTTCAGGGGTCGAAGCCAGAAATCCGTCAAAAACAAATAACAAAAGAACAGACTTCAAAAACTTACAAACTCGGAAAAACACTAAAACAAACACAACCAAACTAACACGAAAACAAACTCGGAAATCAACTCGGGAATATAGAAACGCTCAGAAGACATACACGAAAATAGAAGTTTAAATGACGAACTCGCGACGAGAAACAAAGACAGCAGGTATAAATGCATGTGTAGACAGGTGCAAACAATAAGCTCGAGAATGGCAGGAAATGGAAAACAGCGAGAGAGCTAAGACATTTAACAAGGCAATTAGTAATTCGTTAGTAATTATCCTATCCTAGCCCTGTCGTTAGTAAATTAGTTAACAAGACAATGACTGGATACGTAAGGAAACACTAAACAGCTGTGGAAACGTGATGAGAATTAAATTGTTAGTTTGTGTTAGTAATAATTCTATTAAACCCTGACATTAGTAGATTAGTTAACCACCCCGTGTTTAGCCAGTTAGTAATTAATAAGTCCTATATAAATGTTAGTAGTGCAGGGTAATACAAACGAAGTGTACAGAAACGAAAGTAAAACTCCGTGAGAGGGAGCGAGAGATTCAGCACAGAACGCAAGGCTGCGGAAAACATTGAAAAGTGTATGCTACCGAAACTGACAATACTATACATGACAGAATAACAAAAACACTCAGAACATAACAGTATGACAACGAAGGAAATGACATCAGGGAGGCATAATTAAAGCACCACTTCTAGCGCTGGTGAGAAATGTTTACTCAAAACAAATGATTCACATGATTTCAAGATTATTAATAAGGGAGTAATTGGAAATGTGCGGGTGTGCATGTACTGCATGTGTGTGTGTTCGTATCTGTGTGTATATGCACTTTGGCTATTTTGTGAATAATGCTTCACTAAACTTAATACTTTGACTATATGAAATAATTTATTGTCTTTTTTTGTGTTGTATTTATAATATGAATATGACAAACTATTCATAATATGTAATCATAATTAGTTTATTTGTATATCAGATAGCAGATCCCCTTGACGAGGATCATTCGTAGAGCTTATAATTCAAGGGTGCTGTACAACCACATTGCCCTACTCAGAACATTATAAGTCGAAATACAGTCCTTAAAACGCTATTCCATACTGCACGTATGTGATGTCTGTAAATAAATTAAGATTGGTTAATTTGGGATATCACAGCACTAAACACAGACTCGAGTAGCTACACATACACCTTTCTGGGGTGTGATATTTATTATTGATTAATATTATCATGTACTGCTATATTAGTATATTAGAGGCTTTTATGTCTCCATTTTCTCACAAGACCAAACGGCATTCTTTCTACTTTTGAAATATTGCACCCTGAATTCCGCTATGAAGTCACCTTCTCGCTTTTCCTTCAAAAGTCTCTGTATTATAGACAGTTGGCACAGGAAGTCGGATCTTCACCGAATAAGGAATTAACCTCCGAGCGCAGGCACTCATGGAGCTCATTAAGACCGACTCCAGCGAAGAGCGGCGGCATCATTTAACAGACCCCCTCTAAGGGCTGCTCAGAGATACTGGAATAAGGTTATGACTTTACTTAAACAGAGAAGAAACAGTGTTAAAGAGACCTGGGGGAATAGTGAAAGAATAATAAAACAAGGACAGAGCAGAGAGGAGCCCCTGCTGGGAGAGAGAGAGTGTGTGTGTGTGAGAGAGAGAGAGAGAGAGAGAGAGAGAGAGAGAGAGAGAGAGAGAGAGAGAGAGAGAGAGTGTGAGAGAGAGTGAGAAACAGAGAGAGTGTGAAAGTGAGAAAAAGTGTGAGAGTGTGAGAGTGAGTGAGAGAGACAGAGAGAGAGTGAGAGCCAGATAGAGAGTGAGAGACAGAAAGAGAGAGAGTGAGTGAGAGACAGAGAGAGAGAGAGATACTTTCTTCTCCAGTGCCCTTGACATCAGCAACAGGTCGGTGCAGGGTGGAGGTGGTGGTGGAGTATGTTCCAGACGTGTGTTTGAGGGAGATGAACCAGGTTTTCCGACAGTTCCACCGATGGACTCTCCCATCCAGACAGGCAGAATTCCATGTCGCTGTTCCCTTACCACACAGCAATGGCATGAATAATTCCATCTTTGCTTCAGTGCCTGCCTATGACCCACCTAGTATCTATTATTGATGCTTGCCAGTCTGATGTCACATCCAAAAATAAGAAAAAAAATAAATGTTAGGATTTGATGATGCATATGAATGGCGTCAGGAAAACCATAAAAGAGGCTGGCACGTGCGCACTTGCGCTCATGTAAAAATACGACTTTTTACATTGTTAAAAGCCAACAGCGTGACAGAGCAGAAAACTGCTCTGAAAATTTCAAAGAGCTGACCTTGAGACACTGACTTTGCGGTGATAAGTGCTAAAAAGCGTAGCCCACTGCAAACAATGAGCGCTGCAGGGGTGAAGGCAGCTATAATCTCACCAAACATTCTCTTCTTATTGTTACCCATAGGAGGTGCCAGAGAGATTGTGAGATATTGTATTCTTCAATGTCATCCCCCTAGAACTAATTTGGTCAACCAGGGTTTCTAACTCTCTATGATTTATTGTTATTTATTTCCTTAGCAGGGACTCTCGTCAAGAGCAACTGTTTTTATTTATTTATTTTTTATATCTACGTCTGTATGTCAAAGAAGCACTGTTAAGGTTAACTATTTGTCACAGTAGTTAACCTTAGTTAACAGTCCTGTTGTCACTCACATTTGACCCAACATTTTTGAGATAATTGCCACGATTGAATCTCTTAAGTGCAAGACAAATGGATCCGCGTTGTTTGTGAAACAGTATGTGTTCTTCAGGGAAAGAGGCTTCGCATAACTGGATCAGCAAGTTAAAGAGCCAATGGGAAGCATCAATGCTCGAGTTCCCCTTCACAACGTCTCAGGGAGTCTGTCCATGGAAGCCTGCAGCAAAGGATAGAGTTCGGGCTTCTTACTAGGGGCATCACTGTAGGGAGGCATAGTCGCGCCGTACATGCCATACTAAACTGAGGAAGAATGCAGTATCAAACTGAACAGGAACATGTAACTGTGACTGTAGCTTTACATTGAAACGGAATAGACTTTCAAAATGAGGAGAAATGCTGTTTTAGACTGAATAAGAATGCCGTGTGATACTGGAGAGGAAAACCATACTACAATATAAAAAAATTATGACAGCAAATAATAATAATAATAATAATAATAATAATAATAATAATAATAAATAGTATATAATAAAGCCCTATGGTCACAGATCAAATCTGACCCGTGCCAGTGCCGACTGTGGCCCTGCAGGGGTGGCGCACAATTTGCTTTGCGTCGCCAAAGGGAAATATGGGAGGGCTTCAGTTGCCGGGGATGGCAGTGTCCATTGCTCGAGTGAGTGACCCCTGTTGGCTGTCCGGCCTCAAGTGGCTTGTTCTCTGCACACACGTATGTTGAGTGTCCTTAGTCCGCGGCTGTGTGCGTATGTGAGCCCGGCTTGTGGCTGCGGTGTGCAAAACAAGCAGCTGGTTCAGACCCCGCGTTTCGGAGATGAACCGGGAGTTGTCTTCACTCTCTAGGGCCAGCAGCAGGGGGCATATGAACAAGCTTGTACATAGTTTGTTTGGACATTCCAAATGCGGGTGGCATTGGAAATGCCCAATTTTAAAGAAAGTAACAAATGATTAAATAATAGTGTAATAATAACACAATTAACCAAAAGCATTGGCAGACAGACAGACATGCAGTACAGACACCCTGGGAGCCACATACACAATTCCAGAGACAATTAAATCTCTCTGCTTACACAATAAAATCGGCAAGGCCACTCGTATCATCCCAAGGAGAGGGCATGTCCAGTGGCTCTGGAGTTATGGGAATTTATGGTCTGACAAACATGAACAGGTGCAGACCACACAAAGAGAGGCACACAAGCAACAGGGTGTGAGGGAAATTAAACCAGGATCCATCCAAATAGAAGTGGATCATTGAAGTTTTATTTACATTTCGCCATTTAGCAGATGTTCTTGTTCAGAGCGACTTACACAAGTGTGTACATAAAGGTTTAGGCAGCAAACAATACTGATGATAGGTCATCAAGTCACAACTGATCAAATACCGATCAAATCAAATACCGTACATAGTGTTTCTCTCACATTGGATTATGATGTGTACATTATTTGTACAGTCATAGTTTGGGATCATAGTAGGAAGTAACTGCATTAGAGCAGCATTCAAAAGCAAGTTGGTTAATTCATAGATTTTTAGATTTTGCATAGGTAAACCCAGGCATAATTCTCTGAGATCTCTGAACTCTTTACATACATGCATTCTCTTTCAACAAGACACTGGTGGTTTCCTGAAAACCAATATGTTACTAATGCTAAGAGCGATGCCAGCCAGCATTTGCATGTACATATGTATATTGGCCAAATATTCTGTGATTTATGACATTACCATTTTTATTTGATTTAAAACCAGTTTTCACAGAGAACTCGATAAAAACAAAACCACCCATGCAAGACACAAAACAGAGAAAATGAAGCATGCACAACCCTCTGGGGGTTATATCCAGTATTATCAGCATGCTATGGACTGCCAAGCAGTTTGTTTTCTCCATAATAAAACAATGCAATACAACTTGCCTTTAAACTGTATAGCTTACTGTTTAAATTCCCTTTTTATCTTGTACCTTTCAGAGAAAATGGATGTTTACATTATATTTGTTTACAGATGCTGACCTATGTGGTTTACATTTTACCTGGTTATTCATATGGATATTTTTACAGAGGGAATTCATATTATTTACTCTGCACTCTTCAGATTCACAAATTCCAGGTGCTTCCTGCTGGGTGTTGGTACAAAGTGCTCTGCGTCAGAAAAACACACAAGCACAGAGCACTTTTACCCCTAGAGAGAGCACTTTTACCCCACTGCAGGCCGGCAGTGTGGTATAATGGTTAAGGAACTGGGTTTGTAACCGAAAGGTTGCAAGTTCGATTCCCAGGTCGGACACTGCCGTTGTACCCTTGAGCAAGGTACTTCACCTGCATTGCTTCAGTATATATCCAGCTGTATCAATGGATACTATGTATAAATGCAAAAGAAATGCTGTGTAAGTCGCTCTGGATAAGAGCGTCTGCTAAATGCCTATAATGTAATGTAATGTAGAGCAGCCACCAGGTATCTTAACTTGTTTGCAACCAAACTGCCCCTCAGTAACAATCTAATTATTGGTTCATAGTTTTCCAGTCAAATGGGTACAGTCATTGTTAAGTGTTTCTATGTAACTTAGGGGTTGCGGATTTCATATGAGTTCATATTGCTCCCAGAATATAATTTGCAGCAGTTAGATACGAGACACAAACGAGCGTAGTTTATTTTTCACGTTTGCATTAGCTAGCAGCACTCAGCACCCATGGCTGAATGCAGGTTGCATTGCTGAACAGACAGGTGTATAGGTCTAAATGTGGATTACATTTCTGTGATCCACAGCAGCCTAGTAACCGGGGCAAGGCCAGACCATCTGAAGGGAGGTTAATTAAATTGGCTAACCCACAGATGGCCATCAGCTTGGGCAGAAGAACTGTGGCGGGAAAGGTCAGCGGTCAGAGGAACCCGTGTAGGAGGAATCTGGCTGGGAAACCTTGCGGTAGAGGTTTCTGTGGGGGCTCAGCTCGGCCGACTGCGGTCTGGTCAAGTGTCAGCGTGGGCTCCTGTTATCCCGCGGTGGCCCCAGCCACTGCACTGCAAACCTCCATGAAAGGGAGCAGGAGACATCCATGCAGCCATCCAAGACATGATGACAAGGCCCCAATCAGCGTGGGCGGTGGACACGTTTCTTTGCACCCCATCGTTCTCTGGGCAAGGTTACCTGGGAAGGGTGATTAGCCCTCATCCTAAAAAAACAACAAAAAAAACTGTTAAGTGAGCAGGACTGGGACATGGATTGTATAGTGAGCTAAAGTGCTTTGGTGCTATCTCTTGAATGATTAGTGCTAACTCTCCTGTGATTGCTGCTAGCTCTCCTGTTATTAGAGCTACATCTCTTGTGATTGGTGCTAGCTCTCCTGTTATTAGAGCTACATCTCTTGTGATTGGTGCTAGATTTGCTCTCACAAGGCAGCTTGTTGTGTGGACAATACACAGACTCATGAGTTGAGTGAGTGAGTGCTCCTTGCCTTTGACAGTTCCAAACTGAAAAATTTGAAATGGAATACAAATGCACTTATTTTGCTTTGTTGGTCCCCAATTTATCACATAATTTGTGGTGAGTAGCTCAGCGGGTCTAAATAATGTGAACTATCCCTTTAATTTCAGACAGTTGGCTCATTATAGCAGTGAGATGGTATTAATTTTTGGACAGGCATCTTCAAAGGGCAACAGCCTGCCCCGTCTTCGCTCACAGTCATTGACAAGCCCTGTGACCGTACGCCCCCCCAGCCATCTGAACGGTGGGACAACGTTGCGGAAAAGCGGCAAGTATGCCACGTGAATGGCACGCCGAGCCAACTCATTACTGACTCGGCAGAAGTCCGAGACCGTTTGACGTGGCACGGATCAGCCGTTAATTGCATTTCCTGGACCAGGCCCAAGGAAGCGTTCATCATCGCGCTGCGAGAGAAGTCCCTCCAGGGCTCGCGAATCATTGCGGTTCAGTTTCATAAAGACCTTGGTTTCAAGGGCACATCCCACTGCAGTTCCCTCTCTTCTTTGGCTGCCAAAACTCTTGCACCATCCCCTAAGCCATGATTCTGCTCACGCCTTACAGGAACTTCCCAACCGACAAAACGACAGAAAAAAAAAACAGAAAGAAGAAAAGGTGCGGGCAGAACACTGCAGATGCGGAATAGGCTGTGCTTTTCTGCATCTTTGTTCTTTAAAACAATATTTGAAAATTGCCAGCACAAGTGCTAATGTTTAAGGCTGCTATCCATTATTTGCACTGTCAAAAGAGGAAATTCAAGCTGAGTTGTTTTCATTTTGGTGACAAACTTTGTATTGATGGGTACAGTTCTATCTTGTTAAATTTATTTATTTGTTTGTTTATTTATTCATTTATTTTGGTTTGTTTATTTTTGTTTGGCTGTAATAATTATTAATTTACAAAGATATGCTGCATTTTTGTGAATTTATTTTCTCAAATGTTTGAGAAAATAAATTCAGCAGCGGGTGAAATGGGACACTCTTTTTCTTTTGTTTGCTTGTATAAAAATGGGCTGTTTTTTGGGTGTGCTGCTTGGCTGAGTCTCCTGAAATGACCTTCTGGAGAATTCTCCATTGCAGGAGAACATTCCACAGAGAAAACGTATGATAGGAAGCATGGGAGAAGGGTGTGACATCACATGATGGAAGTGGTGAACTGTAGGTAGGATGGGACAGTATTGCATTGTGCAAAGGACAGTGTACTTGTACAGGTGGTCATATAAATCCTGCCTTTCTAAACATGCATTAATTTATGAATTGACATTCTCTTTCAGACTAGGTTGTACATTGCTGTGCAAACTGAAATTCCCACACTTGGCCTATAGTTTCTTTTTCTTCTTCATAGTCTTCTTCTTATTATTATTATTGTGAAGATTATGTTCATGATAATGATGATGATGATGGTTATCCCTAGCTCCCCAGTGGTGGAACGAACTTCCCATTCCCCTACGTTCTATGCCAACCCTGCCTGCTTTCCATCGTGGCATGAAAACACACCTTTTCAGACTCCACCTGGACTGATACTTATCTAGGACCTCATGGTATTTGTTCTTGTTGAACTGTGTATTCAAGTTTATAATATTTAGAATAGAATTGTAGTAGAGCTGATTTACCCAGTTTACTGTGAACTGCATTCAATGTTCATTACTAGGGATAGCTGCTACTTTATGGGAAGAATGTGCTTTCTTATCTGTTCTATAGTTACTTCGATGACGTTTCTGTATGCACTTACTGTACGTCGCTTTGGAGAAAAGTGTCTGCTAAATGACTGTAATGTAATGTAATGTAATGGTTATTATTATTATTGCTACACTTGTATTCATTATCCATTCAGTATCTATCCATGCATGTATACCTGTTAATTTATGTTAAAGGTACATGCAGTTCCTGGTTCCAGAGCTTGGCTGCCCCCTGCTCACAGGGCATATTGTGTTCGAAGGCACTGGCAGCAGTGGGATTAAATTCTAAGGAGAAGCATTGTAGGTCATTTCTAGGTCACGGCTCAGACTCACTCAACCCCAGTGACTGGATTAGGTTTGCATATGATTTTTGTCTGACAAATGTTAATACCTGCCAAAAGGCCAAGGTGTGGTAAACCTAGCATATAGTGTCAGTATTAGGAACATAACCCCCCATCTAGCACTGCCTTCTTTCAGCTGCCTTCTCTTTCCCCACACTGTGTGGGTGTCATCTCCACATGTCATAGGTTGTATTTGTGTGTGTATTATATGTGTATTTTATGAACTGAGTAAAACTGAATACAGTCCTTTTCTCACCTCTAAAATTATATCTAAAGGAAGTGTTTTTTTTCTATTGCTCAAATTGCACATCATTCAACTATGAGTAGGGCATATGGAATTGACCCAGATCGTATCTTCTAAGAGAAAGAAATGCTGCCAAAAACATGAATTAAAGGTTTTCCTTATTTTCATTCCAATAAATGGAGAAAAATATCACACAAAAAAATTATTTAAAAAAGCCAAGAAAAATAATTCTGAGAACAATAGTTATAATTAAAATTTGAGAGAAAATACCTATATCCACTTATATAATACCTATATCCACCTATATCCACTTTATATAATTATTAACGTATTTTCGACAAAAAACAACGTGCAAATGTTATGCTTTTCACATATACCAATGTTCTTTCACATTAAAAACATATTTTTTATTGCAAATGGAAAAACATTTAACAATATTAACTGTTCACTCTTTCACCTAAACAGAGGTGAAAGTCATCCAACATGGTCTGGTAGCTCGCTACCATCAAGAAATTTAACACAGTTAATGTTACGTAGTCCGGGAACAAAGATACCATTTGTCAGGCAGAAAAAAGAAAGTTTTATTGCAAAATATTACGTGGTTAATATTGCATTGTTGCATGAATTAAAACAAATAAATAATAATAAGTGTGCCATTGGCTACATGTTTAAAACAACCGTAGTTTCAAAGACTGTCTGATTGGACCCGAGCCAAATACTCAGAACGAATGGATATGTAATAAATACCAGGAAAGTCCAATTAAGGAAAGTCCACACAAACAAAATAAACAACAGCAAAAGGTCCAAACAAAAAAAAAATCCCAGCAAATAAAAAAAGTACGAGGGGAAGGTTCAGGCAGCAAGTCGGTCAGCAGAAGGGTAGTAGCAAAGCAGAAAGCAAACAATCAAAGCAAAAAAAAAAAAGAAGAAAAAAAAAAAAAGGTCAAAAAACAAGCAAGTCAGACCGGAGTCCTCGCCGCGTGGGCAAAAAAAAAAAAGCAGCACAAAAGGAATCGTGGTCAGATGCACAAAAAAAAAAAAAACAAAAAAAAATCAAAAAAAAAAACAAAAAAAAAACAGGCTTGGAATCAAAACAGGAAATCGTAAACTTGACCTTAAGAGCAGTGTTAACATGACATGACAGCAACACACCTTATATGACATGAACATAGACAGGTGTAGACAGCTAGACAGGACAGGCACACTTACTTAGCTTGAGCAGGAAAAACAAACAAAAAAAAGATAAAAATGACACGTAAAGTAGTTAAAGTTAAGTTAGTATAGTCCTAGCTAAATGAGTTAGCGTTAGTAAAATTAACATTAAAATGTAAGAAAAACATAATAAACATGGTGAGTTAGTAGTATATAGTTACCCAATCCTGATCTTGTGTTAATGTAGTTTATATTAGAAACAAGAGAAGAAAGAAACAATTAGGGAAGTGTGAGTGACAGCAAGAGAGAAAAAAAGCAACGCAAGGAAGGGAAAAAAAAAAAAAATATGTATGCAAAACTAATAATCACTGAGACAGAACGTGAATACAAATAAGGGCGTGACATAACAATAAACATAAAACATGGCGTGGAACGGTTAGAACCGTAACACTGTCACTAGTCTCAATCCAAGGGAAACCAGGTGAACAGTAATACATGTGTTCTCACTCTGTTCTGCTTCCAGTTCATATCCCCCCTAATCACTATGCCTAAGAGAACCCAGCCTACTGAGAGACTAAAAATGTCCTTCAAAAACATGTTAAAAATAAGGTTGAATAATACATGCTTGCTGTTTTTGTACTGGTCTTAGTCTCGTACCAGCACGGTTTTATTTATGCGCACTGCATATAATACATTTATTATACAACAAAAACAAAACAACAAAACAAAAACTGAGAAGTTTGGCTTTGTCAAAAGCCACAAAAGACAGAAAATTCAAATGAGCACCACCAAGCCAAACTTCAGCTCTCTACACTATCGGGGGTTACCAGTACTCCGTTTTTTATATCTGACTGCTATACAGTTGTGTAGCTATGTTGGACTACTGTATTTCAAACAACATGTAGATTGGTTCAAACCTTCTCTCAAAGAGACTAATTCATACTCTTAGAGTATGTGCTACCACCCATGATAGTGACCTGTACAAAAAGGCTTTGCCTCTATGCCTCTTATGCCTCATACTAATATTGATAGCTAACAACAACAGATACATTGTAGTTAAATTAAAATGAATATGTTGTGCATTTCTAAAACTAGATAACTAATCTGTCCAAAATTCTACTTTGCTTTAATCCTATTAACTTTGGCCCACTAGAGGCAATTCTCACCTAGTTTAAGTGTCAATATCTCAAAAACTATTCACTGCAAATTCATGGTTTGAAGCTCAAATTGAAGAAGAGGCTGTACCATTCAAAACATTGTAACAGAATACATTTATGTCAGACTCGTCACATACAGTATATAGCCTACATAATATGCCTACAAATACATATCCATAAAAATATGTTTTTATATATACGTAAATACATACGTAAAAAAAGGAGGCTGATGTTTTTGCAAGCGGTGACACATAACAATCCTGCATAAGATTTTTATTTATCTTAAAACTGTACTTTAGAATTTCAGAAAAATATGAATGCTCCAATTGGGATGTTGACGACTACTACTAGGGGGCCACAGTGGATAAAGATAAAGAAGGATTTGTTTGAAACATTGTGCACCTAGAAATGCATCACACTCAGCTAACGTTAACCTTACTCTCAAAGTGTGCAGACCTGGATAGCAGATGAATCAAGTATGAAACTCAGAATGCCATGCTTATGTTTGGGTTTTAGGTTGCTAAATCTGGCTATATAATTTCAGTTAACGTTAGTTACTATGTTTTCTATCTAGTTACCAGCAAACTCGGTTACCAGCATTACAGACAGCTATCTCCTGTTTTTGTATGTTGAGCCTTGCAAGTAAATGCTTGTAAGTCAGAACACCATTACAAAATGTATTGCTTGTTTGCTGGTATACAATACAATACTCCCTAGTCTCCCTGGTAAACATCAGGCAGTTTTAAGCTTAATTTACCCAATGTAGCAAGCTGGCTATTGCCACATGGCAATGGAAGATATAGTTAAGTTAGATATTTAACTTGGCTAACAGAATTATTTTTACCGAAATTTTTTTATTTTATACAAAATATTTTTTTATTTAACTCGAAAACAACTCTGCATATATGTTAAAGGGTAGTTCCACCGAAAAACAACAATAACCTTATTTAACAGATTTAACAAGGCACAACTAATTAAGTCTATCTTTGTGGCTGGCCAAAATAATTTCTGTACTGAAATATCTGCATATAGAGATTAAATATTGGTATAAGTATATGTCAAAATGACGTATACCTCTACGGCATTTTTGAAAAACTACAGTGCTGTCAGTGGGCATAGACATGTAGGCGGAGCGAGGGGGAAAGTAATGCCGCGTCTGTTCTGAGTACTAGGGACACATTGTAGATCAAGCTAGCTATCATTGTCATTTTATTATAATGTTAGAAAATTACATTGACACGTTGTTTTGGCAAAATAAACCAAACAGGACTCGAGTGCTCTCCTTATACGGTTACAGAGCGGACAAATGATCCAACTCAGGGACCTCTGGTATCATTCCCTGACATCTCATCTGCCTTATTAAATCCCCCAGTAAGGAACCTAATGTCAACTAATGTTACATTATGATCCATGACCATGAAAAATAGACTACCATTAGTGAGCTGACCATATCGAACGGTTTTACTTTGAGCATTCAATTACAGAAGCAATGTAAATGTCATTTTCTGGGCTAGTGCGTTAGTTGTTGTTAGACACGGCTTCTTGGCATTAAAAAAAGGTGCAAATGTGAGTTTGCCATGCAGTAGCTAAGCCACACATCCACTTTTTTGCTATTTAGAAAATTGCAATGTTTTTAATGTATTACTAGATTTTGTCGTAGGTGGAAGGCTTTCTGTTTTGAGCCTGAATACACAGCCAATCCATAGAAAAATGAAGGACTGTATTTTCCTAAATTAATGGACGTATTTCCTCTGTTTTTCTGATGACTCTATCTAATGGTGGTGGTATTTTTTCAGCAGAACTATTACATTAGTGGCTAACTTGCTAGTGATTTACATGGCCTCTCTAATCTCGAAGTGACGCTGCAGTAGGGTTGCCAGATTTTGCAAGACTTTCCAGCCAAATTGCAACTCAAAACTAGGCCAAAATATATTTTTAACCGAAGCCAACATATTTTAAATAGAAATCATCATATTTTAATTTTTTTAAATAAGTGCTTTGTGACTTTTCATTTTTACCTGAGACTGCATGCTTTAAACCATTGTCACATCAATGTAGCTAGCAAATAGATAATTATTGCAAATGATGTTGTCTCCTCGATTTGGCCAGATTTCAGGTTAAGCTTAATAATAAACATTATTAGCGAGTTCTACACTCGCATTACGTAGCACGAATGCTAGCTACTGACCACGGATAGGTTCAAAAAGATAGCTAAGCTCGTCGTTTCATAAACGTGCACAACAAAAGTGTTATCTGGTTGGACATTGCTCAACTTCCCACTCGTAGTCGAGCAGTGATTGGTTATTTGTCCCATTCGAGATACTCGGAAGTATCCAGGATACGCTGCCTACAGTACACCAGCCCAAAACAGTCAAAAATCAGACCGTCTACTTTAGCGACTAGAGTTGTTAAATTTCAGCTAGTTTGTTGAAAAAAAGTATTTATCTTAATGCTATTTTTTTAAAGTACTTAACTATATAAAAACAACTGAACAAATTTTTCACGCATTTGATTTATGGCGATATATTGATGAGATGAGTTGATCTGCTAAGTTGCTTGATAATTGGTGCTAAAACGGCTGAGATATTGACAGGCAAAATTTGGGTTTTAACATGTAAGTTGCAACCAAATTATTTCAATGATAGCCAATAATGCCGCTGCACAGACTACCGATTACATTATACAGACCTTCAGTTCTTCGGTTTTATACCAGAAGACATTTTTTAGTTATCTTCAGATGGTAAGATGAAAGAACACAGGGCCAAGTTACAAGAAGTAATTTATGAAAGATTGGGTAGCATTGCTTTGGAATAGAGCTAGTTTAATTAGTGTGAGCTACAATAGCCAATATTGTTTGTTGTAACTTGGCCTCATTTTGATATCAATACTTTTAACGGCAGGCCTAGTTTTTGCAAGTTTAATTAATGGGCTATGCGTAAGTAACCTTTTTGTATGTATTTTTGTACATTGAAAAATGTTGTTGTTGAGATTTATTACACATTATGGTTATGCACATGACATGCATAGGTTCTTCATGCACACGTGTTACCATTTGTATGGAAAATGTTATTCCATTACTTTACCTGTGCAGAGAAAGCTAAGGAAACTGCTTTTGTGATGTGTAAGGACAGCTGATAGACATGTAAAGGGCAGACAGATCTACACAGTAAAATGTTCAGTGTTAAAACAACTCTGACAGTAGCCGACATTAGCACTCTTGGACTCACATTAACACTGTTGAAGTTAAATTAGCACTGAACATTTTACTGTGTGTGCGTTCAAACCTCTGATATATTTTCTAAATGTATTTATATAAACAGAATTGAGAATACCACACAGCTAAATTATCAGTGTTAAATTAACTCTTTTTAAAAAGATTTGTTTCAGATTTTTTCCAGTTTTTCTTCCAATTTGGTAGCCAATTGTACCCTATGCTATTCAGTTCTCCATGTAGCAACTACTTGAGAATTTGCCGCTACACAACCCCGTCAGCCGGTAGTAGGAAGGAGGGTGCCACGTCCTCTTCAGGGCGCGACTTCTCGAAGCTCCTGACTGTGATTCCAACTCGGCTCAGGCCCTTGCGCGACGATTCTCCCCCGCCGAGTCCCTCCCCCCACCCCAGGAGCGGCCGCGAATTTCCGCTCACTCAAGGCACTGGGCATATTCGGATCTGGCAGGACCATGGGTGCAGACCCCTGATCTTTGGTGTGCACCTGCACCAACTCAAAGTCAGCGCTTTTACTGCTGCGCCACTGTGGCACCTAAATCAGCTCGAATACAGTTTATATGCTTCAAATAAGAATTACATGCACTCCATTTTAGTACTCTAGTACACTGAACTTATGTTTCCCAGTATGCTTAGCGGCTGCAGAAACTCAAGCAGCCAATCCCCCAAACCTCAAAATGTTTCAATGGTCCACTCAAGTTGATAATATAAAAGGGGGGGGGTGTTTCCACGGTAACGCCTGAAGCTCGTCCACCCGCATTTAGGGCTCCATTGTAGCTAGATAATCTCAATCACGCAATATTGTGGACTGCATAAAAGAACAGACAATTTTAGCTTCTTATTGTGCCTTCCAAGCAGCAGGAAATTGGGAAGGCTTGACACCGTGGATCAGTTATTCTTGTCTAGTCATGAATACAGAGAGGCTTTTTATTCAGTGTTTTTTATTTCTTTTTTACTAATTACATTTTCATTAGCTTAACCACTGTAGTTCCGTTAAAGCAGGCCTTTTATTTTAAGTTTTGCCCGATATGCAGCATTGCAGGAGAGGTACAACATCACTACAGCAGTTTCTCCTCAATGCCACGATATTTTTTAAGCAAATGTTGAATATTAGGCAGCCACACACACCAGTAAGTATGGCATGTTTTGTAATTACTACTTATTATATAGACAAATAGGCAGACTCTTTGATACATAGGTGACTGATGGAGTTAATTGTTTATCGAGATGGACGGATTGATTTGTGTGTTTCTATAAAGGGTGTTATGACATAAGGCAAATCATATAAGTAATAGCTGATAACTAAGACAACCATTAGTATGTGGGCTCTGCACCTGATAATGTTACTATTTAAGGAATAATACCTTTAATTTTGATTATCTCTATGGGACCTCTATGGGAAGATTAATGCCATTTTGTTTCTGTTTTCCATCTTTAGCTTTTTTTAAAATACTGTTCCATATGGATCAATTTTAAAAATGGTAGCAATTTGTTCATTTAAAATATGATTCTCTGCAAATGAGGTAGGATACGCTGTTTTAGCAGTAAAAGTTTAGAGCAGTTATCCCCTGGAGAAGGAGAAAAATATTATGCAGGGAGTCTGGCGACACATTTAGGGCAGTCGGCACAGCCGCACTGTGGATTCCCACTGCTTTCTGCTGTCTCCGCGCTGCTCAGATGATGCTCATGTGTTTCGTCAGATTTATATTATCAGTTGGTTTTCCATTATAATCCAGATAGCATTCTATTTAAAGCAAAAAAATAACTCATAAAGTACAGAGAGGGAGAGAGTTCTTGGGTGTGTACTTTGTACCTTTTTAGGGTACGAAAAGTACCTAAAAAGGTACAAACGCTTGTCACTGAGTTGGTACCCTATAGGTGCATAAAATTGTACCCCTAGCCACCAATACATAATTAATTTGTATTTTTCAGGGTACATTTGGAAAAATTTGTTCCGTAAAGAAGAAAAATGTACATCTACTGTACCTTATTTCTGAGAGTGTAGCATTCTGCAGTGCCAGTCTTGAAACCATTTCTGAAGTTGCTCATTACAGACCAGAAAGCAGCGGGCCACAGCAGGAGGTGCTGGATACGGGTTTGCTTGTTTGGTTTGTTGGCCTTAATCATACTGTCACTAAGTGCATCGCTTTCGAGAGCCAATGGGAAAAGCGTCCTGAGATGAATCTGAAGATTAAGGGCAATTTTACTGCTCCGAGAGCCTTTCCTGTCCATTATGAGGGCATAGGAGTGGTGCTGTGGCCCTGAATCATGATTTAAGATTTACCCATAAGACAGTGCAAAGCAGGTGAGACACAGAGCAAGGTAACATTTCTTGACATGATTGATCAAATCTCCTTCTCCAGATTACTGTAAACACAGATGTCTCTGCAATTGCTTGGGTTGAATTTATCTCCATTTTTTAATTTTGGTGTTATACACTAACATACACTCAGAACCAAACTCTGTCTCTCTCTCTCTCTCTCTCTCTCTCTCTCTCTCTCTCTCTCTCCCTGCCTTGATCTGTTTTTTTTGTCCCTTCTTTTCCCCCCTCTAACCTTCCCTCTTCCTTTCCTCTTGCCAGACTATCAAGAAAGAGGATTCACAATTGTCTTTATTTTTGACATTTCCCTTACGAAAATGCCCCTTTCTCTTTTGTAAGGCCTGTGTCTTATGCATTAAATCTTCTCTTACGTCTGTTCCTGGGTGAAATATAATATTGTTATATTTGGAAAAACCCTAGTGTAGTATCCCATAAATGAAGGAAACATGGTTTGTGAAGGAAGCCAGTGACATAGGATTGTGAAACTCCACACATGAACAGCAAGCAACCTCTTTTCATTCTGATTGGATCATTCTGACTCAGAGAGACCAAATTATAAATTTCCTGCTACAAGATCAAAGACTACATCCAGATGATGTATTCTATGTGTTCATTAGACCTACTGTGAGACGATTTGTTCTGATTTCGAAAGATTTTTTTTCCCTCAGCGAAAATAGCTCTTAAAAGGCACCAATTACCTCTCTACCTGAAGTCTTGACGTCTTGGACTTTCAAAAGAACAAAAGCGGAGAAGAAGAAGGCTACACAATATAATGTGTAGATTGGAGAAAAGGCTATTCAGCGTGGATTATCATTTGTCTGCACTCTCAACCAAATCCATCACCATGTCGGTTTTGGTCTCTCAGGATTGCAGTTTCAGACTGCACTACAAATCGTAACAAATTATTCCATGCCCCTCTCTCCGTGAAAAAAAAATGCTCTACACCATCTGTATAAAATTTACACCTGACTATTGTACAACTGTGACCTCTGGTTTATTCACTGAATCTAGTGTGAAAAGAAACTCTCATGGCAAAACTACCTGGAAGGTACACTGGCCATCCAATGTGATCACATATAAAAAAAAAACTAAGCAAAAAAACAAACAAACAAAAACAAAGGGTGTCTGTAATGCATCACACTGTCACGAGCAAGGCCTCAGTAACCAGAGCAGACAGGCCTCTTCAAAGTGCTGTTGCTTGGCATTGGCCAAGATGAAAAGTGCCAGCGACCCTTTGTTCCCCTGCGGGAGTGAAATATTGAGCTACCATCTACTGAAAGGCGAAAAAGGTCAATCCCTGGAACTCAGACACGCGTGTCCGCAATTCCATCAGGCAGGCGCCCCTCAGCGTGCGTCTGTTAGCGCCTTTCAGAAGGTACGGAGAAAAGGAAAGACAAAGTTTGGAACGGGAGAATATTCCCCTTTTACACTGAACTTCATACCCTCAAAAACCCCAAACATATCCTGCTTTTCTCTCGGAACGCCACTGTCACCGACTGCTTCGGATAAGCACACAGCAGCGAGAGCTGGAAATGTCAATACAGCAGACAGGAGGAGATGGCCGCAGATAGGAGATTTTCCTAATAATAGGGAGTGATATAGAGAGACAGAGGGGGAGAAAGAGAGAGCGAAACAAACAAATGGCAATGTGATCATACTTCTCGCAGAGTGATTCAATCCGCTGCCAAATTTTTTTTTTTTTGAGAGACCCGGAGCTCGGTTTTGACTCACCACCCTCGCTTAGTCACAATGTCCAAACGGAGATAAAATGCGCAAACTCACAGGAGAAGAGGCACGGGGGAGGGAGGGTGCTACAAAGGCAAGAAGCCAAATGCCACAGTCTTTCCATCTGGAATGGCAAAGAGGCAGAATCGCAAAACTCCCGGCTTGCGCTTTTCTCTCGTCCTCCTGCGCTGAGGGTGAAAGTTTTCCGGACTGAAGTGGCCCATAAAGGAGTCTCTGCAGAGAGGCAGCGGGAAGCCAAGATCAGACCTTTAAAATCCCATTTATGCCCCCCCCCCCCACCTCTTTCCCCAGCCTGATATTGCTTGAGTGGGAACTGGCGTTGACCGCAGAATACCTGTGTGATGGTTTGCCTCCTAGTGAATTATTCAGCGGCTCCGTTTACTGAGATAATTAAAAGTAATTTACACCTGAAGTCAGTCGAGAGAGGACCTCTTCTGTGCTTTAAAGGGGAGATAGAAAAATAATTGGGGGGGGGGGGGGTATGGGTGGGGAAGACCAGGGTTGTTCCCCACACCAAACACCCCCCCTCACAATCCCCCACCCCACAGAGAGACACACACGCACACACCCACACAAAGCCTCGTGTGTCATCACCTGTCACACCGTTCGCAAGAAGAGAATCACCAAGCAAAATTCGCCGCCAAAGGCCCTTCTCGCTGCCCGGACATATGCGACAACTTTATCTGCATTTGCAAATCATGCCACACCATGTTTAGAATCCTTTTTTTTTTGCCTTCCTGACAAGCGATTATCTGATTTGGTAAACGATAGTGCTTTCTGATATTTTCGGTTTCACCCTTTCCTGTCAATTGTCCTGCTGATAAGGTTGGCCTGTTTAATCACTGGCTCCCCCGATTGCATTCACCAGGGGATATGGCATCAGTTAACACCGATGCACTGTGCTATTTTATTTTGCATTGGACTATTTTTATGCTAGATTTATCCAGAACAATTTCAGGCACGTTTGTGTAACTGTCAATTGATAGAAACATTTATGTCTTTCCAATTATGAAAACTGGAGCGTTCAGATAAGTCTTGCATGCGCGTTCTCCGAGGGTCTCAATAATTATTGCAAAAGCTTAAAGGTCCCTGTGTTGTACATATCTTCCATTATTGGATTTGGTATCCTCTTGCTGAGATTTGAAATTGGGTTTTCAACAACACCCATGCATTTATCAAGGCCCTGCCTGCTCATGTTATGTATTTTGTCCTTCACCCAGGTTCACTGATAAAATCCAAATCTCACTAAGAATACTCAGTGCCTGGTTTACTGTTTGAAAATGTTAGTTCAAGGGTTGCATTTACCACCGTTGTCTGCACAAGTTGAACTTTACGAGACAGGAAATTTTAGTGACAGGCCTCTATTATTTGTGTGGTTTTTGCATAAATATAATTCTCCCAGAAATGAAAAGTAATGCTAATTTAGACACAATGAGACCTTGAAGCTGTAAGAATTCCAGCACAAGCTGAGAGCTAAGGGACCAATCAAAGAGCTGCTTGTTGTACAGAATCCAGATTCACTGACCTTTACAGTAGGTGGATTGGCTGATATGCTGGGTGCAGTGAATACAGTGAGTAATTCAGATGATGTATAAATCAGCTAATGATGCTCTGTTGACACACGGTAGTCATTAAGACAGCCTTTAAAGAGGCTAAAATGTTAACATCAGTCTCATGTTGTGGCAATTGCTCCCAGCTTCCATATATGAAAGTTAATTAATGTAAAAATATGAACCCAATATTTGGCCTTAGAGTGTCGTCAACAATATACCTGCTTTGAGTGTAATGTTGCGTCCGCTGCCTCTCTTCCAGTCCACTTCCCTATTTTTTTTTTGTGTTTTCCCCATTTCCTCTCGTTTCATGTCACGATCTTACGTTTCCCTGTTTGTCTTTTGTGTTGTGCAGGCTGAGCATGGTTTTCCTACTTGTTTCCTCATTTCCCCTCTCATTATCCCTCAGCCACCTTCCCCGCTCGCATTCCACTCACTCTCATTAGCTCTTTCATGCATACAATCTCATGCTTCACTCATTGTCTAACTTATTAGCCCCACTATATATTCTCCCTTTCTTCTGTGTCTCCTTGCCAGTTTGTTAAGTCTAGTCACGTAGTTGTTGTTCTTGGAACTTGGTCTTTGTATTGTCACATCTTGCTAACCTGTTAAGTCTGTTTTTTTAGTGTTCCCGCCAGCCTGCATTCCCTATCCTGCCATTGCCCTCGCCTAGCCCCGCTTCCAGTGTCACCGGTCCGCCTGACACTCACCCTGCTCCTCTCCAGCTACCCCTCATCTGCTCTGCCCCTTTGTTAGCGCTCACCCCGTATCCTGACCCTCACCTTGCCTTCCTTGTTCCCTTGTTTGTTCAATAAAGCGCTCCTCTGGAGCTTCAAGCTGAGTCTGTCTCCGAGTCTTGCGTTTGGGTCCAAACCAGTTTAGAAGATCGTAACATGTAACTTTTAGAGAAATTTGTAATAGTTTCTTTTTTTAAAAGCCCCAGGATTTGAAAAGTGTGAACATGGGGAATTTTGAGCTATCAGGATGGCACTAAAGTGTATAAGAGGGGGTTTCTTGTATTTAACCTCTTTCTTTGAAGCTTATCTCTGAAACCATCAGCAACAGTGTCACTCAAAACACTGATCTCACAAAAGAGACCAAAGGATTTTTAGACGGCTGCCGTGGTATTACCAATTATTAAATTGTGTGTGTGTGCGCGCGCGCGTATGCGTGTGTGTGTTTCTGTAAAAAAAATTCTGAATATCTGCATTTGTGCATGTGAGTGTGCATACACTTGTGCATATATTAAATTGCATGCACAAACATAAATATGTTGTATATTTTTGTTTTCACATTTGTGCATGTCTGTGAGCATGCATGCATTTATGCATTAATGATCACATGCACACACATGCAAGTGTCGTGTTTTTGTATGCACATTTGTAGATGTCTGAAAGCGTGCATGCGCCCATTTTTGTGTGTTTGTTGCTAAGGAAATCATTCCCTATCTGTAATTCCCCTCTTGATTTCACAAGAGCTTATCAGGGAGAGACTCACTGCGGGCTGCTTGCAGATGTATTAATGCACAGAAACACAACTCCATATTATAGACTCACAATGCTCCAAGAGCTAATAAAATTACAAATACATGAATGTAGACAGATAAAATATGACAGTGATACTGAGACGGAACATTCACAGACTGTTCAGGAAGATGTCTGTGTGTGTGTGTGTGTGTGTGTGTGTGTGTGTGTGTGTGTGTGTGTGTGTGTGTGTGTGTGTGTGTGTGTTTAGATGTATCACATTAAAACCTTAATTCAATACAGCTTACAGTATTTCTTTTAGCAAAAAAGAAAATCTATTTTTCTCTGTTTTTTTCTCAATGACATCAGGTCCCGGTTCACCAAAGTGCAGTTTTCACTCAAAGCAGGAACAGGACTAACATTTTTCTTTTTTCAATATTTACCGTGCCGTTTCCAAAAAAGGCCCTTTTCCACCAGGAACGATAACCATGACAATAAACTATAAATCACACCATGCCAGACAACATTTTTATTGGTGTACACACCTGTCCATAAACCCACAAACACACACACACTTCCCACAGGTACCGAGAGTGTGTAGCAGTGATTTGTGACATGTTTCATCATTGGAGATCATCGTTCTAAAAATGACTCTGAGAGTGAACAGAATGATGACTCTCGTTATCATTCTAGCCCATTTTTGTAGTTAGCGTTTTAGTGTTAGACAGTTTCATTCATATGAACTGGAACATTTGTATGATTTTATTGCTACCTTTATAGTCACTGCCATCATTTGCAGTGGAAACAGACCTCTAGGGTAAAGTATGGGACATATACTGTCTCTTGTATACTGACAGATCGAAATGTCACTATGATATTTCTGAAAGGGATGTTCTATTGTGTTGGTACTGGCCAGAAGGGATTGCAACTGTATATATGCGTAATGTATGGACTTCAGATTAAATATCCAGGATTAACCTTTACCCTATACTCCCGACACATTTATTACCATGGAAGACTACTTGTATTATGGAAAAACACAGATCATTCACTGCCAATCACATCCAATTAGCTCGCAGCCACTGAGAGTAAATTCCTTAAAGTGATGGTCAAGGAATTCTAAAAAATTAAAATAACTACAACATATCACAGAGGGATGTGTCCACTACACACCCACCAAATATATTTTTAAGAAATGTATGTATTTTGTATTTTAAATGTATTTTTAAAAAATAGGTATATTAATATACATCTCCAAGTCCAGAAAGTACAGAAATCCAAAGTCTTGAAAGAACTCAGGATTGTCGGAGTGTGGTCAAGACAGGATTTCTTAGTGGGACAGGACGGTTTTATTCGCCTCAAGCTATGGGAGGAGTTATGTAATGAGATTAAAGTATGTATTGGTTGAGGTTTCACGTCTACGTCACCATGGACCCATTTCGACTCCACCTTTTTTTTTCAGCATACAGGAATAAAAAGATATAGATAGACTGAATTTTAACGAGATTGCACTGGAATTTATTCCTTGCGCTATATTGGTGTTCAATACATACCTTAATAGCCATAAATAACGTGTTTATAAGCATATTACGGATTTTCCTTGACCGTCACTTGAACCTCTGATTTATTTTGTTAAAATACTTTTGGTGTGCGAGTGCTAAAATGAAAGAATATTCCACTGGTCAAATCTATCAACTGAACACATCAAATCTGAAGTGTGTCACATTAATTCCAACCATCTGATATATTGTTGTAATGGGGAAACTCGGACATGACATTTCTGCTGAGTGTTAAAAGAAGGAGCGCAGATGGTATTGCTGCAGGAAATATGAGGCAATACTTAAAGGTGAAGTTTAGCTGAGGGAAAAAAAAGGTAGATGGCTTGACAAGTCCCTGTGAGTTATGGAACGTACAGAGACACAAAATTCAGCATGTGATGACTGATTGATACGACACAGGAAAAGAAAATGAACCTGCCATTTTTCTAGGGTGGCTAATAAGAGCAAACATGTTTTTATAGAAACTCTGACAAATAAAAGATATAGTTTTTATTTCTTAATGCATTGAACCCTTCTGTTCAGTGAAATTTTAACGTACACTTACATGGCAGAAAGAAACGAGAAGCTGGTTGAGTCTGAGCATACAACTTCTTCACCAACACAACGAGATGTATATTGTAAAATAAACTCTGATGGAGTACTTTTAACTCTAAAAGAGTACTTTCATTCCCTATTATACTCTGAGAGGATTTAACACTGTGATTTAACGCTGTGGTCTTCAATTCCAGACAAAGTTCTTGGAGCATTTGGGCTTCACAAAAACCCCATCAAGGGCGCTCTCAATCACTGACAGAACCAACCCAAATACCTTTGTCTCTCATACTGAAATCGGTGTTATTGGTTGACATAACTAAGTGACCAGAAACCTATGCATTAAAATTTTCAGCATTAAATCTACTTTGACCAAGTATATTTTACACTGATAGAGTACATTTGATCCCTCTTTGACTCATTAAACTGTTGGAGTTAAATTAACACTGAGTAACTTACAGTACAGTAATGTGTATGATATCCTATGAGAATCTGTGTTCTCAGGATACCCATATCTACTATTTTGTAGAACACTACCTGTGAATGTGATTCTTCAAGCTGCTCCACTTATAATTCAGCTATATATCTTAATAACAGGGTCACACTATATTTTAAGAGCCTTTTTTATAGTGTTACAAAACCGCTGATGAATACATTTACTTTGTTACTTTCTTTTTGTCAGTAGCTAGCACATTAACTAAGCTATTAACTTTCAACAGAAAAACATTAAATATGTTTCTAATCACTGGTCCACTTCTGGTATATTCAGAATTGCTGTTAATTTTAATTTGATGTGAAATTTTAACATGTGTATCTGTAGTTAAATAAAGTGTGGCTGCTTTTTACAAACTGGAGAATGCAACTTCTGGTTGCTGTGGACGAGGGAGTGTCCTTACAAGCAAATATTAAACCAACTCCAAAACCAGCAGGATCAATAGACTGTTGTATAATCCCATGAAGCACCTGAACACCTGCACTGTAAAAAAATAAAATTAAAATAATAATAATAAAAAATCCAAAAAGCAGGTGGTGGTCTTGTAAACACCACAGATGAATGCCACTTTTCAGGTGTAAATGATGAATGAGCATTGCCTGGGATATTAAATAAATGCTGGATAATGCAAGCATTTGAGGTGCAAATGGGAGGCGGGGAAAAGTCCGCCATCGCCGCGAGTGCTCATTGACTCTTCTTCTCCCTTCTTAGGGCAGGTTTATTTCACCACAACCTCTCTGCACCCCGCCACGCGTTAGTCATCCACAAACGGACATTTCAAAAGGCCCCGCTGCCCGCATAATTTCAGACATATTTTTTCTTTTTTGACACATTAAAAATATGGTTTAATATGCAAAAAAAAAGAGTGAATAATGATTAGAGGTCAAGACAATGGCATGAAAATGGCATCCAAAGGTAGTCCCAGGCAGAAGTTAAAGTTAAAGATCACTACGTTTGGATGTGTGCATTTCATTAATTCACTTATTTCTGTATCTGTAATGTGAGCATTTTGGCTAATTGTGATTGATTGACACAAGCCACAGTAGTAATGCTGTATTCCTCATTTTCAGCACATTTCCCCCATTGGCTATGTGTGTCCAGGCCCATCCCCTTTCTTATGGCAGACCTCATGTTAATGAATGACAGGAATGTGTAAGGCTCTTGATTGACTTGTTTCTTGCATGAATGTTAGTATTAGGGAGAGTTTGCCCTTGGGGATGGGAGGGGAGATCTACATTTGAGGAAGCAAGATTTGTCATGGGAGAAATTCTGCTTCTGTGCCTCGGCAATAATGCCTCAGCAGGTGAGACGTGACCTGGATGAGGCCGCTAGCTTATCAACACGCTATCTGAGTTTTACTCAAGACTGCCCAAGGTCAGTCCAACAACTTAAACAAAAAAACCCTCCCAATGCACACACACACACACACAATGTTTGTGCGCGTAATCGCCTTCTGTTTTCTCTGTGAGAATAGAAAATGTATTAAAGACTAGACTGCCGTTGGTATCTTACCATGCAGCTGAAGAGCAGGCTTGCTGCTCTTGGAGCGGCAGCATGGGGCAGTTGTTCAGGAGAAGGGGTTTGTCACTATAAGCATTCCCATACATTCCCAAGTGTCATTGACTGTGGATGAAAGCAGTGCTTCATTTGTAAATCACAAGGTGCCGGGTTCAGAATGACCAAGAGAGATGGAGTGTTCACGTGCAGCAATGTTGTAGGACAGCCTGTGTGTGAGGTCATACACATAATGGCGAGCAATCAATTTGAGACATTTTGCTACTGCTACACATTACACATTAAATGTACAAATTAGTACTGAGTGTGAATTGTGTGAATGAACCAATGTGTTAAAAAACTACATTGATTGTAATGCGACAATTTTTAAAATGTATTTATTCACATTGTGATAAAGGGCTGGTCCTTAGCACAGAGGTCCCAAGGCACAAACAACCTCATTTGATGTCAGAGGTCTGTCCTGATCTGACACAAATCAAGCACTAGCATGAAAAGGTCATCGGTAAAATGATTGCTATGTAGGATGGCCTGGATATGGATGGCATCCGAACTGATAAACCATTCTAATTATTTATGCAAATAACCGCTGGTGATATGATAAAAATATGATTTGCCTACAGAGCAGATTAAATGCATATGTAAAGCTAAGCGTTGGCTGTTCCCGCACATCCTTGCTCGATCAATGATACATGTACCTATACTAAGTGCATAGCTGTCAAATTATCAGCTATCGGCAAAGGTTTGACCCTGCCTGTGACACATTCCATGGAATTCTACACTGTTGTCTGCTTCAAAAAGCAACCACAGGCAGAGGTTCACTGAGAATATCCTCGCTAAACCTTCCCTTTTCTGTAAAATAATTAACAAGCGTTCAAAATGTGTGAATGTGCAAAAGCCTTTTTTTATGCTGATAAAAAGCTATTCTGATGCAGCTACTGTATATTCGTAAGTGACATGCGTCCATAAAAAAGATTGACACTGCACGTGACAAGCGTTATTCTTTAACACAACTGCTCAGGGTAGAATGTGTAGTGATTTGAGCCATCCTGTGGGACTGAAGCGGACGCTGCCCAAAAGTTCATTTTAAATAATATCAATTCTGCTGCGCACCATCAGTCTCCTGGAGCGCCGTCACCTCACAATTCTCGGGTCCTGGTTCATGCTGTCTTCCTGTCAGAGTGTGTCTTCACCATGGTTACCATGGTTTCCTCCCACAGTCCAAACACACTCTGTGTATGTTGGCTATCCTTCCCTTAATAGGTTCCATTGCAATTAGCATGGTCCACATTACTTTGATTTATTCCACTCTGAATCAACACTTGCAGTGACACTTATGGCCGTTGTGTGGGTGAACCATTCCCAGGTGCAGTGACATTATGGCTGTTGTGTGGGTGAACCATTCCCAGGTGCAGTGACATTATGGCCGTTGTGTGGGTGAACCATTCCCAGGTGCAGTGACATTATGGCCATTGTGTGGGTGAACCATTCCCAGGTGCAGTGACATTATGGCCATTGTGTGGGTGAACCATTCTCAGGTGCAGTGACATTATGGCCATTGTGTGGGTGAACCATTCCCAGGTGCAGTGACATTATGGCGGCAGTGTAGTATAATGGTTAAGGAGCTGGACTTGTAACCGAAAGGTTGCAGGTTCGATTCCCAGTTAGGACACTGCCGTTGTACCCTTGAGCAAGGTACTTAACCTGAATTGCTTCAGTATATATCCAGCTGTATGAATGGATAAATGTAATAAGAAGTTGTGTAAGTCGCTCTGGATAAGAGCGTCTGCTAAATGCCTATAATGTAATGTAATTATGGCCATTGTGTGGGTGAACCATTCCCAGGTGCAGTGACATTATGGCCATTGTGTGGGTGAACCATTCCCAGGTGCAGTGACATTATGGCCATTGTGTGGGTGAACCATTCCCAGGTGCAGTGACATTATGGCCGTTGTGTGGGTGAACCATTCCCAGGTGCAGTGACATTATAGCTGTTGTGTGGGTGAACCATTCCCAGGTGCAGTGACATTATGGCCATTGTGTGGGTGAACCATTCCCAGGTGCAGTGACATTATGGCCGTTGTATGGGTGAACCATTCCCAGGTGCAGTGACATTATGGCCATTGTGTGGGTGAACCATTCCCAGGTGCAGTGACATTATGGCTGTTGTGTGGGTGAACCATTCCCAGGTGCAGTGACATTATGGCCATTGTGTGGGTGAACCATTCCCAGGTGCAGTGACATTATGGCCGTTGTGTGGGTGAACCATTCCCAGGGGAATTTGAAATGGAACATACTAAACCATCATCTGTTACACACTTTTGTCAGCAAAAACAAATTAATGTGTTGGATGATATGAAATGGCAGCGAGATATCATGTATCTATGTTGTGTAAATGCAATATATTAATTATAATCTCATAGGTTTATAAAACACTAATAGGGAAACCTAATGTACTTCGTATGTTTTTTATTTATTATACTGTATATGTATATGCACTCTCATTGACATTTAAACTTTACACAATTCCACTGTGCACCCTACAATTTGCAACTTGTATTGTGTATCTTCTTTTTATAGACAGCAATTATTCTGAAATAAAAATAAAACGCTTTCCGTTTCATCTTTGCAAAAAAAAAAACATTTTTGCACTTTTTCAGCAGCTGATTTCAGCGAAGCTGATTCAAATTATATAACACCTGGGGCTATATTATCGAAAAAAAGCACTAATGGTCCTGAAAAATGAGATAATACCCAGTTTGGTTAATGTTTAACATTTTTCGTAAGGTTTAAACAGCTTTGTTATGTTTCACATGAATGTGCCAATACTGACAAATAGTGGCAGAAGACCTAGTGCCAAAGTTTACCACCAACCAGGAGAAGCTAGTGCCAACGCTAATGTTTTTGTGAAGAGGCAGAAGAGCCAGCAGAGTAGAGAGGGACACATTTTAGGCCATACATTTTTAGGGTGTCACATAAAGTGATTCATAACGATTCCACCGCTCCTTAAAAATCACTGACAAGCAGTGCAGCTGGAGACAATAAACTGGAAGAAGAACCAATTACCAGTGGGTGACACCGTGGTGGCTCAGGGCTTTCAATATGTCATTATCTCAGAATCGACACTTCCAAGAAGTCCTGACAGGCCATTCCTGTCGCTGCCGCAGCAAAGGCAACGTGATAAACCGTCAGTAACAAGAGAAGCAGAAATATGGATCCATCCATAACCCTCCTCAACGTTAGCCTTAACACATTTGAATTTCCTGCGAGATTTTTCTTTTTTGTGCCAAAGCTCTGGTAAGATTATTCCCTTAAATCTGAAATGGTAATTATATTTCTTTAATCTAATCCTGTAGAAGCCCCATACTTCCTCTGCAAACTGCCCTGAAGCAATTATACAAATGTCAATGAATTAAGTAATAGCTTGGTGGGTTGCCAGTGTAGTCATGGCGGACCGGCGCTGGCAACCAAAACACATTTGTCACCGACGGCGTAGACACATGGCCTCGGTGTGTTACACTTTGTCTGCGCAAACACAGCCACGGAAATGAAAAGGGTGGGGGTGGATTTCTGTAAAACCGACCTCAGGACCCCATTAGCCTCCAGCTTCAATGTGTGTGATTTTCTGTCACACCATCTTACACACATGCCAGGAAATGTGCTGTAGGGGCATGGTGGAGAGAGAAAAAAACAGAAGAAGAAGAAAAGAAAAGGCATTCGTGGAGGGTATGATATTAAAGGGCAAATGCATTTGAAATGTTGCAGGTTGTGCAGAATGATGTGAGGATTTATGAAGTCATGGAGTGTTTGGAATGTCAGTATGTGTGTGTGTGCGTGCGTGCGTGTGTGAATTTGTGCGTGTTTGGATGCATGCATGCGTGCGTGTGTGTGTAGCTTTAACTTTTCAGTCTCTAACTAACCAAAACATCTCAACCAAAACAGCTCAAGGAGCAAAGCACTTCTAGCATTCTGGCTGTATTAGAAAATGAGACCGAGGGGATTGCTGACCTGAACTCTGTCTGTGTATATATATCAATCATTCAGTCAGTTGGCCTACTGAACCATTATAATATTTTTGTGCTGAGCTTTTTCTCAATCAATCAGTTAATCTTTGTATTGGGCTATTGATTGATCTATTATGTTATAGATTGATTGGTTGATGCATTGATTTTTTTTTTCTTTTGGAGTTTGGTTACAATAGATGTTTGTTTCTTAGTATATATTGTGAATTTTGTATTCCCTTTTATTTTCTCAGGGTTATGCCAGAACTAGCGCAAAGCTTCGGTGATGCTGTAGAAGAAATGTGAATTCAGCCACCAGACCCTTGTTTTCAATCTGCCAGAAGTAAAGTCAAACTAATTGGTGAAACGAACCTACAGCAGGGCACTTTCTAAAATGTGGACCCTTTAGCTACAGAGTTGGGAAATAGTTGGTCCAGTGAGTAGTAGGATATATTTATTTATTTATTTATTTGTGCATGTTTGGAGGCTCCAAAAAGACACCTACGAATCTACCGAGCTGTTTATAAGCTACACAGCTGGGACACTTTACACTGTAAAGTTAAAATTGAGTTTTTTTTGTGGTAATAGGTCAGTGCCAATTGTGCTGTTTAATGGCAGTTAGATGACGAGGGTCTTAAAATCTACCCTTTTCATATTGTATTTGTTTATAAAAAAGATTTAAATTGTGTATGAAGCAGATTTTTATTACACCCCAACCCCATACAACCCCATTTAAAAAAAAACATTGGGTGTTTCACAGTGGCAGGATCTGTAAATTACTGCATACAAATTCTACAGCAAAAACTGAGCATGGGACAGACACTGTATTCTGTTTTTTTGTCAAATGGAGGAGGCAGTTTTTCATTATCTTTTCTCATGCTTTCCCGGCTGTGACCTTGAAAACGCAGTGAGAGACTTGCCGTAGGCACTGGGTTTTCGAAGATAGCTTTTGTACAAGAAATAATATACGTTAAAGCAAATAAATTCAAGTGTTGCCAAGTTAACTTTCTTATCAGATAGAGCATGTCTGCTATGTGGGAAAGCAAGAAGACCAAAGTGCGGTGGAAACTAACTGGTGACATTTCTGTTATATGTGGCGCTGGTTCCTTTTTCATACCTGAGAATCTGTACAGTACAGTATATCTATATGTAAATTATGAACTCAAAGTCTTAGAGACTGAGCAAGAAGTCTCTGTCTTACACACACAGACACACTCTAGCACTTTGAGTTTGAAAAGATACAATGATAATGAGGTTGAAGTGCAGACTGTCAGCTTTAATTTGACGTATTTTCATCCATATCGGATGTATTTTCATCCATACCGTTTAGAAATTATATAACCTTTTGTACATAGCCAACCCCCTTTTTTAACATTTTGATTTTTAATAAATTAGCACAAATGTCTAAAAACCTGTTTTTTCACACTGAGCACGTGACAGACGTGAAAGAGTCTGGAGATGCCATGGTGAATGTTATGCTGCCGGCAACATCATCCAGCATGACCGGTTTGGTTTAATTGGCTTGGTGTTATTACTGTGATGATTAAGTGTTCCCTTAATTTTTTTGAGCAGGTGTATATAATGAACGTCTTAGGTACATATTGCTATCAATCTGTATAACTGTGTGTCTGTCATATGTCTGTGTGTTCTTATGTCTGTGCAGTCATGGTACCTTGTCTCTGTCTCTTTATCTCTCTTTTTGACCTTGCCTTCCTACACCTCAGCAGAACGTCCATTCATCAGTTTTATAATTATGCCATAGTTTAACTGTGCCATTGTGTCGATTCAGCTTTTCAATGTAAAACCTCGTTTTGTTTTACTTCACCCCGCATGCTCTGCTCAACAGTGTTACAATGCAGGTGCTCGGGATACACCACACGGCAAAAATAAATAATAATACAATCAATTTTACTTACATACATTATTGAGCATCACAAAAAGACGGTTCATGAATATTAAAGATGACTGATAACAGTTCATGAATAAGAAAGATGCTGAGTTTCATCAAGCAATCAAATAAATAAATAAGTTTTGTCAGAAAAATGCCCATTGTTAAGAATAAACCTCGGGAAAAAATCGGAATTGAATTGATTGTATAAAGACTAAAATTATTTAAATTTAAATAATGTGTATTAACTCATATTATAGTTCATATTATACATGCATGTGCATTTTCTTTGTAGTGGCCCTCAATGTTTAGCCATTCATGTGATTAATGTCAAGCATCTGACCACAATATATATTTATTAATTATTTATGGAGGTATTATCATGACATATGTATAATAAATGATTTATGGATAGCTGTGGATGACATGACAAATATTTTGTATTCTTATTTTTTTGAGAAAAGTATTGTATTGAGAAAAAACATGATAATATATTTATTTTAAATGTATTTTCAGCTATTATGAGAAAACTGTAACATTTACCCAACAACTCTCAAAAAGATCTACTGAAGATGTAATTTTTTAATGTGAACAATAAAGGACCAACTAATATTTTTACAAATAACCCACATTCTTAATGTGCTTCTGTCCCCTCAAATTAATGATGGAGTGATTTAGCGAAGAATAAATAGATGCATTTTTTAATGAATCCATTTCCATTACCCAAATTATCAACTCTAATAAACACATTATATATTATTTCCTTTTCTCAAGAAATATGTAAAGCATCTCAGTATGAACTTCAGAAAGCTATAAATGATTGTACTTTTACTTTTCTATTATTTTTAACATGATTTATTTTTGCTTCTAAAATCATGCTACAGTCTTTTAATATGTTCTCCCCCTAGATAGTTGAGCTATATACACTAGACTTGTGTTGCTGATACATCAAGAGTCAATACACAGGTGTCGCCATATACTGCTGCTGCAGAGGTGAGAAGGACAGCCAGCTCTTTCTCTCCAGTGGACCTCCGTGTGTGAAATTGAGTTACTGAAGTGCTAAAAAAAAGAAAGACTCTCTGTTGTCACGGTGCCAGAAAATGGAAGGAAGGAAGAATACACGTAAAAAACATTTTACCACAGGAAATAATTTTTTTTCTTTTTTTTTTTCGCAGATAGAATTCGGCCAATCATACGCTTTTTCGGTTTGGCAATGAAGGTCAGTTTATTCATATAAGTCAGTGATTGACATGACATTACATGGTAGCTCCACCCACAAATATGTTCAAGGAGCCCACAGAGATAATGCCACTTGCTAATAAATGCATACATAAATCTGAAAATAAAACTTGGAACAAAATATAATGTAGCTAGGCCTATGGGTCAATAAATCTCAGCTTGATTCCTGACTTACTGATAATATCTCCCATTTGTTTTAAATGTTTGGGGGGAGAAGCAGTAGAAGAAAAAAATAATAAAGTCTATGTTTTTTATTTTCAAGACTGTCAGGCATGTTTAAGTATCACCAAGGTTATTCCGGATGGCTGAGTCGCTGTCTCCGTCATCAAAGCTCTATCCCTTTCTGTTTGAAATGTGGATTTAAAAGCCGTCATGGAGAATCTTTAGAGGGAGAAAGGCAGTGTAGTGATCAGACTGAGATGCTGGGTTATATGCCTTTTTGTAACGCCACAGGCTCCCACACAGTCATAGAGCCCTAATATACAGCCGGTCATTTATGTACAGGGCTAGGAGATTTCCCAAGAGCCATTTTTGCCAGTGAGGAATAAACACAAACGGATTGTGTAATATTATTGCATCAACTTGAACTTGGAGTTGTGCTTAAAATGCATATACACTGGCAGTGGTCCACAAGTAGACAGGTGGTGAGTAGGCAATGGCTGATGGTTTGCTGTAATGTAAACTGGGGCCTGTGGGATGCCTCCTCCTGTTAAGGCACTGTTTCAGTGTGTGAATCGGCTCCATGGTGGGTCGCATCCAATGCCCACTGTGGCTGGCAGTGCCAGTGGGGAAGCTACCTAATTGGCTATACCTTCAGTCAGCGAGGGAAGCAGCGATTCAGCCAACCGGGATAGCTCACCAGCAACCCCCACTGGCCAATAGGGCCCCTGCAGTGTGTGTGGTGAATCTGCACATGAAATGTCATCCTCTGACTGTGGTGTGAAAAGAAGCAGTGGCTTGACATCACATGGCACTGATAGTAGAGTTTGCAACAATGAGGCTGGAGGCTGGCAAGTGCAATTGTGCATTCAAGAATGTGATTGGAAATTCCAGAGTGCAATTGGGCAATCCAGAGTGTGAGTGGGCATTCCAGAGTACAATTGTGCATTCCAGAGTAAAACTGGACATTCCAGAATATTATTGGGCATTCCAGACTGGGACAAAGTGTGTACAATAAATAAACACAGACTGCAGGTTCAGTTCCCAGATAGGTCACATGAGTTTGTTTCAGAAAATATAGGTATAAAGTGACAACATATCAAATTTATGCTATGCAATTTAACCTGGATGAAGATGCCTGCTAAGCAAATATATAAAAATAAATAAATTTCTGAATGTGACTGCGGTCACTGCAACAGAATACACATGGCGACATTGGGATGTGATCAGAACTGAACACAGCATCACTCACATTATGTAGCCTTAAGGTGTCTAACAAAAAATCAATCACTTCTTAACCTTCCATCCAAACGCAAGCATCAATTGCTCCAAAATGTATTCTATTTGGCACAACAATGACTTACTTATGCCTTCCAAACATTTTGTTTTGTATTTCAGTTTAGGAGAGCTGGGTGACAAGGTTGCAAGAGACCAGACAGTCAATGGGTTATTCTCAAAGGTTGCTCAGGTTCTGTGTACTTCATCGATTGCCAGCGCTTATTTGTGAAGTCTGTATTACCTTCTGTTATCTTCTTGGCACTAATGGTGGTTTCTGTTGTTCCTTTTCTGTAAATGTTTAAAAAGTAATAAAAAGAAAATGTTCACAAAAAGTGTCACGCAACCTCAGGGGTGGAATGGAATTCAAAACAAAATGTCCTCCTGCTTCAACTGAACTAGAAATGGACAAAAAAATGGCCTTCTTTTACAGACTTCAGCATGTACAGCTCAATGTCAGTGGGAGAAATTGTAAAATTGTAAAAGTGTAAAATTGGGCATTGTAAAACCAAAATAGAAAGGATATTAAAGCAGAAAAGAGAACATTGTGTCTTTTTTCATCAGTGACCGAGCTGGTCAGACAGACAAGTTGGCAAGCTGACAGGGCTCTCTACCGAGCTGTCCAGGCTAGTTATCTTGCTAGTCAGCTAGCATATAATAAAACAACAAAGATATGGGTTAGAAGATTTGTCGGAGTCGTTTTTTTTTGCGGTGTGCCATTTTTTAAATCCTATTTAACATTTGAAAGCCATTCAACAAATTTTTTGAAAATGTTAATTTCAAGCCGAGACAAATTTGCCTATCTACTGATTTGACAGATTTGATAGGGGCATCTGTTTAGAACTGGGGTCTCCAACTCCCAGAGACCCTGGGACCACAGTCTCTGCTGATTTTTATGATTTCCTTCCAGGATGTGAGTTTGAGATCCCTATTTAGAGAAACATCAAGTTTATTTTCTGATTAGAAACACCACATACCCTCCTATGATTCCTTTATCCAATCACCAGGTATTCTCTCTGATCAATGATTTCCCTCCCAGAATATGGGAACCATCCAGTTAAGAAGACATTTCTCTTGCAGGCTGATAGTGGAGAGCCAGAGGCCTGCAAGAGATGGCTAATAAATAATTAATAATGAATATATTTAATGTATATAGTACTCTTCCTCAAATCCACGGATGTCAATGTGCTTCAATGTGTGTGTGTGTGTGTGTGTGTGTGTGTGTGTGTGTGTGTGTGTGTGTGCGTGTGTGTGTGTGTGTGTGTGTATGTGCGTGTACGTGTGAAAATGAGTGTATTTTCACCAGAAAATACCGCTTCCATTTTGCACCAGACCACTCCCCTCACATCGTGCTTTCTGATAGCTTCCATGGGATCTGTAACAATGGCTGTGTCTGAAATTGCATACTTGTAAGTATACTTCCAAGTGCACTAATAAGTAGTATGTAGTATGCAAGAATGCAGAGCGCTTAAAAACTTTAAACACATGTACTTGTCGGTACTTGTACTACAACATCATAACTCTTTTGACCTGAGCAAGAAACACATCCGGTGCAGACTAGACTGCAACTGACATCTGAACTGACAGCTATGTTACAGCAGAAAAAAATTGCTTGCTATACAAATTTGTGTTGAACGGATGTTGGTATAGTTTTATTTATAAAGTAAACAGAGGAAATGCTTAGCAATATGCACCTTTGCTTTTAGTGAGTGCAGTACAATACTGTAGTGACAGGGATGGTAATGTTAATCACACACTCCAGATTCTAATCAATTGTATTTGTATAACTGTTAACTTACTGTACCAAATGCCAACAATAAAGTCAATTGTGTTTCCAATATGTATTGTGTTTTGTTTCCTTGTTAAATCAGCTTATTTACGGAGTTACAATATTTGATAAGAAGTTCAATAAATTGATACGTAATCTGGCTGAAAATAGCATAGGCTATTTGTTTTTTTTAAGTAAAGTCTGGTCCTGCTTACAGAATGATTAGTGAGATTAATATAATTTAAAAATCATACAATTTTTTTGTATCCTGTATGGTACTCCCAAAATTAAAAACTAATTTTAAGATAATTCATGGGATTTACCCTGTTTCAGACGTTTTACAGAAGAGATTTAAATTTGAAACTGAAATTTTTTTTTTTAAACTTTTTGTTCTGACCAGATCCAAATCATTGAGCAGTCAATCTAAACAGCTCTGGGTCGACATTCGTGAACGGCTATCGTCAGTGATGGTGCAGGGACTTTTCTCTCCCTGGGCTAAGGATGGGCTAGGTCAATATACGGGGGTGCTAAGCAAATAAATACATTTTCATGAATTCTGAGTTATTTGGGAAGATCAAATATTTTAAATAAAAGCATATACTTGTACTAAAATGCCTGGGGAGGCTAAACCAGGGCTAAGCAGATTTGTGACGGGGCTATAGCCCACCCTTGCCCTGGTATAGCATGGCTATCATAAAAAATGATATACCATCTTTCCTATCTATTGATAATTTCCTTTATATGGACAGCTTGCCGGGGAACACTTCGGATTTTATCGGTAGGCTAAATATCACATTTACATTTGCAAATGGAAAGGAATCAAGCCAAATTTTACACATTTATTTAATTACTTCATTTGTCAATTAACCTATTATAAATCCCTGAAAAGTGTTAATACTATGAACAAAAAGAACAATAAAATACATGTCTCTTTGCTTTTTATTCTAATTAAAGTCATGCTCATCCGCTTTGGATCCTTTTATTCCCTGATAGATAGTTTTTTTTTACATTACTTTTTACCACCAAATTTGTTTTTTATTTTTTATTTAATTTAATTTATGTTTAGTTATTGATGTGTGTAATGTTGTGTAATGTTCACCACAATGTAATTTGTTCCCTGACTTGTCATGTATGCTATAGGTATTTTTTTTATAATAAAAAGCTTTTTAAAAGAAGTCAGCTTATTTCCCATTTCTAGCTTGTGACACTGTTGTTGGCTTCAGTTTCAGTTACATTTATTTTGGCTGTATATTGAAAATTCCAAATCTTCGCTTTCAGCTCGGAAAACACATTGGGAAATTATGCTCGGATGTATACTTCGTTTTTCGGTCCTCAAGTACGCCAAAAAAACTTCCATTGGATTGTAATCATACTTGCGTACTTGCATACTTGAGTTTGGGACACACTTGATCAAATTACCTTTTACTAGCTAGTACGCAAGTATACTATTTCAGACAGAGCCATACTTTGTTTTTCAATCCTCACAAGTACGCCAAGAGAACATGCATACCTGCATGCTTGCATACTTGAGTTTGGGACGCACTTGATCACGTGACCGCTTACTGCAATTTGAGACACAGCCAATGACTATAGGGAGTAAGGAACTTTTTTTGCCGCCCAGTCCAAAAGGTAAACTGTGCTGTTATTCCTGTGCACTGTTTTCACTGGTTTAATTTTACATCAGGTAGCTGCGGAAGACACATTTTCTTATTTGCACATAGTTTAAAGCTGTGAGGATTCAGCGATATATATTCTGTACACCACCTCTCCAGCTCTGTCTGTCTGGCTGCTCTGTTGTTTTGCCTTCTTATAAACAAACAAGATAAGTGGGGTACAAAAATCTCAACCACAAAAAAGTTTAGCCTCAGGAAGTCTCTACATCCACCCGAGAAAGTGGCGCAGGGACCGTGGCTAACTGCTTCTGTTACATTCAAGATTCACCTGCTTCATGGCAGCTTTCCATGACAGAATACTTAATTCCATTTCATTTTATAATTTTTTTATATTTGTTTATTTAACTTCTGAGTGTGAATATCTTGCAGTCAGTCTAGGACTCAGCTGATGATAGCTATCTGCTCTATGGCTTTTAGTGTCTGGACTGACACAAAATGTTGAAGGTTATCGGAGTGACAACACATCCAAAATTTTTGAAAACAGCTCACCAGCACCCCCCCCCACAGGGTAACTTCTCTGCACTGCACCAACCAAATAGAGATGCCGGACTCCTGGGCAGAAAATGTCATCCATGCTACGGATCAAGGATCAGAACTTCCATTATGGACTGTTTTAATGGCCTTTTGAACTGTCAAGGGTGATGCTTTTACATGCAGGGGCTCCATATCTGCAGAATTCAGCTGACTGTTCCAGCCACTAAGATTAGCTAAAGACTTTTTTCCAACAACAAACACCAATGATCCACGTTTTTTCATGCATACATACGGAAACTATAAATAAAATGGTACTAATGATATATGTTGGTTCTAACTATATTTTGTGTGCATATTTTTCTCCTTCATTTTTTCACATCTACTGTATTTACTCAGTAGAACTAAAAACGGTACTTGATATCTGTCATTGAGAAATAATAATATTTCAGTGAACCGAGCATTCCATAGTACTCAAGACATACAAGATGTGGAGGGTTTGTATTGATTGCCAGTCATAGGTAAAACTTCCAGGCAGGCCTCATTGTCATTGTGCCCTTGAACATGGTACTTAACCTGAATTGCTTCACTAATCCAATTTTACAAATGAATCAGCTGTTGAATATAATTTTTGTGAATTGATCTGATTATGAATGCCATGCCAGTGAGAAATCCTAGTTCAGACTTGCATTATGAGGTTTCTTGTGTTTGCAAGGCATTGTGGGAAACAACATATTACACTGGGTACATTTTTTTTGTTTTTTAACACTTTTCGCCACAGCCGTTGTAGCCTGTTTTAGGGCCAGGTATGGCCGCTGTTGGGCATTGTTTTCAGCCTGTGGATTAGGCCTGAGTGTATTCAGAAGGCCTCGCTCTGACAGATCTTCAGGAGTTTAAAGGATGAGGAGGGGCCAGCGAAAGCGGAGGGTCAGTCCGCCGTTCTCAGCAGAAGTGGCAAGACCTCGCCGCGGTGTGCGGAGCAGCGCTACGGCGCCCGAGGTTGAGGGCTTGATAATTCAGAGATGCCGGTGCAGACACGTGCTGGTGAAAAACCCGCGGGCGATGCAAGAGGGACGCTTCAATTAGCCTCCGCGGAGTCTTGTCATCATTGATCTTTCTCAGGGTCCCATTCCAGCTGTAGTTCCTTGCTCTGAGAGGAAGGATGTAAAGAGCATTTATACTTCAAAAGGCGGAAAATCACAGTGTGAGGGTTTTTTTTTCGTTTAGCAACGCACTCGCAATTTCCTCATGCACTTTCCTCTTTCAACATTGTGTTGTTTTATTTATTTATTTAATTGTATGCAATTTGCCCTCCTGCCTACAGGGGAGTAGAGAAGTTGTTTTTAGTAGAGCAATAATGTATTAATTTGTATTAATTAATTTCAAAACTTTGCTTTTTTGATATTGTGTCCATATGAAAGCACTTTGCATATCATAACTGCCTGATAGTTTTGGGCCTGGCTGCTTTCTCAGTCCACCCTATGTGTTTAATTGATTAACTTTTTAACTTTCAGCCTTTAAGGTTGGTAATGAACGCGCTGCCCTGAATGAGGATATCAAGTATGAAACACATCTTTAAGAGGGCATGCTAGCAGTTGCTGGTACTCGTACGTTAAAAAAAAAGATGGAAATATGGATGAAAGGAAAATAGAACGACTGCAGGAACCTTCGCCGGACATCAAGCACACCGTTTTGAAGAAATGAAAATTATAGCATTTAAATGATTTTCATCTTTCACCGGCTGTGAGGGCAGAGCTGCCATTTCGCCAATCCCATCACTTTAGGTCAGGCCCCGCTTAAATTCCGTTTCATTACCGCGCGGACCGGGAGCGGGCTGTCGCCGGCGTACGCTCCGACGCACATGAAATTCACAAACCTCTAATCTGCTCGGCTCCTTTGTGATGCGACCCGCACAATACAATATATTTGACTTTGAAAATCTAATTACATATGCTTCTGATATACATATACATCTGCGCCAGCACAGAGCAGAAATGATTCATTTAAATTTTTTCTGCATTGATTTTGTGTCCCCTACCCCCTCCAGCTCTCCGAACCCCCTGCTCTGGCGGGAACATCACCTTGTACTCCTATTTTTCTCTTCCAGTGCATATCGTTTCAGAAGAAAATTCCTTTTTTCCCCTCTTTTTTTCTCTACTTTGAAATATGCCACTTTTTCATCTAACTGCCAATAGTTTGGGGTGAATCGCTCTCTCTGGTCATTTTTCTCCAGCTGTAATTGCTTTAGAGCTATTAGGTGCCTAGATTAGCCTGTTGATGCATTATTCATATCACTTTTTTTCAATACATTGTGCATACTTTCATAGGGCCGGACTGCAGCATATGCTTATAATTGTCATTGCCACAGTTCCCCAGATGAACAGGCCAAACCTCTTCCTGCTGGGAACTGTCATGCAGTAAAAAAATATAAATAAAATATAAAAGCAGAACACTGCAACAAAATTGTTGTTGCGATAAAAGAGAAGCAACTGATAAATAACCATTCGGGTTATTTATCAGTAATATAAATAATTATAATAATAATAAATTAAATGAAAGCCTTAAATTATTATGTTGTTACTTTACTCTACTCCTGAGTGCATGTTATTGTCACCAAAAGCCAGAGGTCTACATTAATAATGTCAATAATAATTATTATTATTAAATTAAATCTGACAACTCCACCAGAAACGATTAATCACTAATGAGATCCAGCTCCCTTGAGTTGTGAGCTTCCTCTGCCTGGTAGAGTTTTAGGTTGCTGTTAAAATATTCAGGTGACGAGTGCCTGTTATCAGTGCCCTCATGAATATTGATGAGCAGCCAGCCCCACCACATGCTTTAATTCTGATTGATTGGCAGTTGCAAATAAATAAACAAATACATGTTATTGATTTGAAGACGTGGCAGTTCTTCAGCAGTGCATAAGCAGTTCTTTAAAATTCAGCCCATAAGGGATTGTTATTACTAACACCTTCGAGAGACTGACTACAAGATGCACTGGATTACTGGTCAGGTGTCTTTCAGCACATTGTCTGTTAGACGTGGCCATTCCAGTCAGGCACGGTTGAGAGGGAAATTATATGCATGATTCATGAGAAGTTGCAAGGAAAAATGGAGAACAAAGCAGGCAGCAGTTATGTGAAAACATGAGCTGGATGTAGGGTGTGTTCTACCCTGGGAACAGTTTAGGTTTCATTTTGTCCCATTTCAAGGACTAGGCCCTGTAGGCCCCACCCCCTTCTGTTTAACTGGCCAATGAGAATGTCCGTTACTCAGATCTATCACTTTAAACAATCAACTGGTTACCGCTATGGGCGCTTTGTAGAAAAAGCCAGCTCTAATCTCAGGACCCCACCACAGAGACCTGTGTAAAACAAACTGCCGCACACTGATAGTTTGGAAGGTGTCCTGGGACAAGATCAATCTCCCAGTGATTACATTGTTTTGAAGCAAAATCAAAGGATTTTTGGTTTCATCTAGCCCTTCCCTCTACTCCCGAGGTGGTACCCCCGTAGCACATCTTTGCTTTTTGTAGTGCTCTGACTACGTTTCCCTCCACTAAGAAAAAAACAGTGGCAGCTGATTATCCACGCAATAAAGACGTACTTTCTCTCCGGTGTGAGGTTATTGCTGGCTTCGTTGTCGTGACAAGCTGGAGTTGTGTGGAGCATTGTTTTCATTATTGATAGTAACACCAGAAGCTAAGCAGGAAAAAAGAGAATGTTCCCGTGGGTAATGGAGGCAATGTGAATGCTCACAGCATTACTGCCACACATGCTGCGATGGGACATATTTAAGAAGGGACATATTTAAGAAATGGTGATATATGTTATATAACATCACCTTCAGTGTGGTTCATGGTATGGGTGAGGGGCCTTTCTGTGTGGAGTTTGCATGATCTCCCTGTGTCCACATGGGTTTCCTCCCAAAGTCAAAAGACATGCAAGTTAGGCTAACTGCCCTTAGGTATGAGTGTGTGAATGTGTGTGCCCTGTGATGGATTGGCAACCTGTCCAGGGGGTATTCCTGCCTCTCGCCCAATGCATGCTGGGATAGGCTTCAGCCCCCCCCCCCACGACTCTGAACAGGAATAAGGGGGTTAGATAATGGATGGATGGATTGAGTCTTTGGTTACTGTAACATTTATGTGGGAAAGTCATACTAGCATGTTCAGTGCAAAGGTATTGGGTATGTCACAACAACCTGTCATTTAGTTAATGGCACTATATGAAAACATACACTGAAAATATGGAATGTGAGAAATAAGTTAATATATGTATATATGTATTTCCAGGAACGTGGAGAGAAAATAATTTATTCAGTCTTAGATGCAAAAGGATCAATTGAGTTTGGTGACATTAATTGCCATTAGACCAATGATGGGGTGTGTAATTGCCATTAAACACCACTGACAGAGACGCGTTGTTTTTGCCAAACCTCAAAGAGAAATGTAGCGTTTAATGCGGCACATACGGCAGCCAAATTCTGCGGGGGCAAAAACACGATCTTTCAGTTACTCTGTGATTAGCCGGCTCTCATTTTGGTGCCAAAACCAAAGGACACACAGGTCGTACAGCGTGTGACTGAGCTCCAGTCATTTCAGCATAATGACTGTAAGCCCTGTGGGACAGAGAGGTCACGGGTGCAAGTCTTGTTCCCTTTTTGTCATGCATGTCTCTCCTTTTCTATTAAATAATTGATCTATCTATCACACTTTTAAGACCCAGCTATTTTTTTGTCCCCTGTAGTGGACCTGATTGTATGGTATTATGTTTGGGGTGAATTTCACCCCATTCAGTGATGACATCTCTTACAAGCCAGTTAACCTTATTTTTTTTCAATGTGTATGACTTTTCCTAATTTGGCGAGATGAAAGAGGAAAACGAGTTTTTTTTTTAGAACGTTTTCAATATTTTTTATCTCTATGGGTGATGCTGGGTACTTTCCCATGCAAGTTTAAAACTTCACAAACATGAAACCTACACTACAAGGGACATTCAATGTAAATAAAATAAATACTATTTAAAAAATATTTTCACTGCAACATGTTTTTCCATCCAAGACATTTGTATTACGTCAAAAAACTCAAAATTAATTTATTTTCTGATGGGTCTCAGAAAAAGCCCCATGAAAAGGATTGTAATGAAATTGAGGTTGTTGCGCTTATCTTGGAGTTGTGCCCTCTTGAAACCCATTGTTTTAACATGAATACTATAGATAAATATTTTCCCCTTCAGATTTGATTCTTTTTTTTTTACTTAACATTGTTCTCAAAAGCTCTGTGTCGAAAAAGACTTGCATTTATTCGTAAGTCAAAGTCAAGGACAAATGTTCATTGCACACAGGCTTCTGTTTGTTTGTATATTTCAGTGTTTGCTAATCACATAAGCTCACAGGAATACTTTGGTAATAGTGATGACTAATGAAACAGGGAAAACAAAATAAATATTGTCGTGAATATACGTACCAGGCACATTTCTCACCGGAACCATTGCTTGAATTTCCATCTTGCCAAATGGCCTGATATTTTTGTATCCGTAATTCTTTATTTTTCATTATAAACAAGGTGAATTGAAACTTGGTGTTAATCTCATTAATAGAAAGGAATAGTTGAGGAAATAATTTCTGATACTTTCTTAAAAAAGATGTAATGTCTGGTTTTGACTGGTTATTTCTTTCTTTATTTTGTGGTGTTTTTGCCACACTGGAGAAAACAGGCGAGAACATAGATGATGGCTGCTTTGGTCTCTGAAGCCCCTTTAAACCTGCAGGGAACCAATCTCCTTCCAAGGTCATGGACAGTGATTGGTTGAAGTTTGAAAGATCCTCCTGTGTATGAGTATGCGTGGTTGTGTGTGTGTGTGTGTGCGTGTGTGTGTGTGTGTGTGTGTGTGTCTGACTTCAGAGCTCTCCCACGGACCAGAAGAGGCCAGACACACCTCTCAGTTGCAAATCTTTGGATTATCGTTGCAGGCCAGATAAAGTGTCGGTTTGGACTCGGTGCAGTGCTGAGACTAAACAGACCCGTACACTTGAGAAAGTGAAATCAGCAGGCCCACGATACGCCCACTGAGCTCCAAACGCACCTTTTGCAGGAGACGGGAGGAAGGGAGAGAGGAACCAAGAGAGGGGAGGCGGTGTGTGTTGCACCCGCTACTGTGTGTTCTGCTGAGCAGCTGCAAGTCCTGTACAATCCTGCGTTAAATTAGCCCGTGCTACAGGACATTTCAGAGATAGGCAGTCTATCCTCCGGCACATCGGCTCCCGCAGTCCTGACAGGCCTAACAGCGGCTCATAAAGAGACAGATGCCGCACCGCGACACCCCCCCCCCCAGTTCCCTAACATGCTGCAACCCCCCTCCTCCCATCCCCCCTCCCCCCAACCACCCACTCGCTTCACTACTCCGGAATGGAAGGATTGCCGTCGGCCGACGCCATCAATTTGAGCAGCCTGATGCTGAGAAATGGGGTGCGTTTTCTTTTTTTACAAGGGCCCCCTTGACTGTTCCTTGTTCTCGCTCGAGTCGTTTATGGCCCTTCAGGAGTTGTGGAGCCTATCGATCCTCTTTGGTTTCTCTGGCATCGTTTTGATAAACAAGCTGAGGACCCCGATGCGACTGCGGGTGGACCTTTATCTGAGCCTAGGGTGCAATCCGGACGATTGCCATGCACTGCGTGCCAGTATATATTTCAATTCCAAGGTTCTGAGACCTGACCAGAGTCACTTACCTCTGGACTGTCTTGCTGAAGGACTGTATTATTATTCATAAGCACAAGCTGCTATTTTAATCATAAAAAAAATATGTAGAGTTAAAATGACAATTAGGTTATTTAAAAACGCAATAGCATCACACACTTCTCAATGGGATTCTGCGACTGATTTTGTTTTTCTTCCCTAGCCTGCAACCCTAGGTTACATAAGACAGCTTGTGTGTACTCATATACTCATGTCAAGCACTGAAATGATGTTTCACATTTTCTGACAATTAAACATGTCATGTAAAGCAAAGGAGGTAAGAGTCCATGTTACTCTAAGTCCCTACACCAAGAATAAACATGCTGTCACAGGGCAAACATGCACTTGTAGGAAGTATCACTCAATTGAACTTGCTGAAAATGTAGAATAGAAGACTCATTTGAGGTTTAAATTATGTAATTAGTTTAATTTGTTTTGTTAGTGTGGGCATGTTGACCTGCTAACAAGCACCAGTTACTAATGAATGATTATGTACTGTATGTTATTTTTTGGCCAGCATCCATCTTTGCAATCAGTTCTTCAAATAGATGAATCACTGTTTTGTCACATTTCCTGTCGATCATTCCCTGTACAAGAAAAATGTTTAATCCAATACATGCTGGTTCAAATTTTATGTTAAAAAGTATTTATTCGTGGCACAGTGTGTTCACTTGCTACATCATAGCCTAAATCATAAAAGATGGATTTGAGTGCTCTTTCTTCACCATCAATTTAATAATTACCTTATGACAAATAATCGCACACTTAATAAAATATAGCTCCAATACCATTTCAGTGCAGTGAAATTGTTACTTTGTGTTTTGTTCCAGTTTAACAAATCCACACACCCCGGGCCAAATGCAGGTAATTGCAGCTTAATGCTGGATAATTTTTGACCATGTTATCACACCTTTAACATGAGCTGTAAAGGGCTGCGCTTCCTACCTCTATCAAATACAAAATGAATCTAAAGTTTCCCTTGTGAAAAGGCTCTCTGCCGTATTTCCTTTTTAAAAGGGTAGCGGACATTTCACCCTTATGTGTTTTTTCACTTTATTCAGACAGGAGTAGGAACCACATGTATATGGGTTAAGAATTAGCCACCCTATGGACTCCACCCCATGTTCTCAGGAAGTCTCGGTGCTGTTTGAACGAGCCCGCACGGTGTGCCTGTATACCAACCCCCCCCCAGCTTAAAGCAGTGGAGTAAACACTAAGCTCCTCCCCGTCCACTACCCCAGAGGAACAAGATAGGCACAAGAGTTCTAAATGTGAATCCGGATTGTGCTTTTCCACTTGGCAAGTGTAAATTATGGAAAATCAGCTTAGAGTAATCCGGGCATATTGTGTGGGATCAGCCGCAGAATCCTGACACTATTGTGCACTTGATGTGATGTGCTTGTTAGTCAGAGTCAGAAAGCGTATATACTTTATATAAAGCGTATATACTGTTACTAAAGTGACTGTTACTGACTGTTACTGAAGCGACTACCCCCCTCCCCCTCCCCATAGCTGTTTTTTATTATTTATACCCCCCCCCCCTTATATTTGGTGTTCAAGTGGCTCTATATTTTTGGACACTTCACAATTGTGAAATGTTTATCTGTTCTGCATTTGCTTACCTGCTGAAGGATAAAAAACAGGAGTTATTTTGATCTTGCCGTACAGCTCTTGATTAAAATGTCATGTGTGCATCCCAGCGATGTTCATGAGGATGTCATTTTAGTCCTTTGTTGACAGAAGTGTAGCGAGTTAAATATTAAATCTACCCTTCTAATTGAATATGTAAATTTAGTACAATATTTGTTGTACAGGCAAGTTTATACATTTATTGTAAAGTTTGGATGATGAATTCCATAATTAATCTTTATATTTCATTGAGGGCATGTGTATAATTGTAAAGTAGTACGCATTGTTCAAATACATAATTCAGCAATGTAGATTCTTCATGCCCTAGAAAGATATATTGGTGAATTCACATATTAAAAAACGCAATTACATTTTAATCACTCTGTAATTAAGGCTGCATATGTAATTCATGCAACATGTCTAATCAGTGGTTCAGACATGTAATCCTTTAACTTAAGATTCTAGTGCGATTGTACAAAATGCAACCAAGTTAAGCACAGTTTTACCAAAAACTTCTCCTCTTGGGAGAAGGCTGTAGATTCCAGTAGTGTATTTTAGGGGTTCATGAATTGGGCTGGCCACCAGAAGGTTGCATGCTCCAATCCCTGTGACATTGTTGGGGTTGTACCCTAGTGTAAGCCTCTTGACTTGGTTATTACATATTACAAACCATAAAAGCAGAGATATACTATTGTGATGACAGATAAGGTGCTGTTGACCTATAAGATGATTAGGACTATATGTGTTATGGTTGTTCTTGTATTGTACTGTGTTGGTTTGTATTTTATGTTGTGTGGCACAGCCTCTTGGCCAGGGCTCCCTTGAAAAAAGAGATTTCTATCTCAATGGGATGCAGCTAGTTAAATAAATAATAAATAAATTTAAATAAATATGTTGTGAAAATACCAAGCTGTGTGAATATGTAAAAAAGTAAGCTATGTAAGTTGCAAAGTGTTATCAGGCGAACAATATTAAGAGCGAGCCGGAAATAGCTTTAAAAAGTAAAAGTTAAGCATTTTCCAGTCTCCTTGATTCACATGGATGCATTTTAATCATAAAATGGCTCTAATAATTAAACATATGTTTGGCTGTGATGAATTGCCAGTAATTCATCACCCTTTTGTTCGCTATCTGGATAGGACTCCTGAATGCCCAAGCAGTCTGATTCATTCTGTGCTCAATGCAGCTATATCCGCCACTAAGGAGCTGCATCGTAATGCAAAACCAGGTGAGCTCAGTTGATTGATTTGCCCCCAGTTGCCATGGCTCCCAGCAGAGCTTTGATCACCAACCAAAAATAGGAAGACATCTCACTAAGGGGGCACTCAAAGTTCTTAAAGTTTATTACGTTCAATCAAATGCACACACTTTCATCACTGTCAGTTTTGTGTTCCGGCAGAGAAGGGTTATATAACAGAATTTATTGTTTACCTTTTCAAACAATAGAAACGCCAAACCGTAGGATCCCCGAATATTCCCCAAATGCCACTGCAAAGCTTTCGATCTTGAGCGCTGCAGTCCCTGTTTAAACATGAAATATAAAGCAGGTGATAGTTTTGTGAGCTTCATTTTAAATGCTTCTCTTCCCACTCCCTCGGAAAGACTGTGTTGTGAGGAGGCAGTCTGAAGAGGGGACAGGCCTCTTTCATTTTGAGCCTAATTGATGCGCGTTAATTATAATAGATGTGCAGTAATTACTGCACTGTGAGGCTGCTCGAGTAACTGTGACCTTTTCCTTTAGACAGGTCTCTGCCAAACCCCCGCCAGTTCGGCTTATTGGCGGAGATGGCAATAACATCATCTTCCTGGAGGAGCGTGTGAATCAACGGTCGCACTGGTAGAGTACTAGCGTGAGCGTGCCAATAATACAAACAAGGTCAACCAATTGACCCACAGATTCTGCACATGTAGGTGTCATTAATGGGCATCTTTTTTGGGTGCGGATACAACTTGTAAAACATTATCTATTAGCAGGTGGAATTAAACCTTCCCATTGAAACCTTATTTTCTTCTTGACAGTTGTGTGTATATCTGTTCACATGTTTGTGTTTATTTGTGTGTGCATATGTGTGTCTGTGTATTTTTGTATGTGCATGTGTACATATATGTATGTGCATATGTATGTGTGTGTACGTGTGTGTTTATGTGTGTCCATGGATGCATGTGAATGCCTGTGTGTGTTTGCGTGAAATATCATGCAAGTTCCCCATGCATCTGTGTGTATTTGTGTCCGCATGTGTAAGTATATGTATTTGTATATCTGTTGTTTATGTGCACACGTATGCATATGTGTGGGCGTGTATGTGCTTTGTTGTGTGTATGTGCATTTGTTTATACGGGTGAGGAGCATGTTTCTGTTAATGTGCTCGTGTTTGTGTGTGTGTGCGCATGTGTGCTTCAGTCTGCGTGCATATTTGTGTTTATGTGTTTGTGTTTGTGTGTATGCATGTGTGTGTGCAAATGTGTGTGTGTGTGTGTGGGCGCCTGTACATTTCAGTTTCTCCACTGCAGTGCAGGGCTGACTCTGCCAGCTCTGATCTATTACTGGCTGTTTACGGGGCACAGACCACTTCTCTGGTCCAGAAGCACTTGCTGCTGCAGTGATATATCTGACTAATGGGACTGAATCTAGCCTGGCCAGGGGACCGGCTCTCATATTTCTGCGGGTCTGAGGGATTGCCTCTGTGTGGCCAGGGAAGCTGGAATGCCTGGAGGTAAAGTATGGGCACGATGGCGGTTTGGATCGCGGGAGGTTTGGCCTGTGCTGGTTACATTAGTACTCTGGCTCCTCGTCTCTTCCCGCGATTGATATCTATCATGTCCGCCGGGGGGCTTCCAGAACACTGAGGAACTTGGGGCTCAATCGCCAAAGATGAAATGTGTGTGGCAGAAACATTAAGCTCCTGAACTATTGGATGGAAGAATGTAATTAAACGCCATGTGTGGATAGACTCCAGCTCTTTCCCTCGCATTTATTTCCTGTGGGATTTGTTTTTTAATGTTTGCTATTGTTTTTTTGATCACGTTAGCTTTGTTGTCCAATGTTCTGATGACTCTTCTGCATTGCTAACAGGCTGGGGTGTTTTTATTATTTTTTATTTCTTAACATTAGCTTGTTAATGCACATCTCAGCCTTCTGTTTCTGCACCTACGAAATGGCACAATGGCTCATGCTCTTTGTGTTCTATGCATAAATGCACAAAACACTTTATCAAAGGCCCTTCACTGCAAAAAAAAAGTATTTTCTCTGCATAAATTGAGTTATCTTGCAATTATGCTATCCCATGTGCTTTCATGTTGTTCATGCCTGTTATAGCACACATGCTATAATGCTCAAATAGGATCATATGAATCAGGAATTATATATTCAGTATTATGTACCTAATAAGAGATTGTCATCGCCACCAGTGCCACAACGCTGCCCCAGTTAGAGTATTGTTAGCAGATTGAGTGCACTATGGCTCTATTATAAGGTAAACATTCCTTTTGGATTCCTCAAACTAATATCAAAACATTAAAAACATGTTTATTATACCTTTATTTACAATTGATAAAATTAATACGTAATTAATACAATTTGTAATGCATCATTACAATTTTACCAAATGTTCTAAATGAACTGATAATGTATCACAAGTAGATGTTACACAGTTATCTAAACACTGCGATGAGAATAAAATGCACATTACTCATAAATACTCATGTTTCTCAAATCCTGATAATACTATAGATTATCTTTTTTTTGCATAAACTCTTTTTCTTTGTGGTCGTCAAACCCTTCCCTTATGTATCCAAATATAATTTACCATCACTCAGTCAAATCTAATTACTTTCAGATTTAGAGATACCAAATGTCATATGCAAAGCTGTACTCTTCCAAATACCTTGACAAATTAGAGCAGGGACTAGAGGTTTCATTGTTAGAGATGGCACCCAAACAAAAACACTGTCCTTGCTGAGCCACTCTTTCCTCTTACTTATCGTCAAAATAGAAATATCCCGGGCATTTATGTTAAAAACTGTTCAAATTTCTGATATTGAGAAGAAAAAGAGCTTCACGATTCCTTTTATCTGTCCTCTGGACTATCTTTTTCAGAAGGACAGTAGTATCCGTGCCCCACAATGCAATGCCGCCAATGTTTACATAAGCATCTGAGTTTTCTGGGACCTACTAAATTACCGAATTCAAACAACAATTGAGCTAAAATATTTTGAGGAATGCCAGAAATCTAAATGCGAGTTGCTTGTGTTGTTGATTAGCATTGACTTATAATAGAAAGTAAAAACACAATGAGACAATAAGACAATACACCAAATTTACTCAGAGGCTAAATTTTGCCGAAATAAAACGGACGGTTCAAGTGAAATACAGATGGCAATGATACGCCTTCAATAGTAATTTTGCGTAAAGATGTAGCTTGCTATTAATTGACCCCGTGTAAGGCAAGGCAAGGCAGCTTTATTTATAGAGCGCATTTCATACACATGTGCAATTCAATGTGCTTTACATATACAATAACAAGATTAAACGAGGAAATCATTAAAATTCATAAAATAAATAAAAAGATAAGGCAATAAAAGAATAAAGAATCTAAAAATAAATAAATAAATAAAAAGATAAGACAATAAGATTTGCAGCAGAAAACAGAAGTAACTGAATAAAAACAATAATGGATAAGACAATTAAAATTACACCTTTGTGGGGCTACTCTTAGTAAAGCAAGTCAGTGTTCATAAGCCCTACAAAACAAGAACGTTTTGAGCCTGGATTTAAAAGTTGCCACATTTGGGGCGTATCTAAGTGTTTGTGGGAGTTTGTTCCAGGTGTCGGAAGCATAATATTTGAATGATGCTTTACCGTGTTTTGTCTTAGGTCTATAAACAGTTAATAGTCCCTTTCCAGATGACCTAAGGGTTCTTGATGGTTCATAGGGTATAAGAAGATCTAGGAGATATTTTGACCCCAAGCCATTTAGGGTTTTATAGACCAATAAAATAATTTTAAATTCAACTCTCTGGTACAATGGAAGCCAGTGTAAAGATCTGAGGACTGGTGTGATGTGGTCGTATCTTTTAGTTTTTGTGAGTACCCTTGCAGCTGCATTTTGAACACGCTGTAGTTTTTGGAGGGTTTTTCTGTTTCTCTGACCGATAGTGCATGATCCCATGCACATCGTCCTGTTTCACTTATCATAGTGTATGACCCCATGCACACCTTCCTGTTTCACTAGTCATAGTGCATGACCCCATGCACACCTTCCTGTTTCACTTATCATAGTGTATGACGCCATGCACACCTTCCTGTTTCACTTATCATAGTGCATGACTCCATGCAAAACTGCCTAGCACAGATCATGACAAGGGCAATAGAATTATAGAATCTATTTCAGCATGTTCTCGGGTATCAGATGTTTAGCCCTCAAACCCCAACACTTCCTTATCCCAAAACACCGTAATACCACAGCCAATAAGCTTTTATTTTATATGCCCTCATCCTAATAGCCAACTTCACTCATTTTGGATGAGATCTTGGAAAGGTCTGTAAAACTGTGTGCAATACATCTTCCTAACCACTTACATCCGAACACCGTCCTTCTGAATGCCATTTTTAAATGGATTCCAAATACCAAGATAGACAGCATCCCGATAGTCCCTCTACAGTCTTTACATTCACATTTTACATCTACATTTTAGGAATTTAACAGACACTTGAGAAACGAAAGCATCTTATGCAGCGCATATATGTTTTTTACATTCAGCTAGATACACTACATGGCCAAAAGTATATGGACACCTGCTCATCCAACATCTCATTCCAAACTCATGGGCATTAATATGTAGTTGGTCCCCATTTGCTACTATAACAGCCTCCACTCTCCTGGGAAGGCTTTCCACTATATGTTGGAGCATTGCTGTGTGGATTTGTTTCTATTCAGTCAGAAGAGCAGTAGTGAGGCCACGCACTGATGTGGAGCTATTACGCCTGGCTCGCAGTCACCTTTCCAATTGATCCCAATGGTGTTTGATGGGGTTGAGGTCAAGGCTTTGTGCAGGCCAGTCAAGTTCTTCCATACCAATCTCGACAAACCACTTCTGTATGGACATCTAATTGTGCTTGGGGCTATTGTCATTCTGAAACAGGAAAGGGCCTTCTCCAAACTATTGCCACAAAGTTGGAAACCAAGAATTGTCTAGAATGTCATTGTATGCGGCGGCAGTGTGGTATAATGGTTAAGGAACTGGGTTTGTAACCGAAAGGTTGCAGGTTCAATTCCCAGGTCGGACACTGCCGTTGTACCCTTGAGCAAGGTACTTCACCTGCATTGCTTCAGTATATATCCAGCTGTATCAATGGATACTATGTATAAATGCAAAAGAAATGCTGTGTAAGTCGCTCTGGATAAGAGTGTCTGCTAAATGCCTATAATGTAATGTAATGTATGCTGTAGTGTTAAGATTTGCCTTCACTGGAAATGAGGAGCCTAGCCTGAACCATGAAAAACAACCCAAGGGGTGTCCACATACTTTTGGCTATACTGTATGTTCTATTGAAGCAACTCAGGTTCAGTCATTTGCTCAAGAGTACAGCGCCAGTGTTCTCACCTGAGAACAAAACTTACTGCCTTGGAGTTGCAAGCCCACTTCCATTATCAGTATGCTAAAGTCCCACACAATCTGAACCAGTCCTAGTCATCTTGTCACTCCCCCAACTTCGATGGTGATCGGACAGATTGGTTGGAGGACCCTGGTGTGAGATGGACAGAAACAGGGTGAGGACAGAGCCAGGGACCACCCTCTGCCCTTCACCCTGAAACTATGGGGAAGTTTAATTAGTTTTAATTGGTCTAATTTAATTGAATCATAGCCAGGGATAAGCCGGGTGCTTTACAGCAGGGGTTTTCAACCTTTTCTGATCCAGGGACCCCCATTCAGACTCAAATGCATCCAGGGGACCCCCAACATAAGTTAAAAAGGGTTATAGCTTAAAAAATGTTTTATATTTTGAAATATGTTCACAAATCTATATATAGTCATTGCATATCAAGCCTGGCCAGGGACTCTCTACAGTAGCTTCAAGGATTCTCAGGGGTCTGCCAACCCCCGTTGAAAACACAGGCTTTACAATTCAATTCAATTCAATTATATTTGTATAGAACTTTTTACAGAGAACTGTCACAAAGACGCTGTACAGGGAAACAGAAGAAAAATAGAACAAAATTCCAGGCCTCAGCCCACAACCAGCAAAACGAGGTAAAAAATTCCCCGGTCGAGGAGAAAAAAACACTCAATGCTGGCGAGAAAAAACTCCCCAGTCGGAAGAAATCTCGGAAGCAACCTGGCTAGAGAGGAGGTGCCCATCCTTCGCTAGCTGACTTGGTTTAAACTAAAGGTGATGAACTGGATAGTAATAGAGAGTAATAAGGGATCTAATAAAACTAGCTGGTAAGTATGAATTCCAAAGAAAAGGATGTAAAGTGTTCAATTCAAAATGTTCAATTCAAAGGGGCGAGTGGTGCATCTGGGACTCCGGTTGCGTAAAGTCGGGAAAACAAATTCATAGGTATTGGACTGGTATTTTTTTATGCTTATCATGACATTTACAGTTCATCCCCCTTCCTCCCCCAACTTAAATACTTGCTAAAACATGTTAATTGAATCACACATATATTCAACAATTCTGGTGTCAGGTGAGCCTCTTAAATGAAATTAGACATGCGAGTTGTCAGTCCTCAGATTTAGACTCACTTAATGTGTAAAAAGAAGTTCGCTTTTTAGTAGTGTTAATGACATACTTAAAATACTTCAGTTGTAAAGTGTGTTGTTTTTTTTATCTGTTTACACTGTTGAGAACATGTCAAGTGCAGCTTTAGAAATTCAATTGAGGGTATTTTTATGCACACAGAGATGGCTGGCCGAGTCAGTACAGCCTGTACATATTTTTGATTCAGTCTGAGCACTGCCCCAAGAGCTCCTTCTCTAGCAATGTCCCAGGATCCCTTTTGACAAGTGAAGCGCTGCTATCTGTCAAAATCTCAAATCTGGTGTGAGAAAAGTGGCTGAGTCTGCCTTTTCCTGGAGCCACACCTAATGCTAAACCAGCAAAAGGCCCTTTGGCTCTGATACCCATAAAAGAGAAAACAATTTCTTCTGTCTCCCAGAATATTTTACACACAGCGCCCCCTTTTTGATAGGAAGAAAAATTACTTGCCAAAGCATTTTTATGAATTGTGAATCATAGGATAGTGAAGCTACTCTCAAAAAGGGAGTGCTGTTCTCACAAGGGCGTAGCCATGGTTTGGCACCTGGGGGGGGGGGGACACTTAAGTGCTAGGGGGCCCCCTTTTTTTTGTTGAAAAACAGCACTTAAATGCTCATTTCTAGTGCCTTTTGAGCAAGTAGTTTGGCCTTCAAAAACTAATATAAATCTCCTTTTCGAGATCAGGAAAAACATACGGTTTCTTTGTGTATTTTCGGTTTGTCTTTGTTTATACAAAACATGTTTTGAATAACAGTAATGTCACATCTCGTGGATGTAGCCTAACCAAGAGAACAGATTTGCAGAAATGCAAATGCAATTAAACCTGATATATAGCATGGTTTGGATAGATTTTTCATTTAATTCCTTTTTTCGGTAGAACATGTCTGAGTATAGTGTGCGTTCCCATAGAAAAATGTGCAATCTATGTGCAGAGGACCCTGACGTAGCATTCCAAGCATTGTGATTGGAAAACGTTTTACAATTTCAATTTCGGACATGATTAACATTAACTGCAACAATGTGTATTGTCACAAAATTAGCCTTGGATTGTGGAATAATGTGCGGAGGACAGAGGGGACAGGTACTCGAAGTGCGAGGGATATGTCCCCCACATACCCCGCATCCACTACGCCCCTCATGTATTCTCATGTGCTTGAACCAATCACATTGTTTAAACTAGTCAAGGCTAATTCTTCCTACGATTTTCTGGTTTTCATAGTTCTGTCAGCAGAACAATGGGACATGGATGGTGAGGTGTTCAGGTTCAGGTTTGACAAAATAGGAAATACCCTCTAGGGAGCACAGTAGGCACATGACAAGCCAATATTGGCTGAACAAAAAAATTGGCTGCATATCCATATACTGTTTCTCTGTGGAGAACATTGCATTTTGATTAATTCAGCCCAGTCAATGCCTGACACTTTCATTTTGCCTCTCCCATTATAGGGTTGAAGAAGCCACCCAATCCCATGGTAAGCAAACAAGGTGACCTGTGCAGGACTCAAGATTACGCCTAACGCCCGAGGCTGGTGGAGAAGAAGCACTTATCTCAAGTAAGTGCTGGGTGAAAAATAAGCTATCTTCTGCCCGGTGCCCCCTGGAGGTCACATGGCAACACTCCACCATGTTGTTTCTGCACCAGCCCCACCTGCACCCAGATCTCACAGAGCATCATGGAGCTCCCAGCATCTCATTTGCAGCAGTGAGATACGGGATGCAAACGGGCATACAGATTCATTTTCGTGTTTGCGTTGAGCAGCAGCAGCAGTAGCTCGGAGGTTTAAACATCTCGGGGGCGAGGCTCCGCGCCTGTGGGAGCGCGACATTCTGCGACACTCCCAGCTCTGTGATAGACGCGGCTGTTGCACTGGGCCACAGAGGGAGCGTGAGTGAGACGCTCTGACATCCTGTCTGAGAACAACGCCGCTGTCACGCACTGTCACATCCGACAGAAAGGCACAGGGCCATGCTGAAAGGCACGGATCCACACTGGAACACGGCAAGCTGCTGCCACTGAGCCCCGGTTCCCATGCATTCAATACATTCAGAGACAGGATATGACCATTATATGGAATCCTTCAGACATTAATCCACTGGTAATTTTGTGTGAGACATGGTGTGTGTGTGTGTGTGTGTGTGTGTGTGTGTGTGTGTGTGTGTGTGTGTGTGTGTGTGTGTGTGTGTGTGTGTGTGTGTTATTGGGACTGGCGCGTGATGATATGTATGAAATCTATAATAAAAAAATACAAAAGAAACAAATTGCACTTTATTATTTTAGAACAAAATGCATTTACACACCAACAATCAATGATATGTCTGATAAGTCTAATCGGCTTTAACTTGAGTATGACTGTTTATTCGTGTGCCTCATAACAGATTCTACTTCCCAAAAAAAATGAAATCCTGACAAACAGATGATCATTATTTAACAACGCAAAAGCAATCATGTCTCCAAAAGACAGATTGCCCTCTTAAGATTCACTATAATTGAATATCCTATTTCACTCCTTTTTTTTTTTTTATGTGGGTGGGGGGGGGTCAAACTGACTTCTTTAAAATCTATTAAATTATGATGTGTCATAAAAGTAATTCACCCTTGGGAATATGAATCACATGACATATCCTTCACTTGCCCTGTCTGACACTTTGTATGCACATTTCAGAATGATAGATTACATTTTTGTCTCCATTTGTTAAATTATTGACCTCTTGTCCTCCTTTCTCTTCCCTTTGCAGTCACTTTAACAGGAAAGAAGAGAGACAAGTAAAAGGAGTGATGCCTGTCCCCTGTCGTTTTCTCAGCTTGGTCAAAAAATAATTTTCAATAGAAAAAGTTGATGATGAGTGAGAACATGTATGTAAAAAAGGCCGAACAGGCATTTCATTGAATGTGTAGCTTTATGAGCGCATATTTGATACCGTTCACTCACCTGTCCATAAGTTCCATGCTTCCATTTTTAATACCACCATACATTATTAAACCAATCATATAAATCATTTACATGTTAATCTTGTAAAGATTGAGTAACGTATCATGAAAAGATCGCGCATCTTTCTGTTGGAACTATGGGTTGAAGAATGTCCCATAGCTATAATGTATATTATTATTTCAAATAAGTAATATATAGGTGTGCGTGTGTGCGTCCGTGCGTGCATGCATGAATCACAACATTACCAATTAATACTTTTTTAATGTATTTATTTATTTTGCAGCTGAATTGTCAGAAAATGTCTTCCTTCCTTGAGAAAGTTGTGTAAAATATGTAAAAGTTTTTTCCTTAATCTTGGGGGAAAAGAATTAAGAACTGGGGTCACTGAAATGCCTGAAAATATAACTGGAATATACATAAATAACCAGGCTGTAAATCACTGCATTGGGATGATTGTACTAGTCTCACACTGACTCTCCCATCAGTGCTACGCTTTGAGTCAGCCGGGTCACTACACTTTAACTTTACAATTCTTCCACTCCTGTAAAACCTGCTTTTACTTGGGTCGTCAAAGTGTTTTTACACAGCTGTAAAAAACAAACAAAAAAACTGGGTTTTTACATAGATCCCCACTGGAACTTTTGTGATTCCCACCACAGCTTCAAACAGGCATGGCTGTTATCTCAGTCACCATCTGTTGCTCCACCTTAAAACCTCCTTGTATGGCAGTAAAGAGTGCTTTTTTTTACCTTAGATCCCTCCTGTACGTTATCGTTACAGTTCTTGACATGCCTGGAAACATTTATTTCCACAATGAGTATGGCTGCCAGCACAGCTGTAAAGGTGGGATTTAAAGGAGTTATCATTGTGGTTGTAGCATTCGTCAGAAGGATGTTGACATTGCCTTTACTTAGGGTATCACTGAGTATGGCTGCCAGCACAGCTGTAAAGGTGGGATTTAAAGGAGTTATCATTGTGGTTGTAGCATTCGTCAGAAGGATGTTGACATTGCCTTTACTTAGGGTATCACTGAGTATGGCTGCCAGCACAGCAGTAAAGGTGGGATGTAAAGGAGTTATCATTGTGGTTGTAGCATTCGTCAGAAGGATGTTGACATTGCCTTTACATAGGGTATCACTGAGTATGGCTGCCAGCACAGCTGTAAAGGTGGGATTTAAAGGAGTTATCATTGTGGTTGTAGCATTCGTCAGAAGGATGTTGACATTGCCTTTACATAGGGTATCACTGCATTCATCACTGTTTCTAATGAATAAACAGCACAGAAGGAGAAGCTTTTGAGTGACAGCGGAGTTAGGCGCTGCTGTTTGAGTAAAAGCCAGCGGAAGCCATGCGGTTCCACGGCAACCAGCTTATGTGTTTGATGATGCACAGCTGCAAATGGAACAGGGTGACAGGTCACTTTGAAGGTGACGTGTGCGGACGTGTTTAAACGATGTTTGCTATTTGCGTGTCTGGTGGTGTGCGTGTGCGTGTGTGCGCATATGTTTGCATTTAACTGGGTTTGTGCCTGTGTATTAAAGTCTGAAAAAACCTTTACAGTGCTTTGACCAATTATTTCAGTGATATTTGATTCAAAGTTTTTTATGATTCTGTTCAATATTTCATCAATATTCAATATTAAATACAACCCCCAGTACTAGGAAGGATCTGAGTCTCACCTTTAAGCAAGTTTTACTTCTTTGAATTCATGTGACAAGCACCTCGCCCCCAGTGATTATGATTGTCCTTACTGTTTTCTATTTTGCGTGTTTATGTAATTTTGTAGTGACTCACACCAGCGTCACTGATTCATTTTCCAAACAGTGTTACATTCTTATTTCCACTTGGTGATGGAGCAAAATCCACAGTGTCAACCAATTGTGACACGTCTGAGAATTAGGTTGCTCTTTCAGTGACTTGAAACCAACAAGCCAGTGCAAACTGACAAAGCTAGCCCAATGTGCCTGTCAAAAAATAATTTGATGTCATTCATTGTTTTCACCCATACTCATGCTTCAACAGTTTGTTTTCTGTTTTCGGCAAATGCCCGAAAGCTGTTACCTGTAAATGGTAAATATATACTGGTAAATGTCCTGCTGTTGCCAATATGTGTGCGTGTGTGGAAATGGACATAAGCACCTCTGCAATATTAACACAACTGGTTTATACCATTAAACAAAATGGTGCTTAATTTTAACTGCCTTCCCCTCGCTAAAAGCATATTATGAACTGAGTGCTGCTGACAGAGGATTTGCGCTGCTGTCAGGCAGCCTGTCCACTGCACTGCGCAAGCTTTGTAAACAGCCAGGTTTCTATTTAATTTAATCCCAAACCCTTTTACAGGAGGATGTCACCAGGAAGAGATGGAGGCCTTATCAGTCACACGTTCCATGTCTTCTCTGCTTCCAAGAGCCTTACCAAATATTTCCCAGATGCGGCCCTCGTACCTTGGCGTTTTCTTCGTTTTTTACATGTGCAAGTAAGCCACCCTGTCTTACCGCTGCATCTTTAAAGTCATGTTTAAATGGGTGGGGAGAGGTCTCTCTCTCTCTCTCTCTCTCTCTCTCTCTCTCTGATTTAGATTTGTGAATTTGAAATTTTGAATGAAAGCATTCAATCATTTTTATTAATAATAATTCCCCAAAATAGAGAAGTAACACGTTGTCATAGTAACAGACCTTTGTGCTGTCTTGGAGTGTGTGCATGTGTGAGTATCACATACCCAGACAGGTGTAAAATATATTAATTGTAAACAGATTATAATTCAAACACATTAAAAAAAAATTGTCATACTCATAATACTCACTAATAATGAAGACCTTGTACAATGAGATTATCTTCAGGGAATTATGCACTTACATGTATGTTGCAATAACTAGACAGAGCTATTTCAAATTAATGGAAGCATTATATTATCCTATTATTACTCCCATTTAGTCTCAGCTTATCTCCTGAGTCAGTGCATCATTATGTGGGCATGCAGGTCAACACAAGGTCAAGATGAGAAATGTTCCTGAGGATCAAACTCACCCTTATGGATTTAACACACACACACACACACAATGCAGGCAAGTATAATAGAAGCAGTATCTATGTATATATTGTACATAGCAATAGAATAGAGCTGAGATTATTTATTAACCCCTTAGTGCAGATTGTCTCACATGCGAGACAGTTTTACGCAACTGAGACACGCGTTGCTCCTGCAGCCAAACTATTAGTGGAAAACCCAAACGCGGTATTTTAACTTTATTGGTAGACGATTCGCGACGATTTCTGGCCAATGCGTAGTTTCTAAGTGTCACTATCTTTCCGTAGCAAGTCCATTTAACAAGCACTCCCCACCCAGCCTATACCTACCCATGCGTGACATAGTGGGCAATAGCGTCTATGTTGGGAGTTCATAAATATATGTATTCATCATATAATATCAGAATTCCGTCCAGCAACCAGATAAACCCACCAATAGCCCGACCGTATGCAAATACAGCGGTGCAAATCGCTGCTCAATCAATACCGACATAAACAAGTGAAATCATACAATGCCATTCTACTATCAATATCTGCTATTAAATATGGAATTCGTGTGCAATCCTACCGTGGATTTAAGCGTAGATATGTCCCTTTCAAGATTCCGTGGTCATTTATTGTCTTGGACAATCCGTTTGAAAAATACACAGCGCATTGGAACACTATTAGACAAACGAAACTAGCTCTGCGTAACCCCCCCTTCCTGATTGCACTGCTGTGACGCTTTCAATTTTATTCTGGTTTGATCGACAATTGTTTTATCCAATAGAAGGCACGACAAGCTTCCCAAAAGTAATTTACATGTGTAATTGAAAGCTTGGATTAACTATTTAAGGGCGACCGTAACTGCAATACTTGTTATATCACGACAATTTTACGCAGGCATGCGCAGATGACGCATTTGGTTTGACGCAGTTGGTATGACGCATTTGGTATTACGCAATAAAACTGCGCGCAACTTTGAAGTGACTTTTTAGTAGTTTTCCCCCGAAGTCGGTCAGAAGAGGACAACAACAGAGATTCTTTTAATCCCTGTAGCATAGATTCTGTGGAAGAGGTGCCTATCAATATGGGGAAGATATCCTCCTCGACATGTAAGTATTACTGCTTGTAATATTTTGATTATATACATTAGTTTTTCCACTGCGTGCTATATTTTCGTTATTTTAGTATTTGCATCGGTCGTAATAGACCACTGTTAGCCTGCTAATAATGCTGAACATATTTGAAAACACACTTTTTCAGACTCCACCTTGAATAACTACATGTATAAGGCAAATTATATAGTACGTTCTTTCCGTTTATTTTTTATTTTCTATTTGGTTTAGCTATCTCATAGCTTAGAATGTATAGCTGACTGTATTCGGTTGATGACTAGCGAGAGCTTCTACGTTGTGAGAAAGTAGCGCTTTCGTGACTTTGCTTCGTAGATTGTGTCTATGACCTTCAATATGCACTTATTGTATGTCGCTTTGGATAAACGCGTCTGCCAAATAACTGTAATGTATTGATACTATTGTGTTCGTGCCGTTCCCGTAGTGGCTCGTGGTGGCCTGCTTTGTTAGAATTCATAGCATTCACAATGAAATTGAGTATTTTAGCGCTGTTCGGTTTGGTTGCTCAGTCGTACGTTATAAACTCCTCAAAAAAAGTTCGGAAACGTTATTTCGGTCGATTATTCCTCCCCTTTAATAATACCAATTGGTATTGTATTTTATATCGTTGGAAAGCCTGATTCGTCACCTTTACAACGAGGTACAACTTGTAAGGATCGTGCATTCGTGGAATGAGCAACACAGCTAACCGTGTGGGTAGCGGCCCAAAAAAATGTGCCAAAATCCCCTGCTATATTCTTCTGTTGGTATTCACTCTCGTTTTGAGTTGCTTGGTGGACTGGATGATTGCACTCTCCCACAGTAATAAGGAAAAAACAACACATATTGGCCATTTTTACACTATTCATTTTACACTGTCAGGGACCTCAGTAGCGTGTGGAAGATCCATACGCAGCCACAACAGCTTGGCACCTCCTCCTCATGCTGGTCACCAGCCTGGTCACACACTGCTGTGGGATGGCATCCCATTCCTCGGTGCCAATCAGGTGCCAGTCACACACCTGTGACTGGCATACACCTGCCAGCACTTGAAGCTCAAAACGAGAGTGAATACCAACAGAAGAATATTGCAGGGGATTTTGGCACATTTTTTTGGGCCGCTACCCACACGGTTAGCTGTATTGCTCATTCCACGAATGCATGATCCTTACAAGTTGTACCTCGTTGTAAAGGTGACTAATCAGGCTTTCCAACGATATAAAATACAATACCAATTGGTATTATTAAAGGGGAGGAATAATCGACCGAAATAACGTTTCCAAACTTGTTTTTAGGAGTTTATTTTATGCCTCGATTTGCCGTGAAGCTAGAACATTGGTAGTGTGTTCCGATATTATTTTATTGTATTGTAATTTCTTTGTGCATAATGTACTCTATGGGGTATTAGTATATCCATGGGTGATGCTTTTCACTTAGGGAATGGAAAATATGTATTCAAATGTACTGTGTCCAGATGTGTGCAAGATGAATGTAAAATAAATAAATAAAATAAATAAGCAACAGTTGTGAAACACACTACAGAGTAATGCCATCCTAGAGCACGCAACAAAATATAGCATAATGTAGCATACAGAAGAAAGTGTTTACTGAAGTACAAGAGTGAATGATTTCATATTTAGCTGTGTGTACCACAGTGTTATAATGCTTCTGCATTATGTAATTTGTTCCTATAACATGCTTGACCCTCCACCTCTGCCACTCCAGCAGTGCCCTCTACTGTTCAGAGTGAAGCCACTGCAGGACCAGATCCTTACAGCATACTGAAGACCGTGCCATTGATGAGTGCATTTTGGCCACGAAGGCACCGCACAGGATGAAGCAGTATATGAAGGATAATGGTGAAAAAATGGCACACTTGCCATCAAACACTGAACTGAAACTGTGCAATATCAATGTTTTCATCCATTAAGTGATCGTAAGGTAAAATGTATATGCTTTATAAAGGACAAAAGGCTTTTTAATAATTTCTCGGAGAGGTTTTGGGTAGGTTATTGGACACCTAGATATCCACCCCCCTGTACTGATCCAAAATAATTCCCACATGAAAATGATAAAAAGGTGAGTTAAATGAGTCAAAACGGTTGATTTGCACTGAAATGTATGATTAGTTTAAGATTTACAGCTATTCACATTTTAGCCAATTTGGATAGGTTTGGAGACCCTGGGTACATCAGGCTACACTGCTTACATTTCGTGTCATAGATCTTTAGTAGTTCTGTATATCACCCTGCGATTATTGAATGCTTGTGGACAAGGAGTTTATGATCCAGGAAATGTGTAGTTTTACCTGTTTCACTTATGTAGCTCTCAGTATTTTGAAGAAATATGTTATTTTGTGCATTTTTTTTAAAAGTTTTGCTTGCATTTCCGGCACTTTATTTTGACTTCAATTATGAAAATAAACAAATCTAAGTTTGTACAAAAAATGGTACACCGGTTTTGTTTCATTTAAGCCATTTACCAAGTTTATGTGATGCTCACACCTGGAGTTATAAAGCCTTAAACATGAGTACCCCCATGATTTACCAAATATGCCATCTGCGCTAAGGGGTTAATTAATTAATTTTCTGGAGCTGCTATTTCCTTGACAAACACCTTGCTCCAGACATTTTGAAATACCCACACCCACAATGCACCAGTGTATACAGTGTTCAGTTCAGACTGTGTACATTTATATAGCTGCACAATGAGGTATTTTTGGGGCAGAAATGTCTGTCTGACGCAAGCACTGCATACAGATGTAGAAGTCAATGAGCTTGGTACTGAGTTAAGGCATACAGTACATATAGAAGTTCTGCATTTGTGTGTGACATAATGTATCATGTAATATGAAAGGTTGAAGTGTGTTGGGTTGCACTCTGGGTCAGGTTAAGACTTATAGTACTTTCCGAACATTACAGGAAGCCACATTTCAGGAATCAGATACATCTGTTACATTTTCAGGCAAAACTACAAACATTTTAGGGCATATCATTGCATACCATGAGAACCAGACGAACCAGACGCGACCAATAAGAAATCCAAAAGCGCATCTAGAAGATACGCCACAAAAGCAGATATAACCGCACCACGGAAGGAATAAAACAAAAGAATGGGAGAAAAACTTCCCGGCAGAAGCCAAATGAAAACTACCTCAAAGGGAGGCGAGACTCGAAAATAGCAAGTGTAAATGACAAAATAACCTCACACTCTAAATCAAAGAGGTTGTAAAACCAAAAGAAAAAGTAAATGTAAATGGGTGAAGGAAAGAAATAGAAAAGCTTTCTTAAGCTCTTGTAGCAAAAGAGCTGAACACAAAAGGTAACAGGTCGAGAGATTAAGGATAAAGAAAAAGCTAGAAAAGAAAAAAAATTATCTAATCCTAATTTTAACCTAATTTGAACTTGTTGCGTTTCTTATTTGTATAAACCAGAAATGCAGTGACCAGACTCCTATACCTTTACCGACTTCGTGGTCAAAATAGTAAAGACAATATTGAAGCGCCAGAGGGCGGAAGTCCTGCGCTATTTATAACCGGCAGGAAACCCAAAACAGGTGTTAGGAATAATAGCCAGGCGAGATCCAAAAGCTGGAAAAAATTTGATAGAGCGTCCCGACGATGTCAAATCGAATAACGACCGCAGAAACAACAGAGGCTGCCAATAACCATGACAATTACATATTAATTCAAGTGTGTAACTACTTAGTGCAGATAGTCTATTTTGGCTCGCCTGCGAGACAGTTTTACGCAACTGAGACACGCGTTGCTCCTGCAGCCAAACTATTAGTGGAAAACCCAAACGCGGTATTTTAACTTTATTGGTAGACGATTCGCGACGATTTCTGGCCAATGCGTAGTTTCTAAGTGTCACTATCTTTCCGTAGCAAGTCCATTTAACAAGCACTCCCCACCCAGCCTATACCTACCCATGCGTGACATAGTGGGCAATAGCGTCTATGTTGGAGTTCATAAATATATGTATTCATCATATAATATTAGAATACCGTCATAGCAACCAGATAAACCCACCTTATGCAAATACAGCGATGCAAATCGCTGCTCAATCAATACCTACATAAACAAGTTGAATCATTCTCTAATCATACAAAGCCATTCTACTATCAATATCTGCGATTAAATATGGAATTCATGTGCAATCCTACCATGGATTTAAGCGTAGATATGTCCCTTTCAAGATTCCGTGGTCATTTATTGTCTTGGACAATCCGTTTGAAGAATACACAGCGCATTGGAACACTATTATACAAACGAAACTAGCTCTGCGTAACACTTACTTCCTGATTGCACAGTCGTGACGCTTTCAATTTTATTCTGGTTTGATCGACGATGGTTTTATCCAATAGAAGGCACGATAAACTTCCCCAAAAGTAAGTTACATGTGTACTTGAAAGCTTGGATTAACTATTTAAGGGCGAGCGTAACTGCAATACTTGTTATATCGCGACAATTTTACGCTGGCATGCGCAGATGACGCATTTGGTTTGACGCTATAAAACTGCGCGCACCGCCACCTTTGAAGTGACTAGTTTCCCCCCGAAGTCGATCAGAAGAGGACAGCAACAGAGAATCTTCTAATCCCTGTAGCATAGATTCTGTGGAAGAGGTGCCTATCAATATGGGGAAGATATCCTCCTCGACATGTAAGTATTACTGCTTGTAATATTTTGATTATATACATTCGTTTTTCCACTGCGTGCTATATGTTCGTTATTTTTGTATTTGCATCGGTCGTAATAGACCACTGTTAGCCTGCTAATAATGCTGAACATATTTGAAAACACACTTTTTCAGACTCCACCTTGAATAACTACATGTATAAGGTAAATTATATAGTACGTTATTTCCGTTTATTTTTTTATTTGGTTTAGCTATCTCATTGCTTAGAATGTATAGCTGACTGTATTCTGTTGAGTACTAGCGATAGCTTCTAGGCCTTCTACGTTGTGAGAAAGTAGCGCTGTCTTGACTTTGCTTCGTAGATTGTGTCTATGACCTTCAATATGCACTTATTGTACGTCGCTTTGGATAAACGCGTCTGCCAAATAACTAATGTAATGTAATGCATTGATGCCATGTGTTCGTGCCGTTCGCGTAGTGGCTCGTGGTGGCCTGCTTTGTTAGAATTCATAGCATTCACAATGAAATTGAGTATTTTAGCGCTGTTCTGTTTGGTTGCTCAGTCGTACGTTCTTTTTTATGCCTCGATTTGCCGTGAAGCTAGAACATTGGTAGTGTTTTCCGATATTATTTTATTGTATTGTAATTTCTTTGTGCATAATGTACTCTATGGGGTATTAGTATCTCCATGGGTGATGCTTTTCACTTAGGGAATGGAAAATATGTATTCAAATTTACTGTCCAGATGTGTGCAAGATGAATGTAAAATACATAAAATAAAAAAGCAACAGTTGTGAAACACACTACAGAGTAATGCCATCCTAGAGCACGCAACAAAAAATAACATAATGTAGCATACAGAAGAAAGTGTTTACTGAAGTACAAGAGTGAATGATTTCATATTTAGCTGTGTGTACCACAGTGTTATAATGCTTCAGCATTATGTAATTTGTTCTTATAACATGCTTGACCCTCCACCTCTGCCACTCCAGCAGTGCCCTCTACTGTTCAGAGTGAAGCCACTGCAGGACCAGACCTTGGAGCATACTGAAGACCGTGCCATTGATGAGTGCATGCTGGCCATGAAGGCACGGCACAGGATGAAGCAGTATATGAAGGATAATGGTGAAAAAATGGCACACTAGGCATCAAACACTGAACTGAAACTGTGCAATATCAATGTTTTCATCCATTAAGTTATCGTAAGGGATAATGTATATGCTTTATAAAGGACAAAAGGCTTTTTAATAATTTCTTGGAGAGGTTTTGGGTAGGTTATTGGACACCTAGATATCCACCCCCCTGTACTGATCCAAAATAATTCCCACATGAAAATGATAAAAAGGTGAGTTCAATTAGTCAAAACGGTTGATTTGCACAGCAATGTATGATTAGTTTAAGATTTACAGCTATTCACATTTTAGCCAATTTGGATAGGTTTGGAGACCCTGGGTACACCTAGCTACACTGCTTATATTTTGTGTCATAGAGCTTTAGTAGTTCTGTATATCACCCTGCGATTATTGAATGCTTGTGGACAAGGAGTTTATGATCCAGGAAATGTGTAGTTTTACCTGTTTCACTTATGTAGCTCTCAGTATTGTGAAGAAATATATATTTTGTAGAATTTTTAGCAAAGTTTTGCTTGCATTTCCGGCACTTTATTTTGACCTTAAATTATGAAAATAAACAAATCTAAGTTTGTACAAAAAATGGTACACCGGTTTTGTTTCATTTAAGCCATTTACCAAGTTTATGTGATGCTCACACCTGGAGTTATAAAGCCTTAAACAGAGTACCCCCATGATTTACCAAATATGCCATCTGCACTAAGGGGTTAAGACTTAGAGGGATGGATTACCTTGCTATATGGTTCTGAATCTAGGGGGTTATAAAATTTATATTTAGTATATTTGGAGAGATGATGTTATCCTTGTTTAGTGGGTGTGTATAGTCTTCTTTTTGATCCTGTTCTTATATATCCTGTCCTTGCTCTGTCAGGGCGTTGTAGTGGTACAACGATGAGCCAAATGCGAACAGAGAATAAACAATGTGGAAGAACTTCCCAGCCGTAGCCGAAAACCAAAAAACACCCTTGATAAACGAAATCGCCACGTAAACACGGGCGAACTAAACTGATAGGGATAGCACAGCAAAACCGAAAGACACCTTCGGAACTTGACTAATACGTCCGATAACTGGTGAAAGAAATGAAAGTAAAATAACACTCACACCCTCAAACAACACAGAGAGCGGGAGTAGGAAGGAGAAGAGGAAAGGGAGAAATACAAACAATACTCCCTGAGCTTCTAAGTGGTATTTTGCAAAGCTCTGTAACGCGAATAAAGAACAAAATCTTTAGATACTTGCGTGCAGAGAAAACAGACAACGACCTAAAACATTCGTGCAGGTACGAAGTGATAACGAAGCGTCAGGAAGCGGAACTCAGGGATATAAATACCTCCTGACGCAGACGACAGGTGAACCAAATAATCACCTGGCGAAAGGAAAATCCCGCACGGGAATGCGGGGAACAAATCCGATAGACAGAAAGGTATGAGGCGTGGAATTTACAGGAAAGGAAGGGAAAACCATGACAGGACCCCCTCCCTAAGGGACGACTCCAGGCGATCCCTCAGCTCGACCACTACGGAAATTCCTGATAAGCTGGGGATCCAAGATATCTCTAGAAGGAACCCAGCAACGCTCCTCAGGACCATAGCCTTCCCAATCCACCAAAAACTGGAAACCACGGCCTACCCGTCTTTCCGCCAAAATGCGGTGAACCGTGTAAACCGGGCCCCCCCCGACAATCCGAGGAGGGGGGGGGGGTCTCTCGGCCGGAGACAAGGCACTGACTAGTACCGGCTTTAGTCGAGAGACGTGGAAGGTGGGGTGAACGCGCATGGAGCGCGGCAACTGGAGGCGAACAGTAACGGGATTAATCTTGTGAACAATCTTGAAAGGGCCAATATAGCGTGGGGCGAGTTTTTTAGACTCGACCCGCAGAGGCAAATCCCGCGTGGAAAGCCAGACCCGCTGGCCCACTCGATAAGAGGGAGCCGCGCGACGATGCTTGTCGGCGGAAATTTTCTGGGTGGCAGACGCTTTCAAAAGAGAACTGCGCACTCTCCTCCACACTGCACGACACCTCCGGACAAATGAGCCGGCAGACGGGACCTCCACATTTCTCTCCAGCTCCGGAAAAAGCGGAGGCAGATACCCTACCTGGGCCTCAAATGGAGAAAGACCCGTAGAGGCATTGCGCAGGGTATTGTGGGCGTATTCAGCCCAAGGGAGGTACCGACTCCACGAAGTGGGGTTAGAGGCTGCCAAGCAGCGCAGAGTGTTCTCCAGCGTTTGGTTAGTGCGTTCAGTTTGTCCGTTGGTCTGTGGATGGAACCCAGAAGACAGACTAACGGACGCCCCCAACTGTGTGCAAAAAGACCGCCAAAACTTGGCGATGAACTGGGGGCCACGGTCAGAAACCACGTCGCGGGGCAACCCGTGAAGCCTAAACACGTGTTCTACTAATAACTGGGCCGTCTCAGGTGCAGAAGGCAGTTTAGCTAAGGCTAGGAAATGTGCCGCTTTAGAAAATCTGTCCACAATTACCAGGATAACAGTGTTGCCCTGAGAAGCGGGTAACCCAGTCACAAAATCAAGAGCGATGTGACTCCATGGTCGACTGGGGACGGGCAGAGGACGTAACAACCCCGCGGGTGAACGCCGAGAACCTTTGTTCCGAGCACAAATGGGGCAGGCAGCGACAAATTTGCGGACGTCTCTCTCCATACCAGGCCACCAGAAACGTCTGGAGAGAAACTCCTTAGTACGGTGAACGCCTGGGTGGGCGGTGATTTGTGAGGAATGACCCCACTGGAGCACTTGAGACCTCACCGTGGGCGCCACAAAAAGGCAACTGGCAGGACCACCACCAGGATCCGGATTCCGTCGCAAAGCGTTCTGAACCGCTACTTCGATGTCCCAAAATACCGGGGCTACAATCTGAGCGCCTGGCAAAATGGACTCCGGGGAAACGGAACTGTCGGACTGATCGAAAATACGGGAAAGTGCATCAGGTTTAATGTTTTTTGACCCGGGCCGATAAGTGAGTAGGAAATTAAAACGGGTGAAAAACAATGACCAGCGCGCCTGCCGAGAATTGCGTCTTTTAGCCTGCTGGATGTATTCCAAATTTTTGTGATCAGTCCAGACCGTAAAAGGGTGTTCAGCCCCCTCTAACCAATGCCGCCACTCCTCCAGAGCTAATTTGACAGCCAGCAGCTCCCGATCCCCTACATCGTAATTCCTCTCAGCCGGAGTAAGGGCCCGAGAGAAATATGCACAGGGGTGCATCTTGCGATCGATGGGAGAGTGCTGGGACAGAATGGCGCCTGCTCCCAACTCGGAGGCGTCAACCTCCACGACAAACGGGAGGGAGGGATTGGGCATGACCAAAATGGGCTGAGAGCTGAACCTCCCCTTTAACTCCCTAAATGCGGAATCCGCTCTGGAACTCCATTGAAATTGCCCTGCAGTCTTTTTGGTAAGGACGGTAATGGGTGCGGCGAGCTTGCTAAAGTTCCTAATGAACCGCCGATAAAAATTGGCGAACCCTAGAAAGCGCTGAACCTGCTTCACAGAACGAGGAGTAGGCCAATCAAGCACTGCAGAGACTTTCTCGGGATCCATGTGAACCTTACCCTCCGACACGATAAACCCTAAAAAGGAGATGGTGCTGGCGTGAAACGAGCACTTCTCCGCTTTCACAAACAGTTTTGCCTGTAAGAGGGCCTTCAGAACCTGTTTCACGTGCTCAATGTGCGTCTGCAGGTCTGCGGAAAAAATTAAAATATCGTCTAAGTAGACGAAAACAAATTTATCTAGCATCTCCCGTAGTACGTCGTTTACCAACGCCTGAAACACAGAGGGGGCGCTAGAGAGACCGAAAGGCATGACCTGGTACTCGTAGTGGCCGCTATGCGTGTTAAACGCGGTCTTCCACTCATCGCCCTCGCGCATACGCACCAGGTTATAGGCGTTGCGGAGGTCGAGTTTCGAAAAGATCACTGCCCCCTGGAGGCGTTCAAATGCCGAATTCATCAGGGGAAGTGGGTACCTATTTTTTATAGTAATGGCGTTAAGCGAGCGGTAATCGATACATGGTCTCAGACCCCCATCCTTTTTCTTTACAAAAAAAAACCCCGCCCCAGCAGGAGAGGTGGAGGGTCTGATGAAGCCGTTAGCCAGCGCCTCCTCGACATACTCCTTCATGGCTGCGCTCTCGGGAGCAGACAAGGAGTATAAACTGCCTCTGGTGGGGCTGGTGCCAAGATGCAGTTCAATGGCGCAATCGTACGGGCGGTGAAGGGGGAGAGTGGTGGCTCTTTGTTTACTGAAAACCTCAGCCAGGCTAGCGTAATTGGAAGGAACGTTAGGAGGTAATGGGAATTCTAACGACCCTGCCAAGCTAACCCTCCCCGTCTTGGAAGAGGGAGGGAGAGAAGGTGACCACCGAATATCAGAGTCTGAAAACTCCTCCTGGGAACTCTCCTCCCAACCAGACAAACTATCAGCACGAGAGTCCCATTCCAGACTCTCATCCTCAACCTCCGATCCCAGGACGGAGTCTTGAGAATCAGAGACAATAATACTCTCCTCTGTCTCTGAGTCGGAGCTGCAGTCAGTAGCTCCTGAATGTCCCCTCGACCCCACGGATAGAGGAACGTGGCCCTGGGTAGTGCACCGAGACCCCCACTGAAGGACACTAAATTCGCCCCTCCCCCATTTAATATGTGGATTGTGCTCCACCAACCACGTATGGCCCAATACAATGGGATAAGAGGGCGAATCCACAAGAAAGAACTGAATAGTCTCTGTGTGATTTTCATGAGCAATGATCATAGTGAGAGGAGCGGTGATCTCTTTAATCACACCTCCTCCCAACGGTCGGCCATCAAGAGCGGTGATGTGGCGCGAATGGGAGAGTTTGCGGATGGGAAAGCGATGTTCTCTAGCCCACCGTGAATCCATAAAACACCCAACCGCCCCAGAGTCAATAAAAGCTTCTACCAGTAGAGGGCGCTGTTGCCTCATTATCCTCACTGGGAGTAGAGTCCGAGATGTAATGTCATTTTGTCTCGCTAGGGGTCCCGGTTCCTCTAGCGAGACGGACCTTTTCCCGATCGCTTAGGACAATGGTTGATGGTATGTCCCTGGCGCTTACAGTAACGACACCAACCCACCGTGGAAGAGGAATCTCTGGGAGGACCGTAAGACACACCATCTACCTGCATGGGCTCCTCATAGCCGCGCGAAGTGGAAGCGGCTAGAGGCGGAATGGACACGGTAAACGGTGTAAAGGGAGCAGTAGCGGTGCATTCTCTCTTGCCTGTCTTAATGCGAGCCCGATCTCTAACACGGTTATCAATACGGATAGCCGTGGCTACTAACGCATCCAGTGTTTCACAAGGCTCCAATACCGCCAGGGCATCCTGAATAGGATCACTCAAAGATTCAATGAACTGAGTGATAAGAGGAGCCTCTGGCCAACCTGTCTCGCCCGCCAGGGCACGAAACCTGATGGAAAAATCAGCCACTGTTTCGTTACCCTGACGGAAGCGAACCAGGCGCCTTGCTGCCTCCTGGCCCGAAATCTGCTGGTCGAACACTGTCTCCATAACGTCCATTAGCGATTTGGCCGTGCTAAGCGTGGGAGAGCTGTTCATGATTAAGGGGGTAGCCCAGTCAAGAGCGGGGCCGGTGAGAAGAGATAAAATAAAAGCCACCCGGGACTCTTGGGTAACAAACCGTGTTGACTGGGCTTTAAAAAATATAATGCACTGCGCGAGAAACCCCCGACACTTGCCAACCCGACCGTCATAACGGAGGGGCAGCTGTAATTTAGGTTCTTTAAGAATCGCGGAGCCTGGGGGGGGAGAGACTTGAACTGCCGGAGGAGGTGTTTGTTGTGCGCCCGTGAGCAGCCGCATACTCTCCGCCAATTCCCGAAACCAACCCTCCTGGACCCGCAACTGGTTTGTCAGACTTTGCACTTGACCGGTAAGTGCCTGCTGCTGTATGCGGAGAGCGGAGATACTCTCCTCAGAGGGATTATCTCCTTGTTGAGCAGGAGATAAATTCGCTGACTCATCCATAATGGCTTCGTTATACTGTCAGGGCGTTGTAGTGGTACAACGATGAGCCAAATGCGAACAGAGAATAAACAATGTGGAAGAACTTCCCAGCCGTAGCCGAAAACCAAAAAACACCCTTGATAAACGAAATCGCCACGTAAACACGGGCGAACTAAACTGATAGGGATAGCACAGCAAAACCGAAAGACACCTTCGGAACTTGACTAATACGTCCGATAACTGGTGAAAGAAATGAAAGTAAAATAACACTCACACCCTCAAACAACACAGAGAGCGGGAGTAGGAAGGAGAAGAGGAAAGGGAGAAATACAAACAATACTCCCTGAGCTTCTAAGTGGTATTTTGCAAAGCTCTGTAACGCGAATAAAGAACAAAATCTTTAGATACTTGCGTGCAGAGAAAACAGACAACGACCTAAAACATTCGTGCAGGTACGAAGTGATAACGAAGCGTCAGGAAGCGGAACTCAGGGATATAAATACCTCCTGACGCAGACGACAGGTGAACCAAATAATCACCTGGCGAAAGGAAAATCCCGCACGGGAATGCGGGGAACAAATCCGATAGACAGAAAGGTATGAGGCGTGGAATTTACAGGAAAGGAAGGGAAAACCATGACATGCTCAGGGTTACAGGACTGTAAAGCAGTCATTTTGCTCACAATGTTTTTGTTTAGAAAAGCATTGGATTGCTGAATGATGATTATTATGTACCTGCCTAGCAGACACTGTTAGCCAGAGCCACTTTCTCAACTTTCATACTAAAAATTTTATAGCATAGAAATTCTATATTGTTGAAGCAATTCTGCTTAAGCACCTTCTTCAAGGATGCAACCACAGTGCATCTCCTGGGAATCAAATGTGTGACCCACAACTCAAAAGCCCAGTTTTGTATCCATTGTGTTGTACACCTTGTGCCCAAAGGACATTGTAAAGTAATTTTGGACAAAACATTTGCATTCTAAAGACATTATAGTTTTGTCAGCTTAAAGAGACGCAGAGTTTGGGACTGTTACAAGCATAAAGATGTCTAGCATGCATACATATATACACACATACACATACACAGTCCTAACTGAGAGAAGTGACACTGACCCCTTGTGCAGCCATTTATTATTTTCAATGCTGTTCTCACCAAAACTGACTGATATTTCTTTGCTTTTTCTGAGGCAACCTTGTCCCGGGCAGCTATCAAGTTTTGCATTTGATCCCTTTTACGAAGCGGCTGCATTTCCGCCAATGGAACGGTCAAGATTAAGCACCTTGCTGCAGGGGAGAAGCATCGGCGACTCACCCAGGAATCAAACCTGCACACTCCCGGTTACAAGTGCCCAGGTCATTAACTACTGCACCGCACGGCCTCCTGGGAAACGCTGACAGAAGCGTTCCTGTGGTGTATGTGCTAGTTGCATGATCGCCTGCAGAGTCCCTCCCATCACTGTTCATAGAATATAAACGCTTCATGCCTGGTCCATGCTAGGAAGCTGACAATGACAAATACTCTTTATCCCTGTAAACAACTTATTTTTTGTTCCCCACACAGCATTTCCAGGCTCAGTACTCCAGCATATTTCATCTGCACAACAAATCTAGGTTACTTCAGTGCACATGAACATGCATGCATACCTACATATGCTACAAATGCATCCGGTTATTAGGGAAAGAGCAAGGTGTTTCTCTGGAAAATATGTCATGAATATTAGCATACAGACAGCCATTTACAAACATTTCCACTGAAGTTTTCAAGATAATAACTCAGCTGTTTAGAAATATGTAGCTCTTTCTAGGATGTAGCACGATTAGTATTGTAGTCTATTTTAGCTCACAATACCAATATCTGTCCGATGAACAAAGACCATTCAGCAGAAACAGCATCAGCAAAGAAACCATAGACGAATGGAAATGCAGCCATTGCATCTCACTTCGCAATAGATTTAGCAACTTGATGATGTTACAACCCAATTTCTTAATGTCTCTCTAATGGACTGAGCATTGTGTGCATAAAGAAATGAAAGGTGGTCAACTGTCATGCTTTAAAAAAGCACGCTTGACCTTTGCTTGTTTGCTTAGTGAACAGTTTGAGGAAAATACAAAATAATTGGTTTAAATATGTAATAAGTCAAACAGCAAACATTTAAATCCCCAGAAAATATATCCTACATCTTGGTTACATCATTAAAAGCATAGTTCTCTTTCTGCTGTTTTTCAATATTACTTCAGTTTTAGGGCATGTTTTCCAGACAGGATTTATGTGAAATGAATGCTTGTGACCTGCTGGCTTTATAATGACTGATATTGGGGAATTGGGGGTTTGTGGTCTAAAGCAATAAAATATACGAACAGCTTGTACATATCAAAAATAGTGTAAACTCCCGTTACTTACACTAAAGCTGAAATAATATGTTAAAACCCCAGAAAATGATAAGTATAGCCCTCACTGACTGAAAGATGGGAGTCTCGCTCCAATCACTGAATCAGGAAACACCTGTCTTTTGACATTCTGAGTAAAATTTAGCTAATGACAGCAAGGTAAGCACTCAGCTAAATGCAAATGTTGGGCTGCAGCAGAAAAAGATACATGCTTGTGCCAATAACTGCAAATAGGCATGTGGTGCAAGTAAAATTACCATGACACGCCACACATCACAATATATATACTTGTAGCTTGTAGTGCTTATGAAGGTGCTGGGTAGTCATTAGAGGCCTTATGAAGGACCATTCATAGAAAGTGTCACTGTTCATTTTGTCAGTATTCCGGCAACTACATTAGTATCAACAGCAACTAAACAATGCCTCAGGAAGACAGCATGATAAGTGGAAGCTGTCACGGAGTGAGTGTTGAACATGGGTCAGCACTGAACTGCCGCTCCCTCTTGTTAGCCAACACAATGGGCAGTAATGCAGGTGTCACGGTTTGAACCGGGCAAATCCCTTGCCCGAATCCGGACCAGGTTTTTCTTAGATCCACCACTCTTTTCAACAATTCATTTTAAAACAATGAGTCAAATACAGCACAACTGACAGTGGCTATGCCCGTCTGTGGGTTCTTTTCCCTCCCAGCCTCTCTCTCCACTCTGCCGGACGACGCCGACCCCACCCGCAGGTAAGCGTGCCTACCCCCCACAGTACACACTAGCATGCACACCACTCGTAGATACACAGTACTTTTTAAATAAATATTTATGCTACTGCAAATGGGCACACACGTACACTCATGGTCACACCCTCAATAGCCCATCTCGGGGGCTGCTGGCCCGACTCCACAATACTCATGAGGGAAAGCCCTCACACAAACAGACACGGCAGTACACACTCATACAATAAAAAAACTTGCTAGCATCCCACGCCACAAACATGGCCCAAAAATAAGCACACCCATCCTTTGCCGTCCTTGGTGGTCACCAACGAGGATTCAGACTGTCCACCACGAGGGCGAATCCCGGGACCCAAGTCTTCACTGCGCCCCGTCGCCCTCATCACACTCACCGGGCTGGATGCGGGACACAGACTCTGACAGGAGAGAAAAGGACACACCCGCTGCCGCTCAGTTCCCCGCACGCTCCTGTCTGAGACCCACACACATGCTGGTGCTGCAGATACGGCGAAAACACGTTCCTTGCGGTCTGAGAGAAGTCAGTTCACCCAGGAACAGCTCATCGCTGTATCTCCTGGCACACTGGCTCCGTCGCACTGATCAGCTCTGCAGTTCACCGTCATTGCTGTCCTCCAGTTCCAAGTCTAACGCCGCTGTTGTGGTTCGTCCACAGGCTGCCTCTGATTGCTTTCAGCTGCCCGCCTCATTCACGTAAGTTTGCGCCATACACTGACACGACATATTCACACTCACACCTTGCAACCGCTCAGAGACCCACACATGCTCTGGCTCGCCTTCTGTCAGTTCTATCTCTTTATCCCAGGTGTGCTTCATTATATTCCCTCAGGAAACCCAGCCCCAGCGTTCCCTCCCAATCACTTAATCCCAATGAGTACCGTACACTCATTCAATCACTCACTCTCCCAATCGTTCAATCAATCATTCAATCCGTCTTTTATCCCGTCTTCTATTACGAAAGCCGCACACATTCCCTCCTCACTGAGGGAGACCACAAACATGTTACACAGGGACGTACGTACGTTTGCACGTAAGTTCCAAAATATTTCCAACAGCCCCAAAGCGTGAGTTTTTTTTCTGTGTGCACCAGCTGTTCAATAATTCGACTATTCGACATTAAACTTTGCATGGTTGACAGTTAGCTAATATCCCTCATGAAAAAGTATTATAGAATTCCTATGATATTTTGGGACAATTCCTACAAATTCCTATAAGATTTCAAATAGGACAAATAATAGGCTATTTCAGACTATTATTGGATCTTATAGCAAACTATAGGGTATATAACATACTATACGTGACTATAGGATTCACTATAGAATATGATGATGATCCTATAGGAATCCTAAAGTATTTTTTCATAAGGGATAAACACACACACTTTCAGGGTAGCGTATGCAACGAAGGACCACCACTAAAGCGGAAGGGAACCTGCAAAAAGGGAATAAAACCACAAGAGAAAAATAAACTGAAACTAAACCGCTACCAAACTGAAAGCGACCCGTATTGGGCGAAAGACTCTAAAGCTAGAGCTTAGTACAGTAAAAAGAAGCGCTCACATGAATTAGAGCCAGAAAAAAACAAACAAAGAGGTAAAAAGAAACGGTGAAGACAGTCTAGGACAGGGAGACAGTGAAGTCCCGAGAGGGAAATAACAAAGGGCAGAGAGGAAATAGAATTAGGATTTCTTGCTAACTCTAAAGACACCCAAAACAAGTCACGTGTTACTTCAACAAGTTGAAACGGTCGATTCGAACTGTCAGTTCTATACCGTAAATTACCGGCTTTCCTTGTCAAACAATTAGCAATATGGAAGCATAGAACAAAGAAAATGCGAGGATTAAATAAGGAGCGGAAATGTGGCGCAGGTGAAAACACTGAGTAGCAGGACAAACCAAAACACGGGATGGGACAGATAACGAAAACCAAAAGAAAGAGGACGCTACACGAGCGATACAGCAGGCTGAGAAACCATGACACACACATACATACAGTCAAGCCGGAAAGTCTGCACACCCCTTTCACCTTCTCAATGTTTTATTACGTTACAGACTTATACTACAATAGATTGAGTAAATCTTTTGCCTCAAACATCTACACACAATAACCAATAATGACGAAGTGAAAACAGGTTTTTAGAAAATATGCAATTTTATTTTACTGACAAAAATAGGTTATTTAGGGGTTACATATCTGTACACACCCTTAGCCTAATACTTAGTTGCTGCACCTTTGGCAGCGATTACAGCTTCAAGGCATCTTGGGAAAGAAGCTACGAGCTTGGCACACTTGTTTCTGGACAATTCCATTCCTCTTAGCATATCCTTGCAAGCTCTGTCAGGTTGGATGGGGAGCGTCAGTACACAGCCATTTTCAGCTCTTTCCACAGCTGTTCAATTGGATTCAGGTCTGGGCTCTGGCTGAGCCACTCAAGGACATGCACAGACTTTCTCCGAAGCCACTCCTTTGTTCCCTTGACTGTTTGCTTTGGGTCATTGTCATGTTGAAAGGTAAACCTTCGCCTCAGTCTGAGGTCCAGAGCGCTCTGGAGCAGGTTTCCACGCCATGCTTCACTGTAGGGATGGTATTAGCCAGGTGATGAGCGGTGCCTGGTTTCCTCCGGACGTGATGCTTGGTATTCAGACCAAAAAGTTCAATTTTGGTTTCATCAGACCAGAGAATCTTGATTCTCATGGTTTGAGAGTCCTCTAGGTGCCTTTTGGCAAACTCCAAGCGGGCTGTGATGTGCCTTTTACTAAGGAGGGGCTTCCGTCTGGCCACTCTACTATAAAGGCCTGATTGGTGGAGCGCTGCCTGGATGGTTGATCTTCTGAAAGGTTCTCCCATCTCCACAAGGATACGCTGGAGCTCTGTCAGAGTGACTCTTGGGTTCCTGCTCACCTCCCTGGCTAAGGCCCGTCTTCCCCGATTGCTCAGTTTGGCCGGGTGGCTAGGTCTAGGAAGATTCTTGGTGGTTCCAAACTTATTCCATTTACGAATGGTGGTGGCCACTGTGCTCTTTGGGACCTGTAAAGCTGCAGTTTATCATGACTGAGGCATAGTTGATAACATGATTAGTAGTTATGCATTAATTATTTGTGAACCATAAAGTGTTAACGAGCAACTAGCTAGCTATCTCAGCTCAGTTAGACAGTAGACACTGCATGACCTCAGCTATTAATACAAGCCACTAGTAGTACTTATATGTGTGATGGAAATAAGGTGGCACTAAAATATCTTCACTAAATCTATGATTGAATTCAAGTTATGGTGCACAAAATTGTTTACCACTCTGGAAACAGGCATTTTGGAGGGAAATTTGAAATAGCTCAGAAGTGGGAGGTAGTTTGATTTGTCAATAGGAATGTTGGTCCAGAAACATGTCCTACTTTGGTAATTCTAAAAAAAGGAAGTCAAAACCCTCTCAAAAATGCCCTTTTGGTTTCTACAGCATCTAATTATCTTGTATGATCGTTGCATACTGAAATCTCTAACATCAGCACAACTCCTATGGTAAAATTACATTACATTACAGGCATTTAGCAGACACTTTTATCCAAAGCGACTTACACAACATTTGCATTCTTTTTTTACATAGTATCCATTTCTACAGCTGGATATATAAGTACCTTGCTCAACGGTACAATGGCAGTGTCCTACCTGGGAATTGAATCGGCAACCATTAATTTACAAGCCCAGTTCATTAAACATTACACTGCCGCCCAAAATCAACTAACGGAAATAAACTCCAACAGTGTCTATATGAGAACAGCAGGAAAGCTATGCACTCTATAAGAGAGTGACATGCAGAATCCTGCTTTGCTCAATAATATATTTTCTGCGCTTTGTAATTATCTGGCCATAGCCAGCCATGTGACCTTTGACATAGAACCTCACTTCCTGTTTCTTCTTCTGGAAAAATAAAAAAACTAACTAAACTAAATAAACAAACATGAAACCCCAGTTTACTACTGACACGCTTTGCTCCCCCTCTGCCATGAAGAGTTTTAGAATTGTTACTGGCAACCAACAACAATGTGCTTACATCTTTCTTTGCTTTTCTTCTTTTTTATGTGTGCAAGAAGTAAATATCACCTGCAGTATCACTTTTCAAATGCAGGGAAGGCATCTGACACCTTTATGGAGATTTTATAGACATTCTTGTACATATTTGGTTTTACATGGATACCTTCCCAAATAAAAGGTATCACTCTACTGAGAGCCTTAGGGGGGGAAATGTTAACTTTGATCAGCGAGTCTAACTGCTCAAACAAGTGCTTTTTAAATTGATGAGCTATGCCTTGAAAAGAGAAGATTCCAGAGAGACGTTTTATTGCATTGTGCCACTGAAAACAAGAGGGTTTAAAGCATTTATGCATCAACACAAGTCACTAATCCTACAGTGGTGTGGAGTAAAACACAGCAGGTGCTGCTACCACAAAACAACTGCTTATGACTTGGATTTCAAAGAAAGGTTTTCTATTTTGTTATATATATGTGAAATAATTTTTCCTGCTGAAGCTTCTTTTTTTCCACATTTTTTGACAAGATGTATATATGTGAGCGCCATAATGAATTGTGACACATTCTTTGTTATTTTGGTTCTGTACTGTCAAGGATACAATGACAATGAGGTTGAAGTGTGGACTGTCAGCTTTAATTTGAGGGTATTTTCATACATATCGGATTAACTGGTTAGAAATTATAGAACCTTTTGTACATAGTCCACCCCCCCATTTTCGGGCATTAAAAATATTGGACAGATAATGTAGAATAAAGTAATATTTTTTTATATTTGGTTGCATATCCTTTGCATGCCATGATTTCCTGATGTCTGTGACCCAACAATATCAAAACATACTTGATATTTTATTTTCTGGTACTCCTACAAGCGATACTATAACCTCTCTGCATTTGAATGGATCTCTATGGAATTGGGGGGTGGGACTATATTTAGCTATACATTACACTGGAACAGTATGGAACACATGGTTGGCTAAATGCCCTAAGTCATCAAGGGTTTGACGTATCAAACAAGCCTTAAACCATCACTCTGCTGCCAGATATGCAGTAGATATGGATGAATAACTTGAAGGGTTTTATTTTTCCATAGAGTTCAATAGGAAAATGACTTACAGCCATTTTCCCAACCATGTATTCCATACTGTTCCAGCATAATTGACAGCTAAATCTAGTCACACCCCCCAATTCCCATAGAGATCCATTCAAATGCAGAAAAGTTATAGTATCGCTTGTAAGCAGGGCTGTGTCTGGGCGGGGGGGGGGGGGGGGGGGGGGAGGCAGGATTCAGGCGGTCCAGGCGGGATTTCTAAATTCCTATGTCTGTTTAAGATTTCCTTGTTCCATAGACCATATATAAACAAAAAAATAGCCTAGTATTATGTTCATAACGCCCGTCTAACCCGGTCCTCTTTTTTTGAAATCCAAAATATGGTCACCCTAATTAAAATACACTATCATATCTGTCTCTCTCTCTCTCTCTCTCTCTCTCTTACGTTCTCTATCACTCTCACGGAGAAACGGCAGCCATCAATAGCCCCCTGGCATCTCAGGCATAAAAAAGAGGGGGAGTATGGCTAAAATATAAATGAAAATGATGAGCCTGTTACAGTAACGTAGTTTCACATGTAAATAGAAAATAGCACAATGACATGATGAAGGAATATAGCTCATCTTTAATATACTTGTTTCCATATAAGATTAGATAATGCTTTGGTATTATTGGGCATAAACAAAGTTGTCCTCATGTAAGATGAGGGGGCTGAAGGTGGGTTTAAAATGTAATAAAATTATCTTATCCACTAATATACTGATTAGCCTATACTTTAACTTTATATGAAAGCATCTCAAATATCAGGGCTTTGAAAAAAGAAATCTTCAAAATGTTCATAAATGAAACATTATTATTATTTTTTTTTAATTATGAACGTAATGATGAAAAAAGTGAAAGTAGTACCAGTTAAGAATAAACCTGCATTACTATGTCACACAATCACGTTTCAGGTAATGTAGAGTAACCAGCATGCAGGAGGAGCCTTTGATTTCACTCTTGGCTATATACTATTTTAAAATAGTGTGTGTGTGTGTGTGTGTGTGTGCGTGCGTGCGTGCGTGCGTGTGTGTAGGGAGCCCTTTCACTGAAAGAATTTATATCTGCACCAGAAATAAAATCAATTTGGTTGGAAAGCCGCTTCACTCCTATTGGTTGTGATAAATTAAACAGCAGTGGAGCTCCAGTCATGTGCCGCGTCCATTAGCCATTCTTCGTGCCAGGAGCGTGTTCTGGCCAGCTCCCTTAATGAAATCAAAGTGCTCCATATATATGCATTCTGTCTGTGAGCATGGAGAAGACTGGGATAGAATATATTTAATGTTGCACTTAATACTTAATGCATGTAAACGTAGGTCTGGAACAAGGAATTGTGGCAGGTGGTGTTGGGGGGTATGAGGGCGTCAGGGTATGCCCCATTCTTGTGCACACAATCGCGCTTTGTACAATATAATTATTCTATGAAGATAGGCTCAACTCTGTCTTTTTTTTTGGGTGTTGTGTCAGTTTAAAATTTTGTTTTTACCACCCTATATTCCACCTGAAGGTAGATGCAAAAACATGATTGCTGCTGCACAGCAAAGTGATATTGTGAGCTTCTGAGGATGGAGATATGTGATTAAAAATCAAAAGGAAAGGGAATATTTGGGAACAGATACTGGCTTTATAACGTTACTCAAATAAATGAATAGCTGTGAATCTGTGATGAGCTTTGAATGAATAAACGTGCATCTCATATCTCATTATACTGTGGTTTCCCTTACTGATGACAATGACAGTGATGATGATGATGATGATGATGAAACAGTCTCTTAAATCCACAGACAAGGCAAACACTATCGTAGTATATTTCACTTACATCTCTGCATGCATTTTTTTTTTTTGCACATGGATACTGTTTTTCTTATAAATTATGATATAAATATTGTAAAATATTTTTAAATCTCTAATCCAGAAAAATACAGTTGAACATGGGAGATGTTTCTATTTCTATCAGTATCTAGGTAGTCCATAGTCCAGTCAAAATTAGTTATTTTAGCTAAGTGTTAATGGAAATATCCTAGCCCCAGCTAACTGTTCTTCTATATTTCATATATTACTGTTTGAAATGCAGTCAGCATATGGATTTAACTATAGAGGTGTAAATTAAAAAAACACCACATCGTTCTACCTGTACACCATCTCTACCTTTTCTCATCGAACCTAAAATAAAATATCCAGAACATAATTAGGGCTGTATTTCATACCCAACCTGTGATCCCTTAAGAATTACTGCCCTATAATGAGAAATCATTTTACAACAGGAAGCTAGAGAGTCATACACCCATGGGGCTATATCATACCTGTGACCATTAATTATGTGTTAATGAAATACAAACTAGCCTAAGGTGATATCTGACTGGCAGCCAGCTTTTACAAAAGATTAAAGCCCCTTACATACATGTGCATCATGCATAGCAATAAACTGCAGGTAATTACCTGCTGCTATCTGCTAAACAGCAAGCGGAGGAGTGTCAGTGTTCTCGGCAGATGAAATGGCATTTTTTATTATTTGTGGATTTCAGCTGCTGTGAAAGGCAAGGCTTGCAAATTCAGAAATGTGATTTAAGAGTAAAGAAGGGAGAAAAAAAGTGCTGGCCCTGAAGTTTTTAGAAAAGCATGCGGAGGGTATTAAAAGCGCCTGAAGTAAAATCTGCTTAGCAGGTGCTTCTGCGGGAATGAAGCGAACAGACCGTTAGCGGCGTCTGAACGGGCGTGTCCGCCCCCGTTCCCCCTGTATCCGGCGGTGAAGTCAGACTTTAGGAGAACAACGGTAACAAATGTGATTGCAAATACGTGCCTCGGCAACCCCCCGTTCGCTGCCGTGTCTAATTGGGCACAATTCCTAAACGTAGGCCCCCACTTGTGTCCAATAGTGGAGAGGTGCCATACCTGAGAGGGGGAATCATGAGGGCTTGCTGAGGTGAATTGTGTGTGTGTGTGTGTGTGTGTGTGTGGTTTTTTTTTTGTTTGTGTGCGTGTGTGCAGGTGCATGTGCTTGAAAAGGTCTGAAGAAGCAAGAAATTACATCTCTTAACATTAATATGTAACACTTGTAAGCTTATTTTTTTATGAAAGCGGTGTATAGTTTTGAGTGGGCCCATTTATAGCAAGTATTATCAAAATGAAACATGGTTCAGATTTGTGTGTGGACTATATTGTGGATATGAACGTGTGAATATTGGTGTTGTGTGCTTTGGCAAGGCTCGTTGCAAACAGTCACGTTAGTAGACATCCAGTTAATTAATGCATAATTAGGTTTTCTGCTAAGCATGCAGACAATTTAATAAGGCAGGACAGTTGTACTGCAATAGGCAGTATGACCCACCCTACTTACTCTTACAAGGCTAATGTGATGATGAACAACTTCCTTGACTCGTGCTCGGGTGTTACTGTTATCACGTTTTTTTGTTTCAGCCCCACTTCCTGTGTTGGGTGATGCTGAGGTTGAAGTCTCTCAGGTGTGCAATATCCCACAAGGTGACAGAAGATAATTACAGGGGCCAAGCTAAAGGGTTATACAGGAAGGGTTGGACACGAGCAAAAAAATGAAGGATGCGCCAACTATGGGATTACAACTGCAGGGGGGAATGACAGTAAAAAATCCAAATGCATTTTTCAGAAATGGGATGCGTCACATTTAAAGTAATTTAATGCTGGTTTGGACCATTTTTCATGCTTTTGATGCATTAGCTAATTTAGCCAAATGACATATGGAAAGGGGTGCCAAGAAGCCAAAACTCCACACCAAGAGAAAGGGGGTAATTAACAAGAGCTGACAGCCCATCGTACACTTATGCCTCCATTCAAAATTAATTGCTATCTTGTCAGTTCTGCCCAAAAAATAAGAAGTCTTTAACTCGTAGTTAAAACATGCATGGATTCACAGGTTAGTGAAATTGAATGTCAAATGCCTTTCGATAAGCCAAAAGTTTATTTTGAATGAGCACAATTTTGCCTGTCCAGAATTAACAATATTTGTTCTCAATCTTTTTTTTCTTCTATAAATAAGCACACTCTGTGTTAACCAAGGGGTCTTCTTATTTAGAGTTTCCAAATGAGAGCATTAATTGTTTTAATCTTTTTGTTTTGCTTTGTAAAAAAGAGGTCATCTGATAATTAATCGAAAAGGGATGAAACGGCTCATCTGAGAATAGAACTGTGGAAAACAAACCGCTATCGGAACCAAAGGTGAGTGGCTCAAATTGAACAATTAAAAAGTTTTGTTTGTTTTTGTTAAACTCATCAAAAGTTTCCCTGAACAGAACTGTATTTCTCCATTTTTTCTTGGGTTGGGGTGGGTGGTGGTGTAGCATGATAGTAAAACAAATGGAAATGCAATTGATGATACACACTAAGGGTGTGCAGAGATGACACTACATTCATCTATACCTGCATCTGTTCAACTCGCTGTCTGTACCTGCTGTCTGTATCCATATTCAGATAGAAAACTGGAAGTGGGTGGGGCTTACACCGGAAGTTGTTGTTTTGTTTACTGTTGTTGGAATGTCTACCGTTTGGTGAATTAGCTTAATCTCACACTGAATAAATGAGAAAAATTCTAACTTTAATTGAAGTAAATTTATTCTGAAAAAAAAATCTCTAATCAAGAAATAATTATTTTTAACAACCATGTGTGCTACAATTATTGGCACCCCTGCATTTATATAAAGAATTAAGTTATCATTTTTAATATTTGGTTGCATATCCTTTGCAGACTCTTGATATCTTATTTTCTGGTACTCTTACAAGCGATACTACGTATAACGTCTCTGCATTTGAATGGATCTCTATGGGAATTGGGGGGTGGGACTAGATTTAGCTGTAAATTATGCTGTACCATCACTCTGCTGCCGGAAATACAGTAGATATGGATGGATAACTTGAAGGGTTTCTTCTCCTGACTTATTTTTCCATAGAGTTTAATAGGAAAATCTGTCAAGAGAAACAACCCTTAAAGTGATCCATCGATATCTACTGTATATCTGGCAGCAGAGTGATAGTTTGAGGCTCGTTTGATACCTCAGACCCTTGATGACTTTCAGCCATTTTACCAACCATGTATTCCATACTGTTCCAGCATAATGTACAGCTAAAATCTAGTCCCACCCCCCAATTCCCATAGAGATCCATTCAAATGCAGAGAAGTTATAGTATCGCTTGTAAGCAGGGCCGTGTCTGGAGGGGGGGATGGGAGGGATCAGTTGGTTAGGGATCCGCATTCAGCACTATCTAAAAAACCCCCGCTGGTCGATGGGGCACCCATTGACTGCATGCTAAAGCTGTACATGAAAAGTCGTCCTCCGACTACGCTCTATAGCTTAGCTGTAGTCTGCCGTTTGAAAAGGACCGGCTGGTGACACCACCTGTTTCGGAGAAGAACCATGGATGTCTACAGTCTCCCATATTGGCAGAGTTTGCACATCAATGCATCTGCGGTAGCAGACAATTATAAATATTTTTACTGTTGGACTATTTATTCATATAATGCATCTTTCCCTGCATTGTGACAAGCTGGTGATGAGTTATTAATGTTGCCTCATGCAACAGCCTTTACCAACTGGCAATTAATTCATAGCTTTACACATATTTAAATACCACCAGTGCATTTTAAGTTCCGCTGTCACAGTGTGTGTGGTGGACAGGATATAAGAGTGCAATTTATCGCCACCAAAACTCATCTGCTTTTGCTCCAATCTGTTCTCACATTGTCCCTGTTCTTTTATTCATTTCCTCAACTTAGGAACACTTTTCCGCAAAAGTAATAACTTTAAAAATTAAACAGAAATGAAAAGCCATGTAGCCAAAATATTACATTACAAACCTCTATTATGCAAAGTAATTGGAAACATTGGGTGCTTGTAACATTAAATTATTCAGATAATGGAATTACAGCTCTGAAATGGGGAGTCACTGAACTTGTAGCATGAATGACAATACAACACTTAGGCATTTATAAATACCAGAACCTGCCATAGAGAGAGGTGTGCAATAGCACAGCCCATTTAACAGAGCGTCTACGATAGACCTCCAAACCGGCAGGAGAGAGTAGGCCCATATATTCAGAGTAGCAAAGTTTAACACAGCAAAAGTTGAGACCGTCAGCCAGCCAAAAGTGTCCAACAAAGCACTGCAATAATAATATGAAAGGGAAAAAATGCACAAAATAGCTTGCAAAGTAAGCGTTTTAAAACTTTGCCCCTGATACAGTTATTAGTAAGTCATTGTGTTCTCCCAGGAGGGATGCTTATATTAAACTTACTTTTTTAGAAGCAAATATATATATATTCTGCCTTTGAATTATTTGGCGTTCTTGACCTCATTACACAGTGTTATCTCAACATGTGAACAATAAATTGAAACAGGAACACACAAAAATAAACACTTTCCGAAGCATATACAGTATATATATATATATATATATATATATATATATATATATATATATATACATATACTGTATATACAGCTGACATGGAGGCCCTGGATGTTCTGAATGAATGAGTAATTATCTATAATTAATTATCTATAACTAATTTAAAATGAAAATTAGAAAGAATTTTAAAAGAGTAATTATTTCTTGTTTCTTGCTTATATTCTGCCCTTTCATTAACATCAAAGCTTAAGATCTTTTAACAGCGCATTGGGAATGTTGATCTCTGAATTACATCATGAGGTTTCTAATTGCAAAGGAAAATGTGATCTTAATGAGCCTTTAATCTGATTTGCAACCATGCTACTTGCTACCACATTATGAACACTGGTTTTAGTTTGAAAAAAGCTAAAGTAAAATTGTACAAGACCCACCATATTTGTGGTAGGAATTTTGTCTGAAAGCAGTAATGTTTACATTGATGATGTTGAAAGCGTCAATCAATGAAATGCATTCGAGACAGCTGGGCCATTGTATCATCACCAAACATTTTCACAGTTTCATTTTCCTACACTAAATATTTCCAGAAGATTAATAAGATTGCTCCCTGATATATCAATGCAAAATGATTATAATTGCATAGAGGGATTTACAGATCATTTGCCAGGGAAATACACATGGTTCAAAGCCTATATCAAGTTAACAGGCATGTCTCACATTTTTAAAGAATGAATAATTACAGTGTTATTCAGCATGCATTTTGTTACTTCCTTTACCCTCCTCTTTCAGTCATCCCAATGCACTTGAGAGTGGTGGGGAGGTAACTTATTCCAGTAAACATTTTTGTGGTGAAAAGTTGGTGAAATGTTGTTTAGGCATTCGGGTGAAAACTTTGGCTACATCTGGTTGAAAAGTAAAAGTTATATAGCCGACTAGACCGTAGCCAGCATATATCCGGATAAAACCTGAGCTACATTGGGGTTAATCTAGTCTGTTTATGTCATAACCTGGATTTCCATCCCTCAATTCCAGCTTTTTCTCACTGGGAACTTCTTCAAATCAGCAAAGAGCTGCAGAGCAGTTCTCTGCTGAGAAGGATGGGAAATGGTTTATTTGGTCAGTGATGCTGGAGCTTTATGAGATGACTAACTGGGTTAGGAAAGCCTGATTCTCTGCATTAAGATCTTTAGGAAAGACCACAGAGAGTCAGGATCAAACCTCTTCCAGTGCAGCGTACCTGTCATAGACACATTCGTAAGGAAGAGCGCCCCCATATTGGTTCACCACCACACGACTCCCACCCACACACTAGCCAAGTTCAATCTCATTTCGCTTCCGATGGATAAGGCTGCTATTAAATTCAATCCAAATGCAAATTTCCATCTATCCATTGGTGTACAGGTCTTGATTCATATTTCTGGATAACACTTTAATGAATATTTTGTTCATAAATATTTCAGAAAACCAGCTATGAAAATGTGTAACCCTGAAAAATAGCTTATAACAGCTGTCATAAATAAGACCATTGTCAGAGAGAAAACCTAATCCTCAGACCCTAAACATATCCTTTTGGCAGCTTGTCAGCTGGCATTCGTGAATAAGGCCAATGGGTTTTGAAAGGGAATTTGTTTGTGAATGTCACATGAAGGACACCAGGAATTAGTAGTACTGAAAGCGATGGAAATATAGGGACAAACATACACTGCCCTGAAGTTGGATATAATCATTTAGTGTGCATTATATTACTGAAATATTTTTTTATTGGCTCTGTTTTACATCTTTTGTTTTCGCTTTTTGCTTTTGTGTTTACATTCACAGCTGTTTATTTCCCCTGTTCAAAATGATTATGCTGTTGTATTACAGCTTGGTGACACATGACATATATCTGTCATGAAGACTAAGTCCAGATCCCTCAGAGGCAATGTGCCTGGTTCAGAGCTATCATGGACACATCCTTGTCCAGACTCATATAATTCCATGATGCAATCAGTGTATTTGGCTTTTATATTAAGCCATTAGGTTATAATACGGTACAATCATGGAGGGACTTGTCAGGGTCATTTGTCGAGGAATAATACACAAAGAGAACTTGTCAAAAATGTGTGCATCCCTCCAATATGTTTTCCTCTAGTATCACCCCTATGGAAAGAAAAATACTGCAACATTTAAAAATACATATTATCAACAAATTGTAGCAGTTCACAATACGTGGGCAAAAAAATTAAACCGGTGCCATTTTCGGATATTGCAATGTCGTTTTAGTATATTGTTGTGAAATAAATGTATTATTATATTTTCTAAAATATGCAGTATATTCCATATCCTGGTACCCTGTAGGCACCAGGAACGCTGTTGGGAGCAATTAATCAAGCAATAACCTAGGCAACCATGACTGAGCAAATAATTTAGCTAGTAACCTGCACTGTCTCAGCTGAAGAACTTAGCCTGTGCTTGCTGTGAGAACCTTTATTTATGGGAGTCCGTTTTTTTTTTTTTTTGCATAAAAAAGCTGTAATAGGTACAGGAATGACTGGTGCACTATAAGGGAGGGACTTTATTAGAGTAATAGGAACGGCTCTTTCTGTGGATCAATCAGCTTGCAGTGGGATTATATGAATGTGTGTTTGTGTGAGTGTGTGTGTGTATGTTCTAGCATATGCACAAGTGAGAGAAAAAGGTAAAGAAAAAGTGACATATACAGAGGTAGAAAAAAAATTAGAGGGAGTGGAGAATGGACTGGTGACAAAATGCCACAGCTTAGAGCTAAGATTAGGAATCCATCCGTCTTCAATGAAATATTCAAATTCACACTGCTGAGGAGAGGCTATTACTAAATGGATGGATGTCTGATTTATAGGACCCAGTGAAAGTGACTTTAAATCCAGAATTCTCTGCGCTGCTCTGAGCCCCCATTTCCTGACTCTGTGGAGGAGTGCAATGAGAAACACTGCATATATTTTGGTGTTAATTAACACTCATCCCCTCCATGTTTTCCACCTCAACACATCAGCTGACTCCTGCAATAAAAGTGTGTCTATGAAATATATATATTTCTTTCATTTAAATTTCTATGTGAGTTTATGATTTCCCCAGTGAGCCCAGGTATTAAATTAAAATGTGTGTGTGCATGTGTACATGTGACATTCCCCCCCTCTAAATACTATACTATACTATTGAGGCTTTATCCCTTGTGTGAGAGGTGAATAGAGGGAAATGAGGTTCAGGATCAATACCCTACAGCAGCTGTTAATGAGCGTCGCACTGGCAGTGCTCATGCCTGATACTGGCCATAATCTTGTGGATTTAAGATATGCTGTATGTCCACCAGTAAGCTCTGGGGCTGTAGTGTGGTTTAGGGAGGGAGGGATGGGGTAAAGGAACGTGGCTCATAATCAGTGTCTCAGGTTTCGATTCCACATGGGAACTCCCAGCAAGGTGCTTAACTTGGGTCGCTTCAGTTAATAGCCAGCTGTACAAAAGACCATTACACAGAGCTGCATGATATTTAATTTAAATGGATAAGCCCCATCTGCTAAGTAAACAGGCAATATTTACTTTTTATACCTGAAGAGAAAGATGATTCATCCTTTCCTTCCAGCTAATAATCTAGGGGGCATTTGTGGTCATGTCAGATATGCAGCAGAATGTTCAGTGTAAAATCAATAGTGATAGAGTGCTTTCAACTCTCATAATATACACTTGGTCCCTACACTGTTCCATTTTAGTTCAAATAAGTTTAGTTTATATTGAGAATTTCGCCGTGTAGGCAATCCACATACTCTTATGAAATGCAACCTGAAGATCAGACCTTCTGAAGTGGTAAAAAATTGATTTTCTTTATTGTCAGCTCTTGATAATTGTATACTGGAAATGGCTGTGATGGTATGCACTTAAGCAAAGTATGTACATAAAAGGAGTAAATAAACAATGAGTGTTATTGAAACAAAACTAGCTGAATGGCTACCGCATTTTTTCTCCATGAGAATAAAAATGTGATGGTCATGCAGACCGATTTGCATCTTTTAGAATGATTTGACACTGACCTTCAGAGTAGAGAGAAACTGCTGAAAAAAGAACAGAAAGAAAACTGAGAAATGTCAGCAGATTATTGCAGACAGGCCATTCTGTCACACACAGACCACAGCAGATCCACAGACATTAAACAACAAGGATTTTAGAATATATGATTTATTTATTTATTTATATTTTTAAAAAACTAAAAAAAACTGTTTGCCTTAACAGTCGATCAAATGAGGTGAGTATGGGGTATATGAAGGGTGTGCGCTTCCCAAAAAGAACAACAAATAATAAAATATAAAAATGAAAAATTCCTTCCTTAAGTTTTAAATGTCATAGCCTTCTACATATATTATATGCTTATTAAGGGGGGGGGGGGGGGGGGGGGTGACTGAGAAAATAGGTCTTTCTGTTAAAGTTTATGAGTAATCTATCAAAGACTATGTTAATACGGAGCAAAGAGTACATGGCATTATCAAAAATATAAGAACTTTCCACCTATGATATTTATGTAAAGAAATACATAAAAACTTAATTCATTATAAAAATGTAATCCTTTTTTATTTGCAGTAAATAGCCTTCTCTGTATTCCAAAGGTGAAAACAGAGAGGCTGTGGATCTCTCTCCCACAGCAGATCAGTCTGTTGAAAACTTTAAGGCCCAGCTTAAAACACATCTGTTTAACTTGGCTTTTTAAATATGTTACTGTTGTCACTGGCTCTTATTTTCTCATTGTTATTATTATTATTTTTTTTACCAATTCTTACTCTTTTGTTATTTAATTTTTTGTTTTACTTTAAAAATGTCTTATTATTATTATTATTATTATTATTATTATTATTATTATTATTATTAGTGAAGCTGCTGGAACCCTATTGTTTTTGCTGATTTATGTCTTCCACCATTTTTTGCAATTCCAGCAAAACCACTTGGTATTATTATTATTATTATTATTATTATTATTATTATTATTATCCATATTATTATTTGCTGAGCAGATAACTGTCACTAAGACTGCGTAGGTATTGTCGCTAGTAATGGTTAGGGAACTGGGCGTTCAACTCAACATACCAGTCCTGGAAAAATAAACTTTTTTTTGCTGACCTAATTAGCTAAATCAGGGGTTAATGCATCACACTTAGTTGAATTATGTTGAGGCGAGCAGTTATCATTTTGAAACGAATAAATTACTGGAATGTAATTAACACACTATATTGGATGTGCAAGCACATCAGTCCTGACATTTTGGAAGCCCGAGATTTAATCATGCTTTGAGCTTGAAAGACTGTATATCTCATTGTTTGTGACACCTGCGGAGGTGGAATCGAATCACACTCCTTATGTCACCTTGTGAAAAATCCCAATATAACCTGGCTTTTAATAATTTTTTGTTGTTGTCCTGGGCTGGGTGGAGAACACCCTCCCACCCAAGCCACCTGTTCCAGAGGAACAGTCTGTCTGTTAGAAGAACAGGTCACCTCTCTTTGTATGGTAAATCAAATCAACTTGCATGCTTCCAGTTTTTCAGTAGTCATCTGTTATTACTGATTAGTTTTCCCCTGCAGGCACAATTATCCACTGGATCGATTGAGGCAATGCACCTCTCTTAGGTACAGAAGCAATTTCCCACCCACGTTTCTGGCACCTATGACCTAGAGCCCAGCGCTCTGGCCACTGCTGCATGTCCTACTTCCCAAAATATTCAGGGAATGGCAGGGAATACTGGCTTTCCTTGTCCAGATGAGTTCTGGCACACTAGATCATGGGGTCCCTCTGGAGCTCCTTCAGTACCCTCGGTTGGACTAAACAGGTCCCTTTGTGTGAGGTACTTAAACCAAAATTGCTTTGGGAAATGCAGCCATATAAACGGATAACGTGTTATAATATTGATAGTGGAACACTTCAACGGACACCTGCCAAATGCAACCAGCCCCATTGTTGTGCAGAGTGCTACAGCTTCTGTTGGAATATGCTAGATGCCAGGTACAACACACTGTCCAATCGGTATTGTTCACCACTAAGCTAATGTATACTGTGTGCTTTGAAAAAAGGACTCCGGAGTGGCTATGTTGCTGTATGGATGAAGATCTGGCCACACTATTGCCTGAGTGTCCTTTCTGCTGTCTTTTCTTGCAAAAGTAGTGGATCCTAAAGGTGTTAAATCTATACATTTAATCTATACACAAATACATTTAAGCATTTAACAGGTGCGCTTGTCCAGACCGACTTACACTGCTTAAATTCTTTACACACGTTCCATTTATACACCCAGCTGAAAATTCCTTGGACTCTTAGCTGGTCTATGGCTGGTCAAACTTGTTAAAGCTGGTAGAAAGGTTGGTGGCCAAAACTGGTGGACTAGCTGACTATATGCTGGTCAGATGTTCGAACAGCTACAACCAGCAAGAAGTGTCAAAAACACAGCTTGGCCAATTTAGGGTGGTTTAAGCTTGAATTTTCAACAAGGCAGCTAGACATATCACTGAAGGTCAAGATCATACCATGGCTACAACTAAAATACATGATTTAGATCAAGTACCATGCCCAAGGGTACATTGACATGCCTGAGTGGGACCTGAACCAGTAGCATCACTAGACCCCATTTACTGGGGCACCTGCCCCAGTAAAGCTTTTCAGTGCCCCAGTAAAATGATTAAGTAAAATATAAGCTCTCGACAGATTTTGCAATAATATACAAAAAAAAAAAATCCACGTTTAAAAATTCGTCCATTATTTTTTTATTTTTTTACTGACCGATTACGAGATTGAGTCAAATATAGATCCGTTTTGCGTTCTGCTCTTGACTGGTATCATATACATCAGCTGATTAGGACTGCACGCACGGCACAGTGTGTCACTAGCGCAACAGCAGCGCACCACCCCTCCCCCCTCCCTCAATTCAAGCTTGCCGCCATCCAGTAGTAACAACGAGTGGGAGAAAAATTGAGTGAGCAACATTAGAAGAAGGCAGGTTAGTTGAAATCCAACATATTGTTAGTTAATTATTAGTTATAGTAATTTATGAAGAACGAGGATTTAGGAGATTAAAGCAAATAACGTTATCAAGCTGAATTGTCTACAGCTAAATTAAGCTAGCTAACATTAGTTAAGATAGCTAATGTTAGCAAGCTAGCTCGCTAAATTGTAAGTTAGCTAGTACTACGTTACTGGCATTGGCAGTTTGCAACAACAACTAGATAGCTACTTTAAGGGATCATTCCTGCTGCACAACATATTTAACATTAGTCATAAATTGGCAATTTATTAGTCCAAATAGTTACAAGCAGTGCAGTCACAACATTCTGTTCTTTCCCAGATATGGACATACGAAAAGAAATTTCCGGATGAGGTCACGTTAGAGAACAAGCGAGGGAAGGTAATGCAGGTGGCTACCCATCAACATATTACCAATGTTTGACTGTACATTTGCTTAACAACAGGCAGCCAAGCGAGTTAATTACAGTAATTTTATGTTCAAATAAACATTGTACAACTACAAATTATGTACTTTATTTTCTCATATTTTAATTCTGCATTTGAATATGTGAGTACGGTGTGACTACCAACTTTAAAACTTGAAACTGACATAGCTAGCTAAAACACTTGTATATCACCATATAATTGCCAGAATGTACCAATGTGTTGTCTGAATTGAATAGAAGTCATAGTGATATAGGAGAATAAAAGGCAAATGTGCATACCCTAGCTATTTCTAACTAGATAACTACCTAGCTAGTCAAGGAAATGTAAAACAGTTAGCTGGCAAGAGTAACATTACTGATAACTGTGGTGAAAACAAGGACATGTACTGCCCTTTTGTAATAAAAAAGAAATGCTTTGAAGCATCAGTACAGAACCTCACCCCTCGCAATGCATGTTTTATTGGCGCTTTATTCAACAAGTGTACCTGATGCCGGGTAATCCTAGACACAAGGTGTCCAAAAGCTACAGAACATTAGACAATATCAAAATCTTTGGCATTGAGGGTATGTGATATATTTTTGTTGTGTATTAATCAGAACTATTTAGTGTGTGTGTAGGTGTGTGTGTGTTTATCACCATTAAACTCATAATTAATCAGCATATATTTAATTTAAGCAATATCACACAAGAGGGAGGTCCTATATCGATTATATCAGCCCGGCTGTTGCGTCATAGGCACGACGCAAAGCCGATGGACCAGCACATAGAGTGCCCCAATGGTGGGGGCCTGTGCCCCAGTAGTGCCTAAAGTCTAGTGACGCCCCTGACCTGAACCTACAGCCTTGGACTTCAAATACAGATCCCAGGGGTATATGCTGTAACTTTGAGCCACATCAAGCACTTTGAGCTGAATCTCTGTATGAACGTGCTATACAAATACAGTTTGTTATTATTATTACTATTATTATTGGTTTCTCAAATGTGACATAACACTTGATGTCATTAAACTTGAGATGGACCCTGTGACCAATATGCCTACAAAATGTTTATTTAGGCTTTATAAATGTGTTTTTAGTGGAAATTAATAATAAATTGCTAATTAATAATGCTTCCTGAAAGCTTTCAAAGTGCATAGAAAGTGTAAAGGGTGACCAAAGATAGTTCCAATTTGTTTGTCAATGTGCACTTTTGGAGAAATAATTGGCTGCGCAAACCATCAAAATGTCAACCCTCCAGTAAAGTCACTGTGTAATATGTATTTTTATGCATATGAAATTCAATCATATCATATGAGGGGCCATTTAGGCCACAATTCATACTCACTCTCACATACATATATACTCTCTCTCACATACATATATACTCTCTCTCACATACGTATATACTCTCTCTCACATACGTATATACTCTCTCTCACATACATATATACTATCTCTCACATACATATATACTCACTCCCACATACATATATACTCTCTCTCACATACATATACACTCTCTCTCACATACATATATATTCTCTCTCTCACATACACATACACTCTATTTCACATACATATATTAATGTATGTATGTGAGAGTGATAATATATGTATGTAAGAGTAGAATGTAAATAAGTGAGAGAAAGTATAGTTGAAACGGAAGGCACTTACATGAAACGGAAAGATTGTGATTGGCTCAGAAGCTGGCTGGTACCATATAATATTTTTTATATTGCTCAATATCGATAATTATCACGATATACACTTAATGCTCCATTAAACTTTGAAGAGTATTACGCTTATGACTGAACCCTGACGAAACCAGAAAATTCATTATGGTTGAAAAATATTTATGATTTTTTACAAACAACGGATTGACATGAGCATTCAACAGAACCATGTCACAGAGTTTTTACATCCAGTAATAAAATGCCTCAACAAGGCAAAAAATGGAAAAAAATGTACAAATGATCTTATGTAGGCTTCACATTTTCCCTTATGATTCTTTAAAATATAATGAAATAAGCATTAGGACCCAGCAGACGCCTGCTCGTGAATAGGCTAAGTCAACTTATACAACAGGGGTTTCCAATAGGCAGCCCGCAGACCACATCAGGCCCGTGAGGCATTTTAATTTGGCCCAGCAAAGTTCTATGAATCAAACTCAAATACTATGTATGTTTCTCCCATGACAATATCGACTGCTTTTATTGAAAAATTCGAAGCCCAGAGCACTTTTATTATGAAACGTACACAAAGGGGAGCAAACACTTTCATGCAACTAAATGCACATGCAACAATATTATTATATTCTTTTTATGAGAGGAATTTGTTTGTTAGACTTGTTTTGACGTTTTCAAAGGTGTTTGAACTTTAGCCTAATTGTTTTATTTATGTTAAACAAACGAGTGTTGCGCTTTTCTGCCATGGACAATTACGTTTTTTATTTCATGAAAGTTTAGGCCTGCGTTAAAATGTCTCCAGCAGTAGGCTATATTTGCGCAAAAATGGTTATTGAATGTTACATTTGGACTTGCAAAGAATGCATTTAATGCAACTGAAAAGCATTGACAAGCTGTTCAAAATAAATGTCTGCGTGTTTTTTGAATGAGGGAGGGGAGAGGGGGTCGTGTTGGCCCGCCAAGTCATTTGAATCTTAGAAAATGAACCGGGTAGAAAATTAATTGGGAACCCCCATTATACAAGGTTTGATTAAATCTTAAGCTTTATCGCATTCACAACTGCATCCACGTTTTTTGTTATTTACTATGAACAGTTCAGGAGATTTTCTCTGGTCTACAGCAGGTGTAGGCAACTATGATAGCTAGAGTTTGCGAAGTTAATTTTATTACCGTCATGGTTCTGTTAGAGCACAAGCTAGGAGAAATATAACTGTCAGCCGTAGCTACTGATGGTTTGCAAAGTAGGTGCGCCTGATGTTGACACTTTATTTGTTATTGGTCATCTAACGTTGATCCACTATATAAATTATTTCTGTTGAACAAGTTAATGTCAAGCAACGCCTACTACCATTTTTTGTTGATTTCGCTGGTGACTTATTCCTATGTCGACTAAACACACGTGGTCACGTTGTTTTGAGTGGGTGGGTGCATCAACGTGCAAATCTAGTTCTGATTGGCTGTTCGTGTTGCATTTGGGTAAGTAGAAGAAACGAAGGCAAAGGATAGTTTTATTGAAAATTAATCTCATACGATTATCATTGTTATCGTGGCAAATTTTATCGCAAAAATTATCAACATCGTTTTATCGCCCAGCCCTAAGCTGCATCTTGGTTATTTGTCAGTCAATCATGGTTCTGTGGATGATGTCACCACCATTTCCAGTGTGACTGAAGTATGCACTTTTGTAATTAATTTCTTGTGAGAGTATGTTATATTCTTCAGAAGCAATTTTCATATTTATTTTTTATATATACATTTTTATTAATTGTGTTTCGGCATATTTTCTGCCAGAAGTCCAATTTGTAGATTTTAAAGGCTGCATGTATTTTAAACTGAGACTTAAAACCTGACGATATGAATGATGGAAAGTCCAGGAGCTGGTTTACATCCATGTATTTCATATATGCTGTATGTGGAAACACAAATGTCAATGTTTCTAGGTTGCAGCTTCCATAGAAAAACAGCAATATTATTGTACCTTGCCCTGCTGTTGACAAAGTGAGTACTTTGTCTGATATGAATTATGCACAGATTTTTAATATATGAAATGAATATCACTTAATCAAAATTCAGCTGTGGAGGCCCCCTCACTGACCATGTGTTGGGATGCTCTCCCTCTCTCTCTCACAGACACAAACTCTCCCTCTTCTCTCTCTCTCACGGACATACTCTCTCCCTCTTCTCTCTCCTCACTCTCTCACAGACACAAACTCTCCCTCTTCTCTCTCTCACAGACACACTCTCTCCCTCTTCTCTCTCTCACAGACATACTCTCTCCCTCTTCTCTCTCCTCCCTCTCTCACAGACACAAACTCTCCCTCTTCTCTCTCTCACAAACACACTCTCTCCCTCTTCTCTCTCCTCCCTCTCTCACAGACACACTATCTCCCTCTTCTCTCTCCTCTCTCTCACAGACATACTCTCTCCCTCTTCGCTGTCCTCTTTCTCTCACAGACACAAACTCTCCCTCTTCTCTCTCTCTCACAGACACACTCTCTCCCTCTTCTCTCTCCTCTCTCTCTCAGACATACTCTCCCCCTCTCCCTCTTCTCTCTCTCTCACAGACACAAACTCTCCCTCTTCTCTCTCTCTCACAGACACACTCTCTCCCTCTTCTCTCTCCTCTCTCTCAGACATACTCTCCCCCTCTCCCTCTTCTCTCTCTCTCACAGACACAAACTCTCCCTCTTCTCTCTCTCTCTCACAGACACACTCTCTCCCTCTTCTCTCTCTCACAGACACAAACTCTCCCTCTTCTCTCTCTCTCACAGACACACTCTCTCCCTCTTCTCTCTCTCACAGACATACTCTCTCCCTCTTCTCTCTCCTCCCTCTCTCACAGACACAAACTCTCCCTCTTCTCTCTCTCACAGACACACTCTCTCCCTCTTCTCTCTCTCTCACAGACACAAACTCTCCCTCTTCTCTCTCCTCCCTCTCTCACAGACACAAACTCTCCCTCTTCTCTCTCTCACAGACACACTCTCTCCCTCTTCCCTTTCTCACAGACATACTCTCTCCCTCTTCTCTCTCCTCCCTCTCTCACAGACACAAACTCTCCCTCTTCTCTCTCTCACAGACACACTCTCTCCCTCTTCTCTCTCCTCTCTCTCTCAGACACACTCTCTCCCTCTTCTCTCTCTCTCACAGACACAAACTCTCCCTCTTCTCTCTCTCACAGACACACTCTCTCCCTCTTCTCTCTCCTCTCTCTCTCAGACATACTCTCTCCCTCTCCCTCTTCTCTCTCTCTCACAGACAGAAACTCTCCCTCTTCTCTCTCTCACAGACACACTCTCTCCCTCTTCTCTCTCCTCTCTCACTCACAGACACACACTTCTCTCTCATATGCACACATTTTTCTCTCACACGCTCTCTCATTTTTGCAGTAAGTATCTCAGTTCTGGTTTGAGAGAGGGGTGGGTGCATTGCTCAGACAGGGGTGACTGTTTCGGAGAGCGAAGGCGTCACCGCTGACAGCTCGTTAAATGCCTGAAGGGATGCACTTAGTGAGTCCCAGGGCTCCCCGGCAGATGGGACATCCAGCACGTGAGAAGGAACTGCTTAATTGATTCCAAGGGGGAAAGGGCTGGGATTGGGGGGGTGTTATTTATCACCACAACATGTTATTCATATATAAGAATGTATAGCATGTCTATGGCATCCTTGTACATTGTGGTTTATAACTCTAATACCATCATATATACATTTAAATACAACAATATTTCAACGGGATGCACCAAATCCCTATTTTTTAATCCCGAATCCACCAGTTAAGATTCGACTGAACCCCGAACCGAATCCCAAAAGTAGAGGAGTAAAATAAATAAAACAATTAAATTCCTTACATAGGCTATTTTCTATTTTCAACAGAAAATTTCAGCGTATTTGAAATGAAAACATCCACATGCATATTAAATTAAAATAATATTTTAATATTATTTTCTTTGTCTTTGTTAATAATTCATGCCATGGCGCAAATAGTTTACCGCTGGCTGCACATCTCTATGCCCAGTGGCATGATAATTGCGTCGCTTCTCTCAATTGTAGCCCACTGTATTAGTATTTTAGAAGGACTGCAGCAAAGTTGTCATGCATGGCTTTATCAAATTAAAACCGAAGTAGGCCCAAAAGATGGTAGTTGAAAAGGGACGCGAGAGTAGGCTACGCAACAGCCAGAGCCTTCTTGTTAATAAACTGCATAATTTTGCAGCAAAGTTTTAATGAAAACATATGGAATCTTATGCTGAGATTTGGCGTACAGTTTGTTAAATTACACAATGTATAGGCAATGTGAAGCGGCCATTTTTAAATGATAAAACATAGTTTAGCCTATATGATTATCTTTTCAGTTTGATAGGCTACACAGGCAATAGTTCTCAATATTACTTAGGTTTATACAACATGCTTGTAAATACTTCACAATCACTGTTTTCGAGACTCTGTCTGTTGACCAATGTGCATGCTAACATTTGGCTAGCCTACATTTTAGATTCAGCCAAAATAGAATCCTGAATTCAAGAAATAAAAAGTGGAAAAAAAAGAAACGTAAATACAAATCCTACGCTATAAGGCACATTGTTAACTTATAGGCAAGTGAAATTAAGCACTAGCACTAGTCCCCACCGCCGGGGTTTCCATGATCTGATCACCACCAAACATTCCAAAAGACACAGTGGCCCTCCAGGACGGGAGTCTGGCATCACTTTTTTAGACATTAGATGCTAACAAGATGCAACTCCCAATGATTCAAGAACTGTGAATGAAGGAAATAAACCGAAAGGGAACATCTACATTGTGTAATTTGGAAACGAACACTGCAACTTTGACTCCACTGGTACGGAACAGATCACTGCTTTTCAGGTGATTGAGAAAAGTGAAGGAAATGTCATACAGTTTTGTACATAGAAATATCAGATATGGAACCATGTTTATTAACCATTTCCTACCCTTACTGGCCTTTATATGCTTTCTGAGTCCCTCTGTAAATAAAGGAACTTGCCCCAAGCACAGGCTGAGCCTTATAACCTGGTTATTTGTTTGAATCCTGGGTTACATCATCAGCTGACTATGCCTTGGTTTCCATAGCAACAGGACAGGCTTTGTTACACTTCCTTGGGAAATAACCAGGAGACCCACGGGCTACAAATTAGCCTAAGTGAGAGACAGGCCTAAGTGATGCTAACTGTCCTGTACTTCACTGTGACCGGTGGTGTAAGAAAACTGTGTCTTGTTAGCATCACAGGAGCACGCCAGCAATTGTTGGTTACTACTCAATGCACAGGTCAGCTGGGATTTGCGTGGTACAATTGGTGACACCTGATGGTAGGCGGATGGGGTTATAATTTTATTGGAAATTGTGAAAATATGACAAAGTAAGAGAAGTTTCAGGAAAAGTCACACATGAACTATGGCAGGTTGGGGGTGGAGGTGGGGAGAGAAGAAAAACCAAGAGAAAGAGTGTGGATTCTGCAGGTGGAATCCTGTCCTTGAAAGATAAGTAGAGAAGTAACTGCTGAGACATGAGAAGTGGGGGGGGGGACAGTGTTCTGAACCAGAATGAAGACCTTCCATATGCATAAATCTTTGCTGACAATTCGCTTCCCAACTGTCTTCCTCAGGACTAGTTCCTTCCTCACTGTCTTTTCCTCTCCCAGCCCTCCTTTTACATAACCAAGAAAAAAAGCTATACACCCCCTCAGAGGGTAAGTCACATATGATTCCAGGTGTTGATGCCTTAGCACCTTATCGCAGCTGATGCCAGGCTACCCCTTGTGAATTAAAGGAGAAATCGCATCTCACTCTCACTCTAATTTTTCACTGCCCCAAAAGGTTGGTTTTCTCTTTCTTCCAGCTCCTGTTCAGGGGAGATAATCACCAGCTATCCTGCCTGGAAAATCCATCTTGCTGGTGGTGGACCGTAGTCCCTGGCTCGGCTAGGTCATCCCCACACTGAAAGTCGGGAGGGCCTCAAACGTCTCTTTGTTCTGAATTATGTATTTGGTTTGCGGCCTGCCGTATCCAGCACAACTTCTAATGCACACATTTTTCACCTCGCTCTTTAATGTTAAAGCTGGAGTACGCAACTGTTTTAAAAAAAAAAAACATTGAGGAACGATCATGCTTAGTTGGTAGCAATCATAGAAAGAACTGTTGTGAGAAAACCCCAGCACCATACACTGTGCTTATACCCTCAAATTTTGCATTCTAAAACTAGCCATTCAGCTATTAAAATTTTGATTTTCAAAACAAAGTGGCTTATGACATAAACCAATCGAAGCGTTAGGCCAGTTCATGTCGCGAACCAATCAACAAGGAGATTGACTTTGCCACCTTGAGTTCACCAGCTAGAGATTTCACTATGGCGGGTAAGCGACCCATTCCACCAGTGCTATTTCATGCAAAGAAAAATAAACGGGAATTGGATAAAGCTCACTTGAAAACTAATGTAAACATAGGTGCTCATTGCAGAAGGTGGCAAGATGTTCTGTTCTGGAGTGGATTGGTTTAAAGACAGACGTGAATCTCCCATTGTTTCTACTGGACAGGTACGTCAAAGGTTTCAAGACTAATTTACCTGGACTTTCTACTTGCCAGCCAATTGTAATTACCTATAATGAATAGTAGCTAGGTTGCTATTATTGATAACTTTACTTCATTCGGCGGCTAGTTCTTGGAAGAAGGAAATGTTATATGTCGTACAGATCACGTTAGCTCGAACCGGCTACTGAGCAATAACCATGCATGCCAGCTGTAGCCAGATAATGCCTGGATCAGACTAATGCTACAAGAACTCAGATGTGATCGTGTCCAGAAAACTTGCATGCTCACAACGAGGTCTGTGGAAGCAGCGGGGTAGAGGGTGTGCTTCTTTCTCTGTGGGCAGGGCCAAGGGGTGTTATGACTTTGAAATGTTTCGACAAATGTGACCATTGAGAAAGTTGCATATTCCAGCTTTAAGCATTTATATACAGCTGGCTCATTTTCATTTTAAGTTTAAAGTTGTTGTTTTTTTATTTTGTTTTTTTTACGTGAGGTGAGGTCTTTTTTGCAAGACTGAAATGGCATTCCCTGGGTCCCCTGGGTCCACAGTTCAGCACTATAAACAGTACTCTATACTAACATACAAACCTCATGTACAGAGATCAGCATTCTATACTAACATACAAACCTCATGTACAGAGATCAGCATTCTATACTAACATACAAACCTCATGTACAGAGATCAGCATTCTATACTAACATACAAACCTCATGTACAGAGATCAGCATTCTATACTAACATACAAACCTCATGTACAGAGATCAGCATTCTATACTAACATACAAACTTCATGTACAGAGATCAGCATTCTAGACTAACATACAAACCTCATGTACAGAGATCAGCATTCTATACTAACATACAAACTTCATGTACAGAGATCAGTATTCTATACTAACATACAAACTTGATGTACAGATATCAGCATTCTATACTAACATACAAACTTCATGTACAGAGATCAGCATTCTATACTAACATACAAACCTCATGTACAGATATCAGTACTCTACACTGACAGACAAACCTCATGTACAGAGATCAGTACTCTATACTAACATGTACAGATATCAGTACTCTATACTAACATGTACAGATATCAGTACTCTATACTAACATGTACAGATATCAATACTCTATACCAGGGGTGGCCAATTCCAGGCCTCGCGGGCCGGTGTGTATGCAGGTTTTTGCTGCCGCCAGTTACCACGGTTCAATCAGCTAATTAGTCATACACACAATCACCGATTCACTTGTAAATTACAGAACGATAAAATGCTACAATACACGCATTGACGCATACCGGCACAAGAACATTCATCAGCTGCTTTTCATATCGCGGATATGTAGATTAAAATATCAGATCGTGTAAACGATTGGGCTAATTAAATAATTGTTAACTGGCGGCAGCAAAAACCTGCATACACACCGGCCCGCGAGGCCTGGAATTGGCCACCCCTGCTCTATACTAACATACAAGCCTCATGTACAGAGATCAGTACTCTATACTAACATGTATAGATATCAATACTCTATGCTAACATACAAGCCTCATGTACAGAGATCAATACTCTATACTAGCATACAAGCCTCATGTACAGATATCAGTACTCTATACTAACATACAAACCTCATGTACAGGGATCAGTACTCTACACTAACATACAAACCTCGTCTACAGAGGTCAGTACTCTATACTAACATAGAAACCTCATGTACAGATATCATTACTCTACACTAACATACAAACCTGATGTACAGATATCAGTACTCTATACTAACATACAAACCTCATCTACAGATATTAGTACTCTATACGAACATACAAACCTCATGTACAAAGATCAATACTCCATACTAGCATTATACAAACCTCATGCACAGAAATCAGTACTCTATACTAACATACAAACCTCATGTACAGAGATCAGTACTCTATACTAACATACAAGCCTCATGTACAGACATCAGTACTCTATACTAACATTATACAAATCTCATGTATGGATATCAGTACTCTACACTAACATACAAACCTCATGTACAGAGATCAGTACTCTATACTAACATACAAACCTCATGTACAGATATCATTACTCTACACTAACATACAAACCTGATGTACAGATCTCAGTACTCTATACTAATATACAAACCTCATGTACAGATATTAGTACTCTATACTAACATACAAACCTCTTGTACAGAGATCAGTACTCATTAGCATATAAGCCTCATATACAGAGATCAGTACTCTAAGCACTTCTCTACACGAACCTACAGTCCCCATTTACAGAGATCAGTACTACTCTCTTTTTATCTTACTTTAAAAAATGTCACAGCCAATATAAATCACTAAAAAATAAAAACAGCAATTACAAGCTTCAGTTCATTCATATAATTTTAACATTTTGTTCATATATATATCTATATATATATGGCAAGCCAAACAGGAAATATATATTGAACTTTGATATATATGGAATGAACATTGATATATATGGAATGAACTTTGATATATATAGAATGAACATTGATATATATATATATATATATATATATATATATATATATATATATATACAGGTGCAGCTCAAAAAATTAGAATATCGTGAAAAAGTTCAATATTTTTTGTCACTCATTTCAGAAAGTGAAACTCATATATTATATAGATTCATTAAACATAGAGTGAAATATTTCAAGCCTTTATGTCTTGTAATTTTGATGATTATGGCTTACAGCTAATGAAACCCAAAATTCAGTGTCTCAGAAAATTAGAATATTTTGCTTTAACATATTTTTAAAGTATCATATTTAATATTTGGTCGCATATCCTTTGCACGCTGTTACTTCCTGAAGTCTGTAACCAATCAACATCAAAAGACTCTCAATATCTTATTTTCAGGTACTGTTACAAGCGATACTATAACCTCTCTGCATTTGAACTGATCTCTATGAGAATTGGGGGGTAAGACTAGATTCAGCTGTAAATTAAGCTGGTACAGTATGGAACACATGACTGGCGAAATGGCTGTACGTCATCAAGGGTCTAAGGTATCAAACGAGCCCCAAACCATCACTCTGCGGCCAGATATGGAGTAGATGTGGATGGATCCCTTTAAGGGTTGTTTCTCCTGACTTTTTCCCCCATAGAGTTCTATAGGAAAATGAGTCAGGAGAAACCCTTGCAGTGATCCATCCACATCTACTCCATATCTGGCAACAGAGTGATGGTTTGGGGCTCGTTAGATAGCTCAGACCCTTGATGACTTACAGCCATTTAGCCAGCCATGTGTTCCATACTGTACCAGTGTAATTTACAGCTGAATCTAGTCTCACCCCCCAATTCCCATAGAGATCAGTTCAAATGCAGAGAGGTTATAGTATCGCCTGTAACAGTACCTGAAAATAAGATATCGAGAGTCTTTTGATGTTGATTGGTCACAGACTTCAGGAAGTAACAGCATGCAAAGGATATGCGACCAAATATTAAATATGATACTTAAAAAATATGTTAAAGCAAAATATTCTAATTTTCTGAGACACTGAATTTTGGGTTTCATTAGCTGTAAGCCATAATCATCAAAATTACAAGAAATAAAGGCTTGAAATATTTCACTCTATGTGTAATGAATCTATATAATATATGAGTTTCACTTTCTGAAATGAGTGACAAAAAATATTGAACTTTTTCATGATATTCTAATTTTTTGAGCTGCACCTGTATATATAAATATACAGTATATATGGCAAGCCAAACAGGAAATATATATTGAACTTTGATATATATGGAATGAACATTGATATATATGGAATGAACTTTGATATATATAGAATTAACATTGATATATATGGAATGAACTTTGATATATATACAATGAACATTGATATATATGGAATGAACTTTGATATATATACAATGAACATTGATATATATGGAATGAACTTTGATATATATACAATGAACTTTGATATATATATATATATGGAATGAACTTTGATATATATATACAATGAACATTGATATATATGGAATGAACTTTGATATATATACAATGAACATTGATATATATGGAATGAACATTGATATATATGGAATGAACTTTGATATATATGGAATGAACTTTGATATATATATAGAATGAACTTTGATATATATGGAATGAACTTTGATATATATGGAATTAACTTTGATATATATAGAATGAACATTCATATATATGGAATGAACTTTGACAATGAACTTTGATATATATACAACAAACTTCGATATATATACAACGAACTTTGATATATATGGAATGAACTTTTATATATATGGAATGAACTTTGATATATATAGAATGAACTTTGATAGGCAAAACCGAGCGTTGCAGCGAAAGACGGTATAGCAGGCTACAACAGTACACTACTTTCTTGTTCGATCTGTGCTTTCCTCTGGTTTGTCTTTCTCAAATGTCAGTGGAAAAGTAAAAACGGTTTGCGTAGCTTGAAGCGTCCAGGTTTGCGTATTTCCGTGATCTCCTGCACTGACTGAAATAAGCGTGTACACATTTGAGTGTTTAATTTAGCACTAATGTTAACTAGCTTGAGCTTCATTGTTTCATGCTTCTACGTGGTCATCGCTGTCAGGCCATCTTCATCAACTTCCTTCTTTTCTGATCCGTTCATATTAAAAGATAAAGACTTTAATGCCACCAACAGCTTAATTTCTAAATGGGTAAATTGACGTGTTGCCTGGTCTTCCAAGGTAACCTGACCCTCGGACTTCAGCAGCCATTTCTTTGCTGAAGTTATTGACCTCAAAATTCAGATACAAATATAATAATATAATGTTCACTCCCAAATCAATTAAAAATCAGTTGAATTACACATATTATGTCTCAATAAAAACCAAATGAGATGCCCTGATCTGATGCCTGATCTGATTAATTGTATATACATCAATGTTCATTGTATAGATATCAAAGTTAATTCCATATATATATCAATGTTCATTGTATATATATCAAAGTTCATTCCATATATATCAATGTTCATTGTATATATATCAAATTTCATTCCATATATATCAATGTTCATTCTATATATATCAATATTCATTCTATATATATCAAAGTTCATTCCATATATATCAATTTTCATTGTATATATATCAATGTTCATTCTATATATATCAATGTTCATTCTATATATATATCGAAGTTCGTTGTATATATATCAAAGTTCATTGTATATATATCAAAGTTAATTCCATATATACCATAGTTCATTGTATATATATCAAAATTAATTCCATATATATCAAAGTTAATTCCATATATATCAAAGTTCATTCCATATATATCAAAGGTCATTCCATATATATCAAAGTTCATTCCATATATATCAATGTTCATTGTATATATATCAATGTTCATTCTATATATATATCAAAGTTAATTCCATATATATCAATGTTCATTCCATATATATCAAAGTTCAATATATATTTCCTGTTTGGCTTGCCATAAGTATATATACTTTTTTTTTATTTTTCGAAATATTTTTTTAAATTGCTGCTAAGATGTTTGACTGTGTTTCATATTTTTTACATGAGCAATGTGGACATAATTTGTCTTCCCTGAACCCCTGTTCACTGACAGAGACACATAAACCAGCAGACAACAAATTTCAAATAGTGTTGTCAATCTGATCCTTGCCTGTTTCGGTGGATTTGCCTTTTTTACGTGGGGATATCGCAATGCATTGTCAAAACCATGCAAGCGGAATGGAGAGCAGGGTGGAGTAATCTTTGTCTGTGTGCAAGTTAAACAGGGTACAGCTGGAACCTAGACATGAGCAGAGGAAAAGACCTGCAGTACAAATCTGCAAACATTATTACTGTGCATGATTGGAGAGGAAGAAAAAGGGCCCTCTGCCATGAGTGAAGTGCAAGCCTAATACTACAGAGAGATCAGGATCACACAGTTTACAAACGCGTACATGAATCTGTCCTTCCAACTACAAATAAAACAAAACAAAAATTCTGAGATTTTTTTTATTAAAATTGACTACAGAAGATAAAGGAGCCCGGAACCATGTGGGTGGGAGAAGAGGGAATAGATAAATATGATCTATTTTGCATGTTGGAGAGGCACTTTGTGTTTTTAATATATATTTTTTTTTAATAAAAGACCAACAGCAGAACTTTAATGATTTATGAAACAGGCTGCATGGTGTCAGGTTTTCCTCCTCCACAGCCACAGAGTAAAGTGTGTGAGTGTGTGTGTGTGTGTGTGTGTGCGCACATGCAAGTGTGTGTTCACACATAGTAAATAACTCCAAATGGAAATAATGTAAATAACACATTTTCTGATGCTGTGGACATTTTACAATGGGGTCACAAAAATACTGCTTACAAAATATTTTCCTCTTCACAAATATAATAAATTCAACACATCTGCATGCTGCAGCCACCACCATGTTTGAAGGTAGAGATGGTGTTGACTTGGTAAGTGTCTGCGTTTGATTTGCGCCAAACATATTTGGCTTTCAGGCCAAAGAGCTCAACTTTAGTCTCATCATATTACAAAATGTTCTTGCTGAAAGCTTCATGGTCTGTCACATGTCACTCCAGGCATGACTTAATGCTAGCCTTCCTCAGAAGTGCTTTCTATCTAGCCTTTCTTCCAAAGAGGCCAAATCTGTGAAGTGGTGGTTGATTGCTGGACAGTTTCTTGCTGTGAAATATTTTTTTAGACTTACCAGTGCTCCTAGAAAGGTTAAAAGCTGTGCCAAGCTTTTTATAACCTTCTCTGCCATTTTGCCTCCTAACAACTGCATCTTAAATGTCCACCTGACAGCATCTTCAGTTACGATTCCAGACCTCACAAAGTCAGTGATATTTATTCTGCAATCATGCAGTTGAACACAGGTGGGGTTGAAATCAAGTGGACTCTTTTAAAGTATTTAGTGTCTCTCAAAAATGCTATACACCTGGTCCAATTTAGGTTGTTAATAATTATCAGCAACATAATTTTCAGGTTTTTATTTTTAACATAATTCTGAAATAATAAAGGATGCATAAAAACTTTCTAAAGGCACTAGCCTATATGTACCTGTTTTTGTTTGTGTGTGTTTTATGCGCAAATATGCACTTGTGTGTCCATGCATGTGCCTATGTGTAGGTAGACATGCATGTGTGTATTTTTGTATGCATGCATGCGCCTGTTTGTGTATCTGTGTATGTACAGGCATATGCCCATGTGTGTGCCTGTGGGTGTGAGTGTGCATGTACATATATGCATGTGTACATTTGTGTGTTTGTGTGTGCATGCATGTGTGTATGTATACGTGCATGTGTGTTCGTATGTGCATGTGTCCCTGCATGTGCTTATGTGTGCATGAGTGTATGTACGCACATGCATGTGTCTGTTAATGTGTGCATGCATGTGTCTGTGTGTACATGTCTTTGTGCATACACAGAAATTCAGAGCTTGGGTTCCAGGGATGCAGTGTGCAGGGTATCCAGCCTTGCAGGTTCTGCTGCACCGCAGAGCAGATCAAGTTCTTTCAGCACTGGCTGTCAGATGAGAGTTAACGGCCGTCCTTCGATGTGGGGGACAGTTTGTGATACGCTGCGAGAAAAATGCAGATGGCTTTCTGTGGTAGAGAAGAGTGCACAGATCTGACGGCCTGTTCCAACCTCCCTAATTGGCTGTGTCTCTGCCAGGGGAATGGCATGTGTTTCTCACGCTAATGACCTTCCTCAACACCCCGTCCAAAAAAAATAAAATAATAATAATAAAATGGTAGAGGAATCAGAGCAGGCAGTTCTCATATCTGACATCAAGAACTTTCTCAGCTCTTCTCCTTTTCAGCAGCAAAGAAACCTGTTTGGTCCCTGCTGAGCACTGAACCTCTGGCTATCTGCATGGCATTGCTCATGATTAACTCTCCAGTTAATCATGAATTGGTTAGAAGCAACCAATCATACTTGGACTAGGGATGGGGTGGGTTGGGGGGGAGTTTTGTCACTTCCTATGGTCGGTTATGCAACTTACTCTTCAGAGCACCCACATCACCCTGTGGTCCAAGCAATGAATTGAACCTCATCGGATGCAACCACTTTGTAAAACTCCAGGTGATTGGCTCACTGAGATAGAGACGCATGTTCCCCAGCTTATGGAAAAACAGAATTATGCTCTTGTAGCGACTTTTAAATACGTGGTTGTGTACTGGACTCTTGTTGCAGAGGCACAGTTTTTCTGACTGTTGTATCCCCGTGTTGTGCTTTTCAATTGATTAATTAAACTTTAGAAACCTACAGTGGTTGTGATGTTTTTTCACTATAAATAACCCCGAAAGATTTTTTTTTAAAGAACAGCTGTGAAATTATAATTTCTGGTGAATTTTAAGGGGAAAATACTCTTCAGACTACTGATCAAAAACTCACAACATGAGGCTAGTTTAATCACCAAAGATGTTTACACACCTTGAACACACCTGGGACATAGGCCTATTTGTAAAAGCCAATAACTAAATGCTTTTAGACCACAGTTTCTATCTAATGATTAGCATTTCAAAGACCATATATATTTCATTACATAATGTAATGAACAGCTGGAAAAACAAAAAATATGTAGAAATTATTAAAATACCTATAAACCATGTAAGTACCTTTTAGTGTGTTTTCCATGAGTAGCCTAGCCTTATCAACAGTACAGAAGCGAACAACTATGCAGTAGGGAACAACATGCTTTTTAAAAATGCATGTTAAAAGACCCAATCATCACAAAGATATGATCTGATATGATTTGTAAGTGCATATGTGATACCCTCACAAATGTGTATTAACTTTTATTTTGAAAAGATATCCGCACTTTATTATTTAAAGTATTGACCAGTACTTTTATTATTTTTATTATTCCAATGCTCACAAGCTAAAATAATATTGGGTAGTAAGTCACTGCAGTTCACTTAGGATGGAGAGCGGAACCTTTGTGTGTCCAGCAGGTGTTGCCTGAGGCTCCTTTTTAAGGTTAGGGTGCAGCCCCCCTTCCTTCAGAAGGAAATTAGGAACGAAACTGAACAGGTTCACGTCTTCATTTCTGTGACTGTTATCTCTGTTTTTCAGGTCAGTACACCGTGAAAACCATATTATCTTAACTCTTAAGGTTTCATGTTTATGTGAAGAGACTGTAATGGGTGCTAATGACGAGTTTGAGTGTTTTATTTTGAGTTTAAGAAACGGTAAAAAGTCCGCGAATTTCAGTGCTGCTCATTGCATAATGGCGTGCTGCTCATGGCATAATGGCGTCTGCCTCGTGTAGTCCCTTTGAAGATGGCGTTCGCCTCGTTGTGTACTGAACACAGAAACATGATTGTTTACATTTATTCACGACATTTCTAATGTTGGTTACCTTAACACTTGACAGATACATGATTGGTGAAGGGTTTTATAAGAACTATCTATAGCTAGTTTCGTTTTATTTCATTACTTGGTGATGAACAAGCATCTACATTTATTATATTTTTCTATTGCTACTCTCTTCCTATTTTTGAGTATTTTGGTGCTTTATCTTGACTAATGGTTTTATTGCAAAAGTGCATTTGAAGCTATTGTGGTCGAGTGTATTTGAATATGCTCATCTTTTCCATTTTCTATTTTCTAATTAATATTCCCTATGTGATGATGATGTTGATATGTTTTGAAAAGACAATAGTCAACTACTTAAAATAGCTTTAAGCTGAAGAATGTGGCTTTAAGCTACCCTGTGGTTATGAATCTTGGTTTTATATCAGATGCAACCTAATGTTGAATCTATTGCAATTAATGGTAGCTATATGGGACCAGTACAAATACTGAATTCTGGCCTTTGAATGTATTTCATTGTGATGTGATGACTGAGGTTTAATGGGAATATTGAAGCCAAAGTATTATATTGTAAATGTGGATAGTGGAAATATGTAAATGTACTTTGAGGGACAGCAGATAGTACACGCAATTATACTCACCATACTCACTTGTAACACCAGACTGTAGACCTACACACTCATACATGCCATACCTACCTGACACACACACGTTTACCTGAAAAAGAACAAGGACTGTACACACACACATACTTACCTGAACAACATGCTCACCTCGAAGGTGCTATGGACTTTGAAAAGAGACATTATTGCAGTAGGGAAATGTTGGTTTATTGATTGATTTATTGTGATGTTTTATTGTTGTATTGTGAATAAATGCAGAAGGAAATTAGGAACGAAACTGAACAGGTTCACGTCTTCATTTCTGTGACTGTTATCTCTGTTTTTCAGAGACTGTGACCAGTGAGACACCGAACCAAAATTCAATATTGCTACAGTGGTACCCAACCTCGCTTGGGACCCGTAACAAATTGTGGGGGCTCGTCCGGGATCAGCGCCACCTATGGGCTGGAAGCTGATCTAGTGATACCAGAACCACGAGACCAAGGTGACACGACGTGACTGCAGACCAGGAGTCAGCCAGTGGGTGTCCATAGGGGGAGATAAGGAAGAAGATCTCCTCGCCAGGGAACCGCACTGCTGAGTTGGGAAGTCAAAGCACGCCAGTCGCCTAGGAGCAACGCTGCTGGTTCACCAAGCCAGCATTCACCACAACGAGACATCACCTTACCACCAGAGCAACGCACACCATGTCCCAGGTACGGAAGGAGCTGGTGTGGACCATCAAAAAGAAATTGTTTAAGCTCTCAAGCGCCAACATATACCAGGTTGCAAGGGACCTTGCATCTGACACCACAGAGATCGATCAGTTGAGCCCGACTGATGAGGAAGGATGCATGGACTATGTCATCTCCTACATACAGTCTGTCACCCTGCTGGAGAGTGAGGATGAAGGCTTGGGCAAACTGATGATGTTGAATGACGTGTTAGGAAAATTAATAATTGATGCAGAATTGCTAGTTGAGACGTCACATGTGGTACCCAGTACCAGTCCAACCCCTCCCCTTTCAGACCACACATCACCACCACCCCACCCCCAGATTGACAGCACCATGATGCCACCCCATCCCCATTCCAACCCCCCTGTCAATGTAAACCCCCAGCCAGTAGAGGAACTGAGAATGCTGTATGAAGAACTGGGTAAGAAACTGAGACATTGTGAAGCTGCAGCTACCTCCCCCGCCCTTACACACAACCACCAAGGTGGAACAGTGTCATACCCCCCTTCACAGAGCACACCGGAGAGAATGGTTCCCCTAAAAGACCTCCCCTATCTCCAGCGCAGAGAGTTTAAGGTACATGGCGGCCAAGTTGGGGACCAGAGCTCTGACATCAGCTACAATAGCATTAGTAAACAAATCGATGAGGGAGTCAAGGATGGCTTTGCAGATGCCGAGGTGGTCCGAGGCGTGCTGAGAATAATCAAACCAGGCACATTCAAGGACATGCTGTCAAACAAAGACGATTTGGCCGTCTCTGAACTCAAGGTCTTCCTCAGGTCCCATCTTGGAGAGAAGGCAACTACTGAGATGTTTCAGGAGTTAATGTGCGCCCGGCAAGCTGAACAAGAGTCACCTCAGCAGTTCCTGTACCGCATGATTGGACTCAAGCAGAGACTACTTTTCCAGTCAAAACAGACTAACACAGACATCTCTTATGATCCTAGGACCATCCAAGAGGTCTTCCTCCATTCAATCTATCAGGGCCTGGGAGCAAAACATGCAGACCTCTGACAGAGACTGAGACCCCTGGTCTCAAACAGCCAAGTCACTGATGAAGAAATTCTCGGCCAAATGACAAAAATGATCAGCGACGAGAATGAACATCAGCGCAGACTCGGCCAGCCTCCCCGCCAAAAGCCAACACACGCCCACAGTGCCAAAGTGGAAAAAGGAGATACACAGACTGATGACAAGCTAAGAAGCAACGCTGAAGACAACGAGAACCTCCAGACCATACAACAGCTCAGTGCACAGGTGGAGACCCTGACACAAATGGTGGCCACTCTAATGGAGCAACGGGTAAGCAACACCCAAATGGCCCACTCAATGTTGCCCCAATCCCCGTCACATTCCCCCTTTCAGTCATCTCCCAGTCACATCCCTCCCCAGCCATCGCCAGCCCAAACATTTACCCAGTCCCCATCACACCACCCCTTCCAGCCATCCCCTAATTACATCCCCCGATCCTCCTTCCAAGCGAGGGGAAGAGCAGCTCGTTGTCCAAATTGTACAGAACAGAACCTACAGGAGTGCAACCATTGCTTTGTGTGTGGAGGAACAGGACACCGGGCAGTGGGATGCTTGAAGCGAACCAGGTTTCAGGGAAACGAGAACCGGTCTCTGCCGAGGGACAGCCAGAGATCGGTGCACAACCCCAAACCACAGCCAAACCTAATCCTTACCTGCCAGAGTACCACCAGATGCCAAGCACCCCTAGTCGGAAAGAAAAAGCCAGCCGTGCATGAACGAGCGCCCATGGGCAGTATTACATCAAACTCTCCCCTCGAACTGGTGTGTATTGACTTCCTTCACCTAGAACCCTCCCGTGGTGGATGTGAGTACATTCTCGTAGTAATAGATCATTTCACCAGGTTTGCGCAAGCCTACCCCACCCGTAACAAAGCTGGCAAGACAGCAGCCGACAGGCTGTTCAATGACTTTATCCCCAAGTTTGGTTACATGACTAAGCTCCACCATGACCAAGGCCGGGAGTTTGAGAACGAGTTGTTCAAGTCACTGAGACAGTTAGCCGGCGTTGGCCACTCCAGAACCTCCCCCTATCACCCCCAAGGTAACCCTGTTGAGAGACTAAACCGCACACTGTTACAGATGCTCAGGACCCTGGGAGAGAAAGAAAAGGAGAATTGGAAAGACCACCTGCACCATGTGGTCCATGCATATAATTGCACAAAGCATGAAGCCACCGGCTTTTCTCCTTATTACTTGCTATATGGCCATCATCCACGTCTACCTGTCGACCTTCTCTTTGGCCTCATAGCAGATGAAGAAGATGTGACCCACAGAGGATATGCTGAGAAGTGGGCAGGAAGAATGATCGAGGCGTATCGGATAGCCAATGCAAACAGCCAGCAGTCCAGCTCTAAGGGAAAGAAGTACTATGACAAGAGGAGCAGGGGTGTGACTCTTCAACCTGGAGACAGAGTCCTCGTGCGTAACCTCAGTGAGAGAGGTGGTCCTGGTAAGCTTAGACCCTACTGGGAGCAGACCATCTACATCGTGGAAGAGCAGGTCGGAGACAATCCTGTCTACAAAGTGACCCCTGAGACAGGAGGCCGCCCCACTCGCACCCTGCATAGGAACCTGCTGCTGCAAGTGAATGACCTGCCAGTAGAGCCACCACCAAGTCCAATTCCCAACACACGTGAGTCACACAAGAGAGCTAAGAAGCACTCACAACCCCTAAAACCCACAGAACAGACACAGAGCCCGGACACAAGTGACTCTGAAGAAGAGGAAGGCGTGTATCGTTACTGGCTGAGGGTACCTGTGGAAAATCCCAGGACTGACCGTAACGTACCAGATCAAAATGTAACCCATGAGCCACAAAGAAATTATGAACAGAGTGGAACCCATCGTGAACAGAGTGGAACCCGCCAGGAAGAGACAGTCCATGCTGAACTTGAACAAGAGAGAGAAAGTGTCATGGAAGAGGAACCGGAAGTAGACAGTGAGACTGAACATGACATGGATCAGCCTCACCCCAACGATGACCAGGAGATGCCTGAAATAGTCTGCTTGGAGGAAAACATCCCAGAGCCTCAGCCTGAATGTCACGTCCCTCTAAGGCAGTCCACCAGGGTGAGACGGCCTGGCTATGTGTTCACGTATCCATCCCTTGGCCAACCAGCCTACCAGCCCCATCCCACTGTGAATGCAGTTGGAATCCATCCGATGCAGTGGAACCAGCTGTGCTACCCCCATCCCTATCCCCTTTCCTTTCAGCCCACAATGCCCCCAACCATCACCCCATACCCATTCGCACCCACTACATACCCAATTCATTGCTACTGAACTGAACTGAAACACAGCAAAGACTGAACACATTCACATACACAAACACACTCGCGCACGGAAAAAAAGTCCCACGACTATATGCACATTAAGGACATTCGATACCTGCCTTGGGAATGCTTTATTGTGTTCTTTTCTTTTTTGTCTTTTACTAAGTATAGATTGTTCAGAGTGAAATTGTTGTTGCAGAGTTTGAATTTTGGGGTTTTCTATTATTAAGGTCAAGTGTCAGGAGCCACTTTTGTTTGTCAGGGAGTGTGTGATACCCTCACAAATGTGTATTAACTTTTATTTTGAAAAGATATCCGCACTTTATTATTTAAAGTTTTGACCAGTACTTTTATTATTTTTATTATTCCAATGCTCACAAGCTAAAATAATATTGGGTAGTAAGTCACTGCAGTTCACTTAGGATGGAGAGCGGAACCTTTGTGTGTCCAGCAGGTGTTGCCTGAGGCTCCTTTTTAAGGTTAGGGTGCAGCCCCCCTTCCTTCAGAAGGAAATTAGGAACGAAACTGAACAGGTTCACGTCTTCATTTCTGTGACTGTTATCTCTGTTTTTCAGGTCAGTACACCGTGAAAACCATATTATCTTAACTCTTAAGGTTTCATGTTTATGTGAAGAGACTGTAATGGGTGCTAATGACGAGTTTGAGTGTTTTATTTTGAGTTTAAGAAACGGTAAAAAGTCCGCGAATTTCAGTGCTGCTCATTGCATAATGGCGTGCTGCTCATGGCATAATGGCGTCTGCCTCGTGTAGTCCCTTTGAAGATGGCGTTCGCCTCGTTGTGTACTGAACACAGAAACATGATTGTTTACATTTATTCACGACATTTCTAATGTTGGTTACCTTAACACTTGACAGATACATGATTGGTGAAGGGTTTTATAAGAACTATCTATAGCTAGTTTCGTTTTATTTCATTACTTGGTGATGAACAAGCATCTACATTTATTATATTTTTCTATTGCTACTCTCTTCCTATTTTTGAGTATTTTGGTGCTTTATCTTGACTAATGGTTTTATTGCAAAAGTGCATTTGAAGCTATTGTGGTCGAGTGTATTTGAATATGCTCATCTTTTCCATTTTCTATTTTCTAATTAATATTCCCTATGTGATGATGATGTTGATATGTTTTGAAAAGACAATAGTCAACTACTTAAAATAGCTTTAAGCTGAAGAATGTGGCTTTAAGCTACCCTGTGGTTATGAATCTTGGTTTTATATCAGATGCAACCTAATGTTGAATCTATTGCAATTAATGGTAGCTATATGGGACCAGTACAAATACTGAATTCTGGCCTTTGAATGTATTTCATTGTGATGTGATGACTGAGGTTTAATGGGAATATTGAAGCCAAAGTATTATATTGTAAATGTGGATAGTGGAAATATGTAAATCTACTTTGAGGGACAGCAGATAGTACACGCAATTATACTCACCATACTCACTTGTAACACCAGACTGTAGACCTACACACTCATACATGCCAAACCTACCTGACACACACACGTTTACCTGAAAAAGAACAAGGACTGTACACACACACATACTTACCTGAACAACATGCTCACCTCGAAGGTGCTATGGACTTTGAAAAGAGACATTATTGCAGTAGGGAAATGTTGGTTTATTGATTGATTTATTGTGATGTTTTATTGTTGTATTGTGAATAAATGCAGAAGGAAATTAGGAACGAAACTGAACAGGTTCACGTCTTCATTTCTGTGACTGTTATCTCTGTTTTTCAGAGACTGTGACCAGTGAGACACCGAACCAAAATTCAATATTGCTACAGTGGTACCCGACCTCGCTTGGGACCCGTAACACATAGAGCCTAGTTTGTTTATACCGCAATGCTGTTCGCTAACCAGAACTCGCAGGACGGATAGCGGGACAATGTTCCGATGGGTTGGTTGAAACACCCTAGCTTTCTCTCCACATAATAACAATTTTGACTGTTTGATCCTTACCGTGGCAGCCCGCCACTAACACGTGTGTTAGCTAGCTAGTAGGTTCGCTAGCAGTGTATATGAAAAGCTAGCTAATGTTTACTAACATTAGCTAACTAGTGTTAACTTATTAGACGTATTGCTGGTTACTCAACCAACGTCAACAAACAATTTTAGAAAACGTAGCTATTTATAATAGGGGGCTTGACAGGAACAGGCAGGACAGGAACAGGCTGGACAGGCAGAAGAACAGGAACTGGACGGGTACACAGAACTGGACACAGAAACTCGGAACAGAAAAGGAGCAGGCATGACTCAGACGCTGGGAAGATTGCGACAAGCACGAATGCAGGGCACAAGACAATCTGGCAGAAAACACAGAAGCAGAGGAGACTAAATACCAAACTAACAAAGAAACAACAAGGAACAGGTGCGACGAAACAAATGAGAAAACACAATTCAGGTGCGGGGAAGTGGAGACACAAAATGAAGGGAGAGAGGGAAAACACGGAATGGACTGCCAGATAGAAAATACATATAAACGGAAAAAACAGACGTAGACTTACGACATGGAGGCACGGGACGTGACAGGCAGGTTTTCAGTGCGTGGGGTTGGCTGGGTTCCGATTTACATCAATAAAGCCCAGTAAAATCCTTTCAACTTTTAATATTTTATGATACTCTTGCCACTTTTGCACGGGCAAGATAAATTGGAAATGGTTGTTCCAAAGCATTGCACCTTCCCATGAAAAAGCCTCTTAATTTTTTGGAAATGGATTACTGGAGGCCCACGGACACTGCAATATTGCAATAACCACAAAAGTTAATATTTCTAGTGTCCATTTTCATGAGGAAGACTTTACCAACTATCATCAGAAACAGTGTTACTTTTCTGAAAAGCTAAAGCTGGTAGATGGTGTAATGCCTTTCCCCCCATCCCCTCCCAACTGTTGCTGCTAGCGACACTTCCAGTTTTCCTGGTCACTGCAGAACAGTCGCGTGATGACAGGAAAGTAGATCTACCGTTAGTTAGCATTAATGATTTATATGCAGTATCAGAGATATGATATGCCAAATCAAAGCCTTTCTTTATTCTGGTGTACTGTCTGGAGTTTGAGACTACTGCCGAGTCTACTGTTAGCGTACAGTAGCTCAGTGTTACAACATTATTGCACATTGAATCATCTGCAGGTTTAACTATACGATGGTAAAGCCTAGCTTGCTAGCTTATATTATTTCTTTCTGGTAGTCTAATGTTAGTTGGTGTTATGGTAGTAAATCATAGTTGTTTCAAACTAAGCAAGTAAACATCTGATGCTATGATCATACAGCCACATAATCCACTACCTGTGCACAAAATTGTTAAGGTTTATGTTGGATGCCAGAAGAACATCACAGTGACAGTTGCCACATAAGCACCTTAGTGTAGAGACATAGATACAAGTTGCAGTGCATAAAAAAATCGACGGATACAATAGAACACAAATGGCACACCTTACGTTACCGTAATTACTGGAAAACGCTAACGCACTGGCAGTAGTCTTAACTTACATGTAGACCGACCTGCGTTAGCTAGTTTGTAGCACCTGACCAATGCATAAAAGGATAAACTCGCCATTCTGAAACCTGAAAGCCAGAGCGTTGATTCATTATGGTGTCATCTGGCTCTTCAATGTCAAGTTCCTCCGGTTCATATAGTAAGGCTATATAACACCGATGTTTCCACTGTATGCCATTTTTGTAAGGGTAAAAAACCAGCTCTAACCAAGCTGCGAGGAATACGACATCTTACGGACATTAATATTAATGAGTGCAGCCAGGATACACACCCACCCTGTCCTCATCTGCTGAACAGGTCATGATAATCGGGTTTGATTCCCATAAGGCACAAGGCCACCTTGTCCTTCAGTAAGGTACTCACCATGGTACCTTCAGTGATGTATAAATGAGCCATTTTCCAAGCCTAAGCTGTGCACACTTGCCCCTTGGATAAGGTGTCCTACCATTTAAATGAATATTGTAATGGAATATCTTAAGAGTCTGAGGAAAGAGGAATCTTGTGCATTGAAAAGAGGAGAAAATCAATTTCTGTGAAAAGAACGGTTTCCTGCTCTTTCCCATCAGAGTCTTTGTGTCTCTGAGGCAGAAAGAAGGGAAAAAAACGAAACATCGTTCACATAAGAAAGAGATAATTAATCCACAGAGAAAGAAATACTCTGAAATGAGCAAGCACTGAATGTACGCGGGTCTACTGCGCATCTATACATGTGTGTTTTCACAGGGACATTGACTGAGCACACGTGCACATGCATGTTTCCAACACCCGATACCCCACTTCAATAAATCCACCCCGATCACATAATAGCCCATGTTAATGCAGACATTCCTACAAATTTAACACACTTATTACAAATTTACCAACTGGTCTGTTAGCCATTACTGGTTTTCATTACCTTCATAAAGATCCATAATGCTAATTGTAGTTAATGAATTTTTTTTCTGGTGACTCTTTGAGATACTGGCTGAACATTCATGAATATATTTGCCTAGGAAAATGGGACACTTCACTGGCTTGAATGTGATTATTAATTTGGGCTCATTTTCTAATTTGGGTTATGTAACTTTATGTAAAGTTTTTGATTGGATGCTGATGATTATCCTCATATGACTATGTGATTTATTGTTGTCCTCTGTAGGGAACATGACTACCTGGTCTTAATCTCAAGAACCATATTATTCTACTTATACATATATACATATTATGATATTATGCTGAAACGTACACTACAAGGGACATTCAATAAGAATAAAATGACTAGTATTTCTTAAAGTATTCTCACTGCTACATATTTTGTCATCCAAGACACTTGTATTATATCAAAGATTTTAAAATACATAAACAATAAATAGACATTTTTACAGGGACATATAATGCACAAAAATATGTGTCATACATTAATTAGTGATACGCTATTAAGTTATTAGTCTTTCCATGCCACTGTCACCTTTGGGTGGCTTTGTAGGGGTTCAGGCTGGTTATACTGTGATGCTTTTGTTGTGACAAGTTATTTATAAAATGTGGTCAATGAATACAATTTGATTGATTGATTGATTGATTGAGTGATTGATCGATTGCAATATGTATGCACCAGTGCTAAAACCACTTGAGCTGCAATTCCTATACAGGCATAAAATGTGAATAACATTAATACCCTGAATCCTTGTGGCAGGCAAACCTTCAGATACGGGATGGGCAAATGTCTGCAGACATTAATTGCTTCTGGGGATAATCAATTTTCCATTAGCCCATTCAGGCAATCTGTATAATCATCCTGTTTACAAAGGATTTGATCGAGTCTAGAATGCAAAAAAAAAGGAAAAGTGAGGGTCAAATTGCTCTGAACAAAACACTAAATGGCACTTTAGGCCTTCCCAAGGCCTCACAACCCTCTGCTGCTCTGCTAACAGCTATGTGCTTAGACTGAATAACACTTTTTCAATCCATTTCATTACATGAGGTTATTTTTAACTGCTTGTAAAGACGGGCCGACAGACAGACAGACAGACAGACAGACAGACAGACAGATAGATAGATAGATAGATAGATAGAGTGACTGTAGTTGGTTTTAAAACTCCTGTCAATGATTAGGCATGCAGAAATTCTCTGTATCCCCAGACAAAGTAGGACATGCAACCAGCCATGGAAATATGATGACGTTCAGTATATGGAAATATGATGACGTTCAGTATATGGAAATCTAATGACGGAAATGGAAATATGATGTCTCATGCACTGAACATAACATTTGTCAAGAATACCAAGTTAGAAAGTGACTTAATAGTGACACCTAACTTAAATATGTGCATTAGCATATGATGCATAATTCATAAAATAAAAAGTAAATGAATTATAGTAAGTGATAAGTTCTTTCTGTAATAAAATAAGCCCCCGTTGTTTTATTGATGAGAAAGGCCGCCGTTAGCATTGTGAGTTAAATGAGGAAAATGATTACCTCCCACCACACCTGTATAGCTCTGTGTGAATGTCTGCCCCTACCTTTAACCTTTAAGCTTTTTTCAGAGGGTCCATGCTGTTATTGTGTGTGCCATTAGTCTATTTTCATTGTGTCTGCCAAAGGAAAAATGAGGCCCCAGGGATGGTAAAGTAGACATGAAACACTATGACACTGTTGGGGTGATTGAGATGCAAATTAATAAAATAAATATATAACAAAAAATTAACAGGGTAGTGGTTAAGAATATTGCAGTAGTGGTTTTGGTAACTGTCTTTGTAACCTGATGGTTGTCTGTTTCCTCATATGGATATTCATTACAAATACATCCAGGATCACCCAGTGAATCAATCAAATATTCAGTGTATAATAGAATCACTGCTGAAAAAACAGTGACACTGGGAGCAGGTTTCAGCTGTAATGTTTTTGGCTGCGGGTTGCAGAACAGTGCCTCCGGAGGCATAACAGGACACTGCAGAAACTAGGGTGGGGGAAAAACCTGTACTTATGAAGAATGACAGCTTAGCTTTTCATGCACTTAAATTGCTATGTATATGGAATAAGTGTTGAACTGAAAAATAAAAAAAGATAATAACAATCGTGGGTTGTTCCATAAAGAAAGCCCCTCAACAGTGCATATTGAGTATGATGAGTTCAGCATCCTGGGCCCCTCCAGGATGAAGCCAAAAATGCCCATGATGAGTGAGGGATGAACGGAAAGTGGTTGGGCGGTTGCGGACTCCCTTCAGTGCTTCTCTTCGTCAGACTGATGGCTTGGCCCACCTGCTTTGGGTACAAACACATTTAACTTAAAAATGTGCATCTGAACCAACATGCGGCGATTGGTTTTACTGATTTGCTAACCAAGATGTGGTACATTGGTATGAGACACACAAAGACACACACACACACACACACACACACACACACAAATGTGCACTCAACTGTTTTTGATTTTCTATTTATAGTCATTTATATATTCTGTGTTCTGTATTTGTACTGTTTTTGTATTTCCAGAAGTGTCACATCCCAAAATCAGATATGAATGCAGATGTTGAAAGGAGTCTTGAACCTGACAGGGTAGAAAGCGGGAAAACTCACTTTTCCACTGACAGGACAAGGCACGTAAGAATTGTAATGTGCTCTCAGGTTCACTGCTGACTGTCTCTCCCCCCTCCTCTCTTCCTGCAGTGGTACGATCCTAACCTCCACTTGTGGTGTTAAACAGAGCAGCAGACTTCTGGGTGCTGCTCAGCTGCTCAGTTCATGGGTCATGGGTCAGGTCTGCTCTGCGTACATGGGTTCACTTCTCAGAATCCGTCTCTGTCATTTTCTCAAAAATCAATCTGCCTGGTCTCTGCAGGGTGTCCACAACGCCCCAATACCCCCCCCCCACACACACACACACACACACACACAAACACACAATACCCTGTCTACTATCTCCTCCTAGTTCTGATGTATAATTCACAGACAAAGCCTGTCAATAGTGTGTGGGTGTTGTATAGCAGGCCATGCAATGTGTAGCAAATCCTGTTTAGATATTATTATTTTGCAGTAATTATTCAACTTTAGTTTATTTGTGTTGTGTTGTGTCGTGCTGCATCCAAACAAAACTGGCCTCCCTGCATTTGCCTCAAGGTACTTTTAAACCTCACCACCGCCACCCCCTCGTCAGTTTTATCTTCTTCTTTCAGCACTGAAACAAAACTGTCTCGTGTTCATCATCTTTCCATCGCAGACCAAGACTTCCCGCCCCTCACATCCAGCCTCGCCCCTCCCCTATAACCATCCCTTTAACACCCCACTGAGATGACAGATTTGCATTTTGATTAGATCTCACATAGAATAGAAATCAAACATGCACGGCATACATATCTAAACACAGTAGCAAGAAGACAGAAGCACAATAATTATGACAGCAAATTACTTTAAAGAGGAACCTGGATGTCTTGCATGCAACGTGCTGAATATTGTTTTCTCGCACTCGTTTTATTTCTGCACAATTTCTAACAGCACAGGCTTCCAGGCGGTTCAATGGTGTGTATGAGCGACTTCTGATATAATTTATAGAAGCTCTTAAAGCCTGCCCATCCTTCTGTGCCAGTTAGCTTTTTGCGACACATTTATTGTCGTGTCACTGATAGAGGGGAAGGACGATTGGCCGAACACGCTCTAAACAGATTGTGTCAATCATAAAAGCCAGGGGAAGGGAGTCCAAACTCAAGACACAAAGACAAAAGCTTGTGGGAGTTATTTATTGCTTGTATTAGTAACAGCCCTTTGAAGTCATGTCTGCTTCAAAGGATGGAGGGAGAGGGAGAAAAAAATAAGAAAGTGAGGAAAATAAAGCAAAGTTTCTTTTCCCATCTGAGGAGTGATGATTTCTGTTGCCTTAAGCTGGTCTTTAAGCTCCTCTTTTCTAGTGTTTCCGGATGCAGTTTGCTAAAGCTTTGTTTGCATCTTGTTCTTTTTTCTCCCATAGTTCTACCATAGGATCTATGGACCAGCTTTTGTGGATGCGGTCTACGGAGGAATACTACTGTGATTTAAAGAAAGTGTGTGTGGCCTTTGGGGGTGTGTGTTCTTGGGGGGTTCTGGGCCTCTGTGCCTCTCTCCTTCAGACTGGGGTCTGGCCACCTGCTCTGCCTGCACACAGATTTTACTTGAAGAAGCGCATCTGAACCAACGTGTGGTGCTTGGTTTAACTTGGTTTAAACGCAAACCAAGATGTGGTACATCGCAGTTAAGGTGAAGTAAATGTGTGGCTGCACACACAGACACACACACTAGTGATGTACAGTTCACCGAATTGTTCTTTTTGAACAACCCTTTATGCTGAGTCGTCTGAGCCGACTCGTCCTTACCCCGAGCTCTGTCTCTTAGCTCTGGATGATTGTGTGCTGCCTGCTTCCGGACCTTCCCCCGAGACACTCAGCAGTGGTTAATGCCTATGTTTAATGCACAGCGCGTACTTTCTGATTGCTTGTTAGAACCTAGGTTGAGCAGCGATTGATGTGCCCAACAAAATAGGTCACACAAATATATGTTGCACACACTTTTGTGAATTAGATCATCGTCCCAGCTCATTCCAAAGTACTTATGGCTACTGCAGTTAAAAGATATTTGCCTACAGTAGCCTACTACCCAACTCTGATCAGCACAAAATCTACTGGACTTCATTCCACTCAGAGCCCAATATCCCACGGCTCCAAGGTAGAGCGTATTTCTCAAACCAAAGTTCTTTCGAGTTTTAACAGAGAGTAAATGCTGTACACCATTAATAATTGGGTTTAGCCTACTCAGCGTAGATCGACCAGATACCCTATTGACAAAGGAATTACGTTATATCTAATGATATTCCGGGACGCCAACACGTTAATAGTCTACTGTTTATTATGAAATTAATGTGGCTGTTTGCAACCAAATTGCAGTATAAAACAGAATTAATATGCGATGGTGTTCAGCTAGGTTAGGCTACTAGAAATTACAGCAAATCGGCTACTTCTTATAGTGGTGCCATTTTTATCTATTTTAGAACTCTTGACCAACAACAACAGTGAACAGATAAATACAATTTTGTATAATATTATAAATAGCCTAATGGTTCAAATAAACAGATTTAAATATGGTGTCCAAATAAATCTTTACCTAATACTATTAGGTAAAGATTTATATAAAATTTATATAAAACTAATAAACAAAACAGGCTCCTGTACACACACACACACACACACACACACACACACATCACATAGCCTATCTGGCTTGTTCGTCAGAGTAGTATCTGATAAAAATAATATTTACAGTATATTTGCATAGACTAATAAACTAGCTCTATGCAAATATAACCATTCAATGTGTATTCTTAGTCTACAGTTAAGATCTAATGTTACAATCTATGATCGAGAGCAAGATTATTATATGTAACGTTAGGCTATAACGTTAAACTTCTGCTTGAATCACGGAGATGGGCAAGTCGTAAATAAATGTCAACTGGATGCGATTGCAAACTAGCTTGAAAAGTAAGGGAGAGTAAACAGTAAACGTTGAGAAAATTAGCCATGAGTGTCATTCAGATGATTTAGGTCTCAGAAAAATTAACTCAGAAAAAAGCCGAACTGCCCATCACTAACACACACGCACACACACACACACACACACACACACACATACACACACACACACACATTCAAAAACATTAATTTCACCTGAGGGATGTTAATTCGAATCCCAGCTTGCACCATGTTGTTGAATCCAAGAGCAATACTATTTCACCCCAATCCTACCTGGAGGCCAGGACGGGGTCAGAACAAATAACCTTAATTCATTAAACTAGCATAATACAGATGAATTACATGGTAGATAGACTGTTCATGTAAAAATTGGTCATTGTACAATGCTGTGATACTGCACATGCAATGAATCATGACCGGAATATCTTGTAGATCCCACTTTAGCCTAATGAAGGCTTAGCAGCTACTTGACACTGTTCTGGAGGCGTTTCTCGAGCAGTGCACTGCCTGCGCTGTTTTGAGCAGTCGGGCTCTCACACGGCCACCCCATGACAAGCAGCATTATCTTGTTATTCTGAGCCCCCAAAACCTTCTGCCTACACTAATCTGGGGAATGGCTCCAAATCAATTGTGGGGCTCAGGTAAAAAAGCAGGGCTCAGTACAGGTATCTGTTTCCATTTGGGCCAAGTATTTTCATTTTATTTTTGTTGTTGTACAATTATTTAATCTTGTTTTTTGTCAGCCACTGTCACTTGGGGGATAATATACCTGCATCCACAATGACAGATGGAAAAGGCCTTCTCATCTCTCATCATCATCATCATCACCCTCACCATCATCATCATCAGTTTCTTCTCCATAATTCTATCCTATTGTTATTTTTTGTATGGAGGACCACAGAAGGCCAAATTCAAAACCTGGAACTTGGAGAGGGATAATGTTATATATTTTAATAAATTATATGGCTGTACAGTGCAAAAGGATTCAGTCACTGTTTGTCTTGGAACATTGTTTTATTACCTTCAAAACTCTGCCGGGAGGATCTTAAGACAGGGTTGCTTAGCAACAAGGACACAATGAGCAGCCAGAGGAATGTGTTAAGAGGAAGAACCATTTAAAACCTAACTGAAGAGAGAGGGGGGGGGGGGCGGGGGAACCCCTGGAACAGCAAATATGTAACAACCAAACTTAATAACAGGGAGATATTGAGAGTGTAGTTTAAACAAAACAACAGTTAACAAAAAAACAAAAAAAAACAATCTTTGCATCACTGTTACTGTGAGCTCAGCCTGTGTGCCTGTGGGCCAAGCAAAGCAGACTCACTGAGAAATAAATATTAAAGAGACCCCATCTGACAGATTGCTTTTCAGGAACATTTGCGGAATACTTTTTTTTTTCAAATCTGGGACCAAGAAGAACTGCACTTGCTTGAGTACTTGCTTCCAATATTTGCAATGATTACTTTTTTATATAACACAGTCCACACACTCTATGACCCCACGGCAATTCATACAGCTTGCATTTTACATATTATGATATCTGCAGCTGGACGTTTTAAAGGAAGCAGATCAGGGTAACCCAGGGTAATGCAGACATGACAACCGGCTTCTGAAAGGACTCGAACCGGCAACATCCTGCTTGCAAACTTGCCTAACATCTGCACCACATTGCCACCTGCTGTTGGCAGTTTCCAAATATACAAATCTAGATTACAAGCTATGAGTCTTTGGGCATAGCATACCATACTTTTTACATGCATACTTTTTTTGCATGGTCACAAACAGTGGCGCCGTGTGGGGGGAATTAGTATGATTCCTGAACTGACAGGTGCCCTCACATAAAAGTTCTGGGGCCAAATGTGAGACCTTTCCGTGGGGCCCAATCCCTGTCAGCACCACAGGTCACACAGAATGCAGTCCCACTCAGAATGGGTCTCATACAAATAACATAAAAATTCACAAGGCCAGGGCGTTCTGCCTGCAAGCTTAAACTTATGACTAAAATCTTTTAAATAATATTTCATAATTTTCACCCAGGTTTACAAATGGTCACATATAAATAAATAAATAAAAAAATTTATCACAAAATAAATGGAATTCCTAGAAACAGCGATAACGGTCCTGTTTTTCCATTTAGCAGCACAGCATTATGGTTTATTCATCGGTGGTATGGACCAACTTTATCAGTTGTTGAGTTATGAGACATTAACAGTGCACACAGCTTGGTGAGACTTTCAATGTGTGTGTGGGGGAAAAAAACAAAATGACTGAAGATGAACATACAAGATTGAAAACTGGGATATGAAAAAGAGCTGTAGGCCTCCGTCTAGGTCGAGGCCTTGTATGGGAAAGTTGCCTGTACTTTCACTGTATTGCCTTAAAAAAATTACAAAAGGGAACCCCCAAAACCTGGTCAGCTATTTCTTCTGACCCATGAGGGTTTATTAAGTGAACTAATGGGTATTATAACAATATTTGTCTGTTACTTATTTGTCTTTGAGTTTCTTAGACTTCTGCATCCTCCTGGGAGACAATCTTTCACTGACGTTTTATGATGCTACACTTATAAAAAAAATAGCCAAAAGGAAACATTTTGATTGATTAGTTTTGACATAAAAACTCCCAAAACAACATCTGTAAGTGTAAGAATGGAAAGTGATAAAGTGAAAAAGTTTTATCAGACATCAAAGTGAATGTTGATGCCTTGTGCTTATAGTAATCTCCTTTCTGAGTATTTCGAAATAAGCATACCTATGTGCTTATAGTATATCAACTCCTTGAGTTTTTGTCAATAAGTATATATCACAAATATCATATGTATAAACAGTGCCCTCCACTATTATTGGCACCCCTGGTGAAGATGAGTAAAAATGGTTATAAACAATTCACAGTTTGGTGAATTTGCTTAATCTCACACTGAAAAAATGAAAAAAAAATCCAACCTGTAATTGAAGTAAATTTATTATGGAAAAAAAAAATCCATCATCAAGAAATAATTATTTTTAACAAAACCACGTGTGCCACAATTATTGGCACCCCTGAATTTATATATAGAATAAAGTAATCCTTTTTAATATTTGGTCGCATATCCTTTGCATGCCATGACTTCCTGATGTCTGTGACCAGTCTCAGTCTCTTGATATTTTATTTTCTGGTACTCTTACAAGCGATAATATAATGTCTCTGCATTTGAATGTATCTCTATGGGAATTTGGGGGTGGGACTAGATTCAGATGTAAATTATGCTGGAACAGTATGGAATACATGGTAGGTAAAATGGCTGTAAGTCATCAAGGGTCTGAGGTATCAAACAAGCCTCAAACCATCACTCTGCTGCCAGATATGCAGTAGATATGGATGGATCACTTTAAGGGTTGTTTTTCCTGACAAATATTCCTATGAACTCTATGAAAAAATAAGTCAGGAGAAGAAACCCTTTAAGTTATCCATTCATATCTACTGTATTCCTGGTAGCAGAGTGATGATTTATGGCTTGTTTGATACATCAGATCCTTGATGACTTAGAGCCATTTAGCCAACCATGTGTTTCATACTGTTCCAGTGTCATTTACAGCTAAATCTAGTCCCATCCCCCAATTCCCATAGAGATCCATTCAAATGCAGAGACATTATAGTATCGCTTGTAAGAGTACCAGAAAATAAGATATCAAGAGTCTTTTGATATTGTTGGGTCACAGACATCAGGAAGTCATGACATGCAAAAGATATGCAACCAAATAAATAAGAAAAGATTACTTTATTCTATATATAAATGCAGGGGTGCCAATAATTGTGGCACACATGGTTTTGTTAAAAATAATTATTTCTTGATGATTTCTCATAATAAATTTACTTCAATTAAAGGTTGGATTTCTGTCATTTTTTCAGTGTGAGATTAAGCTAATTCACCAAACGGTAACTTTTTTATAACCCTTTTTACTCATCTTTACCAGGGTTGCCAATAATAGTGGAGGGCACTGTATATATATATATATATATATACAGTGAGCACCATAATTAATTGGACAGTGACACATTTTTTGTTATTGTATCCTTACAGAACCTAAATAACAAAAAATGTGTCACTGTCCAATGAATTATGGTGCTCACTGTATATATATATATATATATATATATATATATATATATATATATATATAACTATATATATAGTTTTTTGTAGCCATCCTTGGATGAAGTGCATTTTATGAGTAATGGAGCAGCATCGCAGTGTATGAACTGGGTTAACAACCAGAACAACAGGGGTTTGATTCCCAAGTGGGCCATTTCTGAGTGAGGCACATTAATGCCTAGCAGTATAAATGGATAAAGCATTAGCTGTAAGTATGTACTGTGGGTATGTAAGTTGTTCCAGATAAGGGTGTCTGCTAAGTGGATGGAAAAATTCAAGGAAACGGGGACACGCGGCACTCTATACATCTATCGCGAGCCACTGAGGAAAATTTCCACACACACACACACAGAGTACTCTGATTAAGAATTTGTGTGCATTTTATGGTACATTGCTTCAATAAAAGGTATCAATTATTGAACTGTAATTAAGCTCACAGCTGAATTTAGAAAACAATACAGTAATAAAACTTACTTTGAAAATGACCTTCAACTGAACCTAACTTAGCCTCCTTGTGGATAAAAAAAGCCTACTTACTTCAAAGTGTAATCATCTACATGTAGTTTTCTGTTCCACTATGTAAAAACACATGCACAGAAAATAATTCAACATTTCTTAGAAAACAGCAGGAGCCTGGAAGTTTTCCTCTTAGTATTCACATTTATGTCTGCTTCCCTCCCTTGCTATTTCACCTGAGCACCCCTCCTTCACAAGGAACATGTAAACTCGATTAGGAGCATCTTGTAGGTGCATATAAATCACTCTCCCTGATTTCTTTACAGGTTATCGAGCTTCTAAGAATTCAGTTTAAAATGCTTGACGCTTCACTCAGTGTTTGTCTGGAATAATCTGGAAGAGTGGCATCCTCATCGAGGGAACAGACTGCTCAGGTGAAATCCGAAAGAGAGCCACTAACCCGAGGTGTGTAAGATCCTTATGCACCAAGAGATCAGTGCAGAAATATCTCTGCGCTGATGCATAAAGTTTTCACAATGTTTCCGCCATATTGCATGAGGCTGGCCAGATACACCAGAAGCCAAGCCAACATTAAACATTAGCTTCACAATTAATATATGCCATGAAAGTGCTTTCTTCACTGCGGTTGCTGGAGATACATATACCTATACATATATTTATACATATACATTCTAAATGGTTACTTGCTTTACCCCCACTACACTCACTGTAACAATTAATTTGCAAGTGATTTAGCATTTTAGCAATTTAACACTGTAAGTTTGCTTGTTTTATTTTGTGTTCAGTAAATACTACTATTGCATTGTAGAAGTTAGACAGCTAGCAATATTAACAAAGTTAAAGTCCAGTTTTGGCCAACATGATCCTGCCATCATTTTCCTAGATGTTGAGAAATAGTACCTCCCTTATGTGAAAAATAGGTGAAATGAACAGCATGTGTTGTATGTGAGTTTAGCACAGTTCATTAGGTTAGGCTCTTCCTAAAAAAGCGCCATCGCATTTGGTCTGTGTGCCACCAGTTGGCTGTTGCTACATGCTTTTCTACGTTGTGCTGTATTACACCGAAACAACCCTTCATTGCAACAACATTGTGGAAATGTTATGTGTGAAGGGTGGTGTATGCATGCGTTGGAGGGTCACCCAGTGCAATCCCAATGACAATGACTGTTTATTACAGACTGATTTTGAACGGGAAGGTTTTGAAATGAAGATGCAGAAGTGCCAAGGAGAGTGGTTTGCTGGCATCATACCAAATAGTTAATCATAATTATACAAAAAATTACAAGCTAATTGTTATTGGTGAAATAGAAAATGGGACAAAAAAATGTCAGGTTGGCTGGCAGGAGACTGGGAGGTGGGGGGCAGGGGTCAGGGAGATTACTTTTCTGTTTAACCCAATTGGTCTACCTCACCACTCACCTTTCTTTCTGTTGTTCATCCCGCTGGGTTACATGTGCCGCTGTTTCACCGAATCATTGTAACCTCTGTCTACTTTCCTGCCAATTATTCCGTTTGACACCCCCTTACCCCCCCCAACCCTGCGGTGCACACTGGTGGGTGTTACAGGAATTCACAAAGGTAATTAAGCCACCAACACAGCCACCCCGCCTACCCACCCTCCCCCCCCCCTCCCACACACACTAGCTCAAAAACCCATCCCTGCTCGAAACGGTAGCGAAAATGACATGAAAATTAAGCCCAAACAGCACCGTGGGCCATCCCACCCTGGAGAACCAAGGTTGGGAACATCCATGGCCAGAAGAGGCCACAGCCATTCTCTGTTTCTGAAGCCGCAAGTGATACCAGATGTATGCCTGCGAGGGTCGTGGGTGTAGGGGTGGGGGGTGGGGAGATGGAGAGAGTGAAAAAATAAAAAAAATGAAAGGCTTCTTGTACAGTTAATTAGTGCATGGGGACAACACAGTCCCCAAAACATAGAGATTAAACATGAATTTTCCCCAAGGCTGTTTGGCCCTTTACGAACCATGGGGGGGGGGGGCATTAGATCATTTCAGGATGATTCACACACTAGCCGCTTGCCACTCAGAGAACAAATCAAGAAAGGCAAAAATTCCAATACGACTGGTGTCATCCCCATCCAGAACTGACATGATTTCTTTGCCTTGTCCATGACCAATGTGTTCCGCCCAAGGCCCAGAGGGGCCTGTGCATAACTTCAAACACAAGCGATTATGAATCCCTCTCATAATAACAAATGAATATGCTTTCCTGATTCAATAAGCACAACATTTTGCGGAGAGTCATTCTGAAGCAGCGGTTTAAATTATGTACAAATTAGAAATGTAATTTACTCTGCAAGATGCCGTGCGATTCCCACTTGTAACAGATAATGGGTTGTGTATATCATTTAATCAATTTATCCCAATGCCAAACCAAGATCAGTCTCCTCCAGGACCAGAGCCTGGTTACAGAGCCATCTTCAGGCCCACTGTTTATACGGGGTACTGGAGCCCATTCTTAAGAAACGGTGAGAAACATTGTGATATGATCACGGTAAATGTGCAGAGAGCTTTGACTTAACCTCCCGAGACCCGGCAGAAAAAAATATTAAAATTTTTTGACATAATGCAAGTGTCTTAGGGAAAGAAAACATGTTGGGATGAAAATATGTCCCTTGTCCCCTTGTAATGTTTCAGAACAGGACAATACATGGTTTTACAATACATGTGTCCTACAGGGGAACAAAAACAAATTGCCGGGTCTTAGGAGGCTAATCAAGGTGACCAACATATTTGGATTCATTAGAGTGCACACATGTTAGCATGAGGCGTCTACCAAGCTCAAGAGCACCACAGCTTTTCTTTCTACTGAATCTGACGCTTGGTTCGGTTTGGCGTGTGGTCAGATGGCTTGACCGCATCTCAAGGGAGGGAGTGCATCACTGAGGTAGTGCTCAGCTTACAGACAGCCCCTGTTGTTCTATGACGATGCTCATCACCATTGAAGACCCAACAGTGACAACCTTTGGATCATCACTGGGCTTTAGCCATTGCTTATATATCTATATGCAAACACCATCGTCCAGACACTTTCATCACTGTTTTTACATGTCACCATTTAGCAGATAACCTTGTCCAGAGGGACCTTATACAGATTGTGTTATTTTACATAGAATCCATTTATAAAGCTGGATATTTTACAGAGGCAGTTCAGGTTAAGTACCTCACTCAAGGGTGCAATGGCAGCGGCCCCGCTGGGAATCAAACCCACAACCTTTTTAGTTACAAGCCCAGTTTCTTAACCATTATGCAAAAAAATGTACTGCAGCAGTTTGGGGTTAAGAGCCTTTCTCAAGGGTATAAGTTCTGTACTCCATCTGAGATATGAACTTGCAGCCCCCTATTTAAGAGCCCTGCTCCAGGAACACTGTGCCACTCTACCGCCCTCCAGACATACGCCCAGATTAGACGATGCCGCTGCCGGTTTTATCGAAGACAGTGACATAGTCTGCCCCTCACAGGAACGCAGAGCCTCGGCGCCCCGCCAGAAGACCGCAGCAACACAGCCGTAGGCTGTAGTCTGTCCGTGTGGACAGAAAAACCTGAAAGGGTAAGAAATTAAAGACAGAATGTAGGCTCGGATCCCTCATGGGGTGTTGCCGAAGTAGCGAACCTCAATCGCCTCAGTAAAATGTTCAGTTATGTGCAGAGCACTGCTTTAGAATGTATGTGTCACCTTAGTTACTTCTGCTACACAGACAAATACCATCATAATGATGCCTCACATGCACACACACTCACACAAAAACTTAAAATTCAAAGGAAATATAGCCACTGGCAACAAGCAGACAAACAGCAGGCAAAAATGCACACATAAAAACAAAAAAAAGCCTTATGGAAGGGGTAATAACATCTTAATAACATTTGTGTCATTGTGTCAACTGCTGTAGAAAGATAGAGAATTGCTGTATAAAAATAGATAAGTGCTATATAAAGATAGATTGATAGGTGTTCCACCATGCTTATGAAGGTTTCATGGAGCTGTATAAGGCATCAAAAGCTGTACATTATATAATGTGTAACCAGGTTATGAATAGCGCATAATGTGCAATTATGTTATATTAGGCCTATTTTATTTGTGATTAATATGGTTTATTGTGTTTGTTGTCATAATATTGGAAACCATGAAAAGTGTTGCACAAGCAAACAATGAATTGATTTGCTGTTTTGTGGGATCCATTATATTTGATTTCACACTCGGTTCATAAAAAATTATTCCAATTTTTTATTTTTTCTTACTGTGCCAGCCCTATTTTTTTATGTTGAAATTGTACGATTGTGTCTAATATATATATATATATGTTAAAAATGCTATCATTGGAAGTAATCCACTGCTTTGGAGCACTAGAAGAAGAGTATTTAAGAAGATTATTCTTTTAACTGCAGTTTTTTACTTTAACCAGTTCCAATAACGATTCACTCATTTGTTTTTGTTCTAGGCTTATGAAATGTTTTTCTCCACTCAAACAGTCACAGTATTTTATTTTTTTATTTTATTATTATTATTATTTGTACTGTCCTGACAACATGTTTTCATATAATTCATTGTAAACAGAAAATAAATTATTATTGTAAATGTGTGCATGTGTATGTGTGTATGTGGTAGTGTGGTGTTGGATAATCTAAACTGCATGTATGAAATGTATGATTTGGTTTCGATCATGACTTAATACACCATATGCTCCATACAATTAAGCTGTCCATGGATAACTCTTCTCTAATTTGTTAAAAGTTCAATGTAGCGTAAAATCTGGGCCAGGTCACTCCCCTGTGTTTAATCTGATATTCAGAAATCCGTGTTAGCCATGGCGACTAATTACCATGCGCTATCCAGATGAGGGTGTATGCTTCATAACACCTTAAACTTTCCAGCCCATTTCAGCCCAGCACTTTATAATTAGACTGTAGAGAGATATGGGAGAGAGAGAGAGAGTGAAGAGAAAAAAGAGAAGATACAAAATGGGACTCATATAATAGACGGATGTAAGAAGGGGACCTCCCTTGACAGTGTACAGACAGGTCCCAGATGTTTGGGGGGAAGGCGCGGGGATTGAAGGGACTGCAATCATAATACCACTGTGCCGGACCCGAGCAAGGTCACCGCACACATCTGTACAGAATTACTCAAGGCAGCTGGAAAGCGTTTTATGAACAAGCAGGTCGAGCGTGTGCAGGTGTCCCTCCTGTCCTCTGGAAAGAAGGGTTCCTGCCCTGCGTGGATACCGTGGGCTGTGGAGTAAATTCACCTGTTTCCTCTTGGCAGCCACTAATGAAACCTATCATGATTCATCCTGGTCAGCACCTGCATTTGAGGTCTAGGCTCTGTTAAGCTCAAAGCCCATCTCCTGACCAGCCAAGCCAAACACTTATGTTCGTCAGAATCACCACACACGGCCACCGTTGTTCAGTGCCAGAGAGCTGGAGAATCACCACACTCTGCCTGCATTGGCCACAGCCAGGGGGCTGCGCCCTTGAAACAAACTTTAATAAAACCTCATCTTGCTTCCTCACCAGCTCCACAGAACTGCTAACAAAGAAAAGTGAAATGGTAAAAAAAAGCCTTCATTATCTGGCTGCTGTATTGATATTCAATCACCAATAAGCAGAATAGCAGAATAATTGTCTATATACTATATGACTATATTTTCTTCCATGGAAGCAATTCTTCGTGGCAGATCCTCCCTAAAATATTCCCCCATTGAACAATGAACTGCATTCTTTAGAAGAAGGAAACAAAAAACAGCTTTTCAAATTGTCTTTGTTTGACTCCCTACTTTAGTTCTCTTCTGTTTGCTTCTGTGTTGTGTTTTATGCCAAAAACCATGCTAGATTAAAAATAAAGCACTGTTGTGAAGTTGCTCCCAGATATGGAATATTTTGTCCTTGTTTCAAAGTGAAATTCTGTGACTTTGTGCCTTAGACTGCCTTCCGTATCTGCCTCTTCTGTTCCATGTTCTAATTTTAACAGCAGCAAATGTTTTTCTCCCCTGAAAAAGAAAATTAAATGATTAAACTGCAAAACACACAAACACAGAAGGAAACTGCCACAAAGATTGTGCGGTCACAGCATGTCCCTGTTTTATTTTGCACATTTACCTTGGGACTGACCTTGAAAACACAATTTGGGTAAATGACATCCCTAATTCAATGTGAAGAAGAAGAGACTTCTGAAAGCCATGCAGTATGAAATTCACACTATGAATCCTGATTTAATTTTAGTCTGACTGGTCTCTCTCTCTCTCTCTCTCTCTCTCTCTCTCTCTTTCTCTCTCTTTCTCTCTCTCTTTCTACACTTGCCACAATTTGTTTTTATTTTGTTTGTCATACACAGCTCATAATGAAAAAACCCAGTCATAAGTAATTCAAAGACATTCATTGTTCAAGTGGAACTACATGCATATACGGGAGAAAATATTTTTATATACCTGTTCATAGGCACATACTGAGATTAGTATGTATATCAAATTAATGATGGACCAAGCTACAACCCCAACAATTCAGCCATACACCCATATCCTAGGCACAAATTTGACTTTAGTTCATTTTTCCTGAGATGTGTTTCCCCACGATTCAATACTCAAACCATGTGACACACACACACACACACACACACACACACACACACACAAACCTGCTGATAATCCTAATAATCCTCAACTCTAAAAATGAGCAAGAATGATAACCTTGTCCAAGATTTAATGCTTTCCTGATGTGTCCGTGAGCTTGCAAGTTTTAAATTGAGCCGGATATCTAGAATGGATAGATTGCTAACGAGCTAAGATTGCAGAACTTCCATCACAGAAAATCCAGATAAGTCAGTTTGCTAATTGAGATGCTTTTGTTTTATATTATCATATTATCAATGGCTTCACTGTGAAGGATAAACAATTTGTTGAGAATTTCAGCTAATGCATGTTTTTGCGCCATACCTATGATGTTGAACTACATTGCCAATTTAATTATTTATTGTGTGAACGTTTTTCTGTTTTATACAAGAAGAATAACACAGACAATTGAAAGTACTGAAAGAAGAATAAAGAACAATAATTAAAACAAAATAAATTAATTCTAATATAAAGACTGGAGGACTAAGCCTTGTAAATCATTTTTGAGATAAACCCCACACTGAGCACTCAAAGCATCAGGAATGTCCCTGTACCAGTGCATTTCTTAACCTCCCAAACTCATTTTAACTTAATATTGGCTTCCCCCCACCCTTCGGTATTTATTTCTTAGAGGAGTTCAACATGCTAATGAAAGTTTTTGTTGTTCAAATTAATCCTCCACGACTTAATTGTTTAATTAAAACTTTGCTGCCAGTTTTAACTCATACTAGAGCAAAGCAAGACATTGCATACATCCTCCACACATTGCACTTGCACTGTTTTAATGCTTCACGGCACTTATAGGTTTGTCACCATTTTATCTCAGTGAATTCTTCAAAGTATATGGGCTGGGATTCAATCAACATTTGATTCAAATTAGAAGAAGTAGAAGTAAGAATTAAGAAGTAGAAGTAAGAATCGTTATTTTTTTTATTCCTTCACCAACAGAGTTTGGCAACTTCAGCCATCACTGAAACTAACTTGCCAAAGTGACTTAGTGAAAAAACATGGCAAAGACTAATGTTGATAGGATGCAGGCCTCACTTCTCAGAGACTCCGCTCTATGGACAAAGGACCTCTTTTTGTGTTCCTAAAAGCTAAGCGCTTTACTTTTGGTGTACCTATGGCTACTACATACATAAAGCTAATGTTTCTGTAAGCCATAGGAATTCAGTCCTGGGGGGTATACTATGAAGCAGAATTATTGAGTTAACTGCGTTGAGGATAACTACACTGAGTAAAACCTGGAACCCTCCCAAATCTGGCACAGGGAAGTAAAAAAAAACAACTGTTCCTAGGTTATCCAGCTAACTCAGTAATCTTCAGTAATTGTAGTAGACCCCCCTGAGGTTGGTCTTTCAGCACCAGTGAATTACTTCAGTCTTTAATTGGCTAAATAGTTCACACATCTTCTTAAGGCTCTAGTTGTCTGCCGGTTGAAAGGAAACCACTGCTTGCAGATACTGAGGCCCTCCAGGCCTGGAGTTGGAACCCCTGGTGAAGGCCGATGGGGGTTTTGAGGATACTTGTTGATGTCTGCACTGCATTGTTATGTAATGTTATCCCTAATGTGTTTTGGCATGTCGTGATGTTTGATCCCTGGAAACAGGCAGCCCTGGGGATGCTGGCACAGCTATACACAACAGTACTTACACCAGAACCATTCAGAAAAAAAATATGCTAGTAGAGCATTCTCACACCATGTGTGTTACATTACGCAGCACCCAGAAACCACCTGCTATTCATTGCACATTTCCATCACAAACCAAAAATGTATTAGCTGGAGAGTTACATTTTACCCCAAAACATCCCTGTTGAGATTAATATTAAAAGCATGGAGCTTCCTGTCCCTCCACAGAAAAATAAAAACATATTTTTTTTATTTTTAAATGTCAGGTACGTTTAAGATGTAAATTTGCCATAGAGAGAAGAAACTAGACCCCACATAAAGTGTAAAGCGAGGAGAGACTGAGAAGTCATGGGACTTTAATAGTGTTATAGTGTTGCGGAACACCATAAGCGTGAAGAACAAAGAGAGAGCACAGATGAAAGAAAATGAAACACCAGGGAGAATGTATATCTCTTTTAAATCTGGAACGACCAAAGGCCCTGCGAATCAAACATATTTAATGAGTGAACACTCTTTCTGGAACAGAGGGAGAAACATACATTACTGTTGTGTCAAAAGGGAGGGTGCCTAAAGGTCTAAGGCCTAAAGGCCTAAAGGTTTTCTACATTATCTCCATATTTGCAAAGAGTTAGTTCTATGGGCAGACCCACACACAAGCTTTGTCCATTACCTGAGAAATGTAGATCTTAAATTTGATTTACTGGGGCTTATTTTGTTAATGCCAATTGACCAGATAAATGGAGTCTAACCATATTATCAAGGGATTCAGCTGCAGGGAGCAGAATAACATTTGAAATTAGATGGTGCTGACAGTAATTAGAGTTGTGAAAATTAAGAACACTGTAGAGTGGCTGCATTGATTTGATTTTCAATTGTTTGTTTTTGCATAATGTTTTCATGATGCTATATTTTCAACAAATTGACAATTTTGAGTAGAAAGCGAACACACCAAAGGATATTCATAAAAATTTCTGAGATCACGCACGTGAAGTCGGATTCAAAAATGACCATTTAACTGATTCCTACTTGATGTTATTAACAGTAAAAAAAAATATTTACTAATGAAACGAAGATTAGGGTGAATTTGGAGTGTCATTGAAAGAACAGAACTGTGAGCAGGAATTCATTAAAACGATGCCATTGCAAAGGGAACTACCCTGGAGATGTCAAAAGGATACAGGAGGATGTCAAGAGACAAACATATGGTGGGCACAACCCTTAATCTGTACAAGCTTATTGTAGTAGCTTTTTTATATTTGTTTGTGCAAACTATAAGCCACAGCCTTCCGATAACAATAGATAAGAGTATAACAGAGTGCACATAGTATGTGAATAAAGGTGTCTTAAGTCTTTATGAAGACAGCAGCTCTGTAGGTAACCAAAGGCAAAAGCACCTAACAGAATTTAATCTTGGTTGTTACATGCAAAAGGCAAAAATGTTATCTAAAGCAAATCGCCTGCACCCCCCACCACCCCCCCCCAAAAAAAAAAAAATGCTTTACGTCTGGTAAACTTTTTTCCAGACTTTATGTGAAGACCTCTGCACATATCATTATGTTGAATTTTCAAAACGGTTCGAGGACTGAAACTGGAGCGTTCCGGGGGATTTTTGAGGCGCGATGTAAAAAAACGCATAATTCTGATCTCCGGAAAGGACCGGTTTCCGGAGAATAATGCGGCATTCAGCAAGTACCAGACCTTAAACCCGCACAGCTAATAAAAGCTAAGGAAGAATCCCACTGAGTGCGGGAGATTTACCTGTCTGTATGGAGGCAGCAGCCTGCTCCAGCTCCTCCAGAGACACCGGGGACTCTAATTGCTGTTCTTGATGGGCTGAAAGAGAAGAGAGCAAATTCACTGAATTCCGGTGTACATTCATTTCTTCCCCACCAGCCGTTGTCTCAGGCTTGTACAGTTCGTAACACAAACTGCATTTGTGGCCCTGGTGTTTGAGAATAAAACTGCCAGCAGGTTTTTGTTTCAACAATAAAATCAGCAAACAGTTCAGAGCCAACAAACCATGTATGCTGAGTTAATTGTGGAGTTCACTGCTGTAATTGATCAATTAAGTGCTGACTAATCATGAAAAACAGAAACCCTGCCATGCTTTAACCCCTTTGCGCAGATGCCTAGTGACCAGGACGCCGGTGCCAAGATTTTGCTCAACTGAAACATTCGTTCTCCTGCAGCCAAACTATTAATGGAATCCTCAAACTCTAGTTTTATCTTTATTAGCACACGATTCGTGACAACTCTGCAAAATACGGACCCAGGAAACAAGGAACATTTGGGATTTTTAAAGAATGTTCCCTAAACAGCTGTCAGTATTTGAGTCTGTGTTATGTTTTTCTGTTATATCTGTTTCGGGGGAATATTACTTTAAGATAACAAAAGAACATTCCAGGAACATCCCATACATTGCAATGCGTTCTCTGGATGTCATAATGTTGAGTTCCTTTCAAGTCCTCAGAACATTCCTAAAACATGATTGTTAAACTTCCCTTTCACATTCCATAAACATGACAGGAACTTTCTATGGAACATAAGTGGAATATTCTAGGAATGTTAGTCAAAACATTCCCTTTGGGTTTCTCTAACACTTGGACTTAATGTTCTCTTACTGTGAGACCAGAGTACATTGCTAAAAATACCCCGTACATTCTTGCCATGTCATTACAAAACGTTCTGGGGTGTATATATAGGGGCATGTTACTCCAAGATAACAAAAGAACATCCCAGGAACATCCCATAAATGTCACAAACATTGCAATGCATTCCCTGAATGTCATAATGTTGTGTTCCTCTCAAGTCCTCAGAACATTCCTTCAACTTGTTTGTGGAACTTTCCATTCACATTACAGGGACATTCTATGTAACATTAAGGGAATGTTCTCGTAATGTTAGTAGAAACATTCCCTTTGGGTTTCTCTAACGCTTGAATTTAACATTCCCTTACTGTGAGACCGGAGTACATTGGTAGCATTCCCTATACCAGGGGTTGGCAAGTAAATTTGGCCTCGGGCCAATTTTTTTCTGAGCCACTAGGTGGTGGGCTAGAACATAATAAAAGGCTAATTTAAGTAATTGATTGTTAAAAAATGTGACACGTTCTAATGCTTTGGTCCTCATATCGGGATCTGGTGTAATGATCTGACTTTTCTTTCGAAAAATGTGAATACATTTCTTAACTAGGTAGCAGTGGGGATTACTCACCGAATCCATTGCACTGCAGTATTTTGGCTTGACTAGCGAGTTTGTGTTGTGATTCTCAACAACGTTGAAACGTAGTTCCGTGTTTCAAAAGAAAAGTCCGATATGAGTACCAAAGCAAGTTCAAGTTCAAGTTATTTTATTGTCACTTCACAGTTTACACAGGTGTAATCAGAGAGTGAAAAACTTTACGTGCAAAACGCCCGACAGCGGACAGCAGTTGTATCAATTAAATATCAGTGTCACAAATGTTACTGGAACTCCGCGACAGACCGCCTTATAAGAAATGCATTTGTGGGAGATGCAGAGAATTGATCAAAATAACTGTATAGGGGGCATAATAAACTATTATTTTTCCCTTTCCATATTTTTTAATAATAAATGTGTGGACTGACCATATAGCGGAGCCTAACTTATTATAATAATTATTTAACATACTTTTATTCTGATAATTATTCCCCCCTCCAACCAGACGTACAACGTAACATTATTATTGGATTGGTTGTTTGCTAACCATTTAACCTGCTTGCTCAAAAGAAAAAGAAAAATTATCCCCTCCTAAAGACGCATGACAGGAATCGATTGACGCATAAAAACCTTGAAAACTGCCTGCGGATTAAAGTGACGTCCATATCACCAGATATCCAACGAATAGTGACCGATGGGAGATGCCAGTTTTCACATTAAGTGAGTCCTAAGCCTGTCGTTATTGCATTTAATAGCCTAATTGTATTTTTTATATTTTTAATGAATGGCTCATTTAATTATTATCCCTAATGTAGCGTGTTTGCTCTGTCATTTCAGGAGCATAGGCCTATGCACCACCACCCCTCGCACTCCATGATCAAGCGGATCAAGCTTTTCTTTGCGCCGATTTTGTTGTTTTTGATGTTTTTCATAAAATTAAACTGAATTTGCTTTGTTACTGTTTACATGTGTGGTGCAGTCACATATAAGTAAACATTAAGTTTGAATGATTTACTGAGCTGGTGTTATTTTTTTCAAACCACACACCGCATGTTGGCTATTTCAGCACCACGCGTTGTCCACCTACTTATTTATTCACTACTAGGGGTTCAGCGTCAGTGCAGCCCGCTGCCTGATTGTCTGTGCATGTCATTCACTCTCAACATGGATAAAAGTACAATAAGCATTCTTCAGGTGTGGGTAGATTCTCCATTCGGACATTATAGCCTATACGTGGGACTGTCGGTTCGATATTGTAAAAAAAATAAAAAATAAAAAAAAACATTTAAAAAGATTTTTTTTTTTTTTTCAAATCTCAAAATTATCTGGCGTGCCAAATATTATTGCTGGCGGGCCAACAATGGCCCGCGGGACGCCTGTTGCCGACCCCTGCCCTATACATTCTTGCCACGTCATTGCAAAATGTTACTTTGGGAACATTCTGTGGTGTATAGGGGAATGTTACTCCAAAATATCAAAAGAACATTCCAGGAACATCCCATAAAAGTCACAAATGTTGCAATGTGTTACTTGGATGTCATAATGTTGAGTTCCTTTCAAGTCCTCAGAACATTCCTACAACTTGATTGTGGAACTATTGAACTATGGTGATATGTAGTCCCATTTAAATGCTTATATTTTTGTGGCATTTTGGCTTTATTGAACAGTAATCAATGAGAGACTAGAAAATCAGAGGGAAAGAGAGAATGGCCTTTGAGGTTTATCTTGAGCTGGATTTGAACCCATGTCATATCTGGGTTTGTGCTCAGTGGGTATACGCAGATGACACCACCATTGTAGGACTGACATCAAGGGACAACGAGGCAGCCTACCGGCAAGAGGTGGAGACAACAGTCGCATGGCGCAAGGAAAATTACCTGGTCTTGAAAGCAAAAAAGACAAACAAGATCATCATCAATTTCAGAACAAAAATGTCAACAAATACACTAATTCTCATCGACAATGAACTAATCCCCATAATCGACTCCAAGTTTTTTGGAACAAACATAAGTAGCAACCTAATGTTATGGTTCTGTTTGTTTGTGTATTGTGTTCTGTTTATTTTCTGTTACTTTATTATTTTCCTTACATGTGTTTGTTTGTGTTCGTTAGTATTACTGGTTACGTTCCCATTTGACACTAGACTTCAGTTCCCTTGTCTACGTTTACATGTTATCCTAGAATCCACTTCCTGTATTCGTGTTTGCACATTTCGGTACATGTGGGTTTTCCCCTGTATTTCAAGTCTCGTTTTCCTTTCTTCTTAACGAATTATTATTGTACATGTACTAATCCAACTAACAATAATAACTGTGTTTATATTTATATACTAACGATAACTAATAATAACGAACTAATTAACTAACGATAACTGATTAATGTGTGTATATATAACTAACTAATCATATTTACTAACGTAGGAGATTTAGAATTTTGTACTAACGTCACTTAACTACTAATCACTCTCTTGCTTTGCACTGCAGCTGTCATTCTTTCTTAGCTTTTCTATCTCTGCTCTATTCGTTGTTATTCCTTAAACTCTGTATCCACTTTCAGAATCCACCCCTTGTGCTGTGCAGTCACTTACCTGCTAATCTCAGGCCGTGTGTTATCTATGTGTTTGCGTGCATTCCAGTCCGTGTCTTCTGTTCCCCCTCGTTATTGAATTATTGTTTCCTATTGTGTTCACCTGTATCTAGCTCCTTACTCCTCCCACCCACACTTGATTCCGTGTCATGTCATTGTATGCGGTGTATATAGTCTGCCTTCCACTTGTAATCTCTGTCAGAACGTTGTGTTCATTGTGCCGATTTTTTGTAAGCCTGTGTTATTTGAGATTCTTGAGACAACCCTTCTGTACGACTTCAACCCTGCCTTTTCCTTCTGTTTTGTTTGCCGTGTCTTTCTGGTTTTTTTACTCTTGCTGCATTTATTTTTACTACTTTTTTGGACTTCAATTTTGTACCGTCTCAACTCTGATTACCTGACTACTGATCTGGGACTGTGAATAAACTAAGTTTTTGCCTGCTACCTGTGGTCTGCGTTTAGGTCCTTCTCAGAACATCACATCTAAACTCCAACCACCTTATAAAGAAAGCCCAAGATAAACTACTTCCTCCGCCAACTAAAAAAACTTCTCATTCAAGGTATTCTCATTCAATTCAACAAAGCCAACATCCAAAGCATACTAACTAACATCCTATCAATCACTGTCTGGTATGGAAATGCACCACAGCACACAATAAATGACATGGACAGAATCATCTCCAGAGCAGCAAACATCACAGGCTGAAAACTCCCCACACTGGACTCCATACATACATAATGCATCATCAAACGTCTGACCAAAATCATCAAGCACCTGCTCTATTATGCCTTCTGTTAGAAGATGTAGATTGGTGGGAGACGGGACAGATCGCTTCAGCCTATGCTCCTTTCCCCAGGTCATCCAAATCATTAATGCACACCTCAAAACTTTTTTTGTATTTATGTATACTGTGAATTTTTCTCTTTATGTTGAATGCAGAGTACTGATAGCAGCTCCTTTCCCCTGTACTGGAATTAATTCCACCAGCCTAGCTGTCTGGCAATAAAGCACAGAAATCCCATCATAAATATCACTTAGAAATGGTTTGGTATTTCATTTTGTATAACTGGCACTGTAAGAGGATGAGTGGACCTAAACCATGCCAAGAAATGCACCCCGGAGCTGCCAGACCTATATATTATAACATACTCGTTTTTTCTCGTTTTTTTTTACTTGCATTTCCATTTATTACTTTAATGTGTCGTGTGTGTATGTGATGTAATGTTAATTTTAAAAATTAAAAAAATGTTGCATTGATGCAATGCTTTAAATAGGGGGGTCACTGGTGTTGATGTGTTTCATTGTATTTTTTTAGAATTTTTTAATATTGAAGACAACATGGTTTTAGCTAAGGGCCAGAAATATAGTTTAGCTAATTGAACAGAATTAAACCAAATTCAAGTGAACGCAAAAAATTCTCAAGATAAAAAAAACCTAATTTTGAAATTTCTTCTAAAAGGGACAGCTACAGCATCCTTTAAAAAGTCACTTGTAAGATACTTGCAATATTTATTTTGCACAGATAGATATCATTTTGATTTGAACATTTTCTACCCTATAAAATGTGTTCATGTAACCCGACTAGCTACAGAAAATGACATAGTCACAAACGTTTGAGATTTCATTCCTCATTAGTTCTTCTATTTGGTAATGTAATATTTGAAAATATGGTAATTGAAAATACAAGTATTCTTTGGCACAGGTCTGGTACAACCAAAGTCCTACGTTATAAGTTGGTAGTGTGTTTTCAGAGTTGAGCTCTATCATCACAAAACCGTGGTGTAATGGGCAGAGGCGCAAGCTCTTGACAAAAGGATCGCAAGTTCGAGTCCTGGCATCTGCAGGATCTAAATTGAGTATGTGTAAATGTTGTATGGAAATTGTTGTAGAGCTCCCCCTGGAGTGTCCTTAAACCGTCATTGCATTGCACTGTGTACCGAAAGCTGTGGACTTACATTCAGCCTATATCTCCTCTGCTATGATTCTCAACAATTCCCAACCTTGCTTTCATATCAGTCATCACTAAATACTGTCTAATAAAGCCAAAATGCAAAATAATACTGATAGTGAGCCCTTGTGTTAGGCACTTAGACCCTGCATTTAAACCTTTTAAATGAGCGTGCCACTAATGTTATACATAGAATGTTCCTGGCATGTTCCTGGAACGTCATATTGAATGTTTGAAGAACACAAGAGGAAGGTTCCCAGAACATTTCCCCTATGTTACATGGAATGTACCTAGAATGTTGCACTGATGTTATATACAATGTTTGTAGAGCGCAAGAGGAAAGTTCCCAGAATGATACCCTCATGTTACATAGAATGCTCCTCTGATGTTTCATTAAATGCTCCTAGAATGTTCCCCTGATTTTATAGAAAATGTTCGTAGAGCACAAGAGGAAGGTTCCCAGAATGTTACCCTCATGTTACATAGAACGTTGCCCTGATGTTTTATGGAATGCCCAGAGAATGTTCTCCTCATATTATATAGAATACGCTTAGAACGCCTGAGGAAGGTTCCCAGAACGATACCCTCACATAACATAGACCATTGCCCTGATGTTTTATGGAATGCCCAGAGAATGTTCCTCTCTGATGTTACATGGAATGCTCTTATAATGTTCCCCTGATGTTATATAAACTGTTCATAGAGCGAAAGAGGAAGGTTCCCAGAAAAATACCCTAATGTTACATAGACCATTCCTCTGATGTTACATGGAATGCTCCTAGAATGTTCCCCTAATGTTATATAAACTGTTCACGGAGCGCAACAGGAAGGTTCCCAGAACGATACCCTCATGTAACATAGAATGTGCCTAGAACCTAAGAGGAATGCTCCTAGAATGTTTCTGGAACGTTAAAGGGACGTTCCTCAGAAACGTTGTGTGAAAGTTCTTAGAACCTGAAAAAAACACAACATTGCATCAACCGGAGAATATTTAGAACAACCTTAATAACATACAGGAAACGTTCCTAGCATGGGATTTCGTTAGCTGGGGAGTTTCTAAGTGTCACTATTTTTCCATAGCAAGTCCATTTAACAAGCAACCCTCCACCAAGTCTATACCTACTCATGCGTGACAAAGTGGACAATAGCGTCACTGTGCTCCTATCCCCAGGTCATCCAAATCATTAATGCAAAATAAACATGTGAAATTATTGTGTCATATTCTACTATAAATATCTGCTAGTAAATAAATATACAATCCTACCATTGGTTTTAAGCATAGAGATGTCCCTTTCAAAATGCAGTGGTTATTTATTGTCTTGAACAATCTGTTTGAGAAATACACACCAGTTTAGCTTGTTATTACGCAACATCGAACGTATGCGCGCAACACCCATATACTGTACCTGTAGCTCTGAAGTATTTCACATGATTACGGTTTTATTCCCAACTGTTTTATCCGATAGAGAACAGTATATCCATTTCAACGGTGTTTGTCATTTTTTCTGGGATTCTTTGACCAATAATTTGCAGCCCAGCGTAACATAATTATTTATCTAGTCAATGTACTATGACGCAAACAGCTACAGAAAACAGTTTTTCTTCCGCGATATAAAAAATGTACTGCTTGTAATTTGCGGTTCTTCTCGCTGGCTACATATGTACGTTAGTTTTTCCACTCGATCACTGTCTTGTCCAGTAGGTTATATTAGGTTATTTTCACATTTTGAGTACATTTCACACACTAGTGTAAACATTCATTGCTCGGTCGTGTTTTCTGGTTCATGTACCGACTTGCATTGAAGCTAGAACATTTGGCAGAATTTTCCTGTTTGTGGAATGTTTTTTATTGTAGTGTTATCATACATAATACAGTTGTGTTCAAATAAATAGCAGTGTGTTAAAAAAGTGAAAATAATTTTTTAATGCTTTATAATGGTATGCTTTATAATTTTATTCATTTTATGACATGTATTGAATATGGTTTTGGACCCATTGATATCTACCCCTCTATACTGATGAAAAAATTGTAATTCCCACTTGAAAATTATACAAATGTGATGTTTTATGATATGATCCAAAACACTTGATTTGTAGTTAATATATAATTATTTTATGATTTAGAGCAGTGCACAGTTTAGCGATTTGGATAGATTTGGAGACACTAATGGACAACAGGGTACACTGCCTATATTTTGCATCATCGATCTTTAGTAGTTCTGCATATCATTCTCAGATTTTGCACCCTTGTGGTTACAGAGTTTATGATCCAGGAAATATATAGATTTACCTGTTTCACATATGTAGCTCTCTGTATTTCATTGCAAACTAAAAAATATATATTTTTGTCTAAAAGTTTATTTTTATTTGAGGCACTTTATTTTGACTTAAACTATAAAATTAAACAAATGCAAAATTCATATTGTAAATGGTAAAACTAATTTAAGCCATTTTCAAAGTGTCTCTGATGCTCACACCTGGAGTTATAAAGCCTTAAACAGAGCACCACCTAAATAGTCAAGAATTTACCAAATTTGCCCTCTGCGCGAAGGGGTTAAGACCAGGGTGGTAGAATCCTGTTTCTGGTCATGGTGGAAACATACTGCCTCCATCTACCACTTCTGCCATCATTCATGGTCTCAAGAGATGCTGATGTGTTATTTGAGAGCCAGGAATCTTCTAGAACTGTGTCCATATGCATAATAAAGTCTTAATAATCTTATCTAAAGGATCAAACACTCTTGTCAGCTGTTTAAATTGAGTTTTGAGCAAATCCAGATGCAATCAGGAAATCTTAACCACCTCATAACGGCCATGTTTCTGCTATAGACAGGCTGTCCTAAATAGCAGCCTGCCAATATTTTATTCTATTAATATTAAAAGGAAAAACATGTTATGAAATAAAAACAGGCAAAACCTCCCACAGCGTATGTGTTTTGATTTCATAGGTGTTATTTATCTCCAAAAAATTAAGTTGCATTGTATTACTTTCCAGCATTTAGCAGACTCTGTTCACACATACCAACTCACAGAACTTGCATAGATAAATCAATGATCTGAACTTTCATATACTATAAATGTCATATGATACGAATGTGTATACTAAGTCCTTGTAATAAAGAAGAACGGCATTGAAACACCACCTATCTGAACACAGGCCAGCTGGAGCCAGGCTGCCTGGAAAAGGCACAGGAGTGTGATTAGATATAAGCACTACAGTGGGCATGAGAATCACCACAGCTGTAATGAATTTTAAAGCACTGGATGAAATAAAAACATAATCAGTATGGGGAAAGGCCTTATCACGGGGAGAGCGTTAAAAAAAGAAAAGAAAATGTAATCTCAAACACAAGCACTTTTGAGGTGCCAAGAATCCACAATATTTACTCCCATTCTACATCAAACCTGTGGCAATATCACCCACATCCTAACAAAAAGGACAATACAAGGTGAAAGCTCCTTTATAGAAACGGACACAAAGAAAGTGAACTTCCAGTGCTACTTATACATTAACATATTCTCCACAGAAAAGTGAAAAGAAACCTGCGCTACAAAAGAGCCACTTGCTGTGACAAACACCACACTGGTATGGGAGATATAGCAGCCTCTCTTAACAATTTCTCTACAGCATGATGCTTAGGGAACTGTGCTTGTAGCTTCAAGGTTGTAGGTTTGATTCCTAGGCCTGGTGCCGCTATTGTACCTGTGAGTAAGGTATTTCACTTGAATTGCTTCAGTAATTGTCCAGCTGCATAAACATTATTGTGTGTAAATAATGTAAGCTGTGTTAAGTTTGTTTTTGGATTACAGTGTCTGCTAATACCTGATGCAATGCAAACAAAATGTATTTCTGTAAGTGGTATGAAGAATACATTGTCAGACTTAAGCCACTAAACATCAACACTATATGGGACTATTCATTATGCAGAGGGTAAAAAGGCGCTTTGCCTACTGCGGTGTAAATGGTAACATCACCACACCACTGTTTCAGCAACATCAGTCGCTGGTGTAAAAGGTGACCTGAAGGGGTAAAGCTACCAAGAAAACTGGCCGCTAGATTTTGTATCATTTGACACGAAAGGGGTGGCAGTGTAGTGTAATGGCTAAAGAACTGGGTTTGTAACCTAAAGGTTACATGTTTGATTCCCAGGTAGGATGCTGTGCTGTGAAGGTACTTAACTGAAATTGTTTCAGTATATTTCCAGCTGTTTAAATGGGTATTATGCTAAAGACGTATAAAAAGTTGTGTACATCACTCAGGATAAGAGCATCTGCTAAATGCCAGTAATACAATGTTATAATGGTGCATTATGTTCAAAAGCTAAGGATCAAAGCTAAAAAAATCTGAAATGTAAGCCTATTCCTAAATTTGTCCAGTGCACTTGCCACCCAAACCTGCAGTTTCCTGATCTGACATTAATGTATTTGCTCTGGAATGTGTGTTGGCATTAATATGGGTGTAGTGTAGGGAATATGCCTCAATATTCTTACATGTGGAGTATTACTTATGCAAGCAGTTTACATATACATTTAGCAATTGTAGTGATAGACAAATAAAACATGTCCGTCTTACCAGTCTTCACCCGGGCACCTACTAGAGAATGTAGAGAATAATTACGAATCTGGTAGCAGTGAGCAAGATGATTAGTAATATTATTTCTGAATCATCAGAGTCCTCACACGGCAATTATGTAGGGAATATCCTCGGACGGGGTGCAAATAAATGTAAGGAATATGCCTCTATATATATATATATAAACTCTTACATGGGATGCCAGAAATATAGGCAATAACTATGGAATAATGAGGTTTACCCTTATTATTCTTAAATTAGGTTAAAATTAAATCAGTCTCATTTTGATTATTATGGATTATAATAACTACTACTTCAATTTACCATCAAAGCACTAATAACTAATAACTCATAAAAGTTGAAGGTATTACGTTCTAATGATTAAGTTGACTCAGCCCTCATGTTCATATGATATAAAAACAGATTTACAAAAATAGATTTATTAAACAAGGAAAAACAGGAATATCACATTCTACTAAATAGACATATCGTGTTGTGTGCGTATTGGGGTATTTGTGTGGGTATGCGCACATGTGTGTGCGTGCGTAGGTGTGTGGGTGTGTGTGTGTGTGTGCATGCCATGTGTGCTCAGAGAACAAAAGAGTTTGGAGTAAACTGGCTGTGTCACAGCACGATGGTGGTTATTGATCTCAAATCTAACGTTACCATAAATAAGTTCACGCACTTCGGTCAGGAAATACTCTTAACCATCTACAGTAAGCTAAAATGAGATCATATCACACAAATGTTAGTAAATGTTAAAGAAGAGGAGCAAACCATGAGGCCTGCTTTGGTTAGGTAACAGTACTACCACATTAGCTATAAAACGATAGGCCAGCCGGCTAGCTTGCTAACCAGCGCAACAAGTTTATACAGCTATTATTATCGCACAAAGTCGAGATACAATCAAAGTACCGATAAACAATACAGTCCGCGGTGAGTTGTTGCTCCTGGTTTGCGTCTTTGTCCATGGCTGGAACACACCTCGGTTGGCGTTAATTCAGTCCTCTGGTTAGATGCCGTAGGCAAGCTAACTCGTTCCTTGTGTCTCTCTCCACGGCCCACCTTTGTAGCTGTGTAGCTATCAAAAGGGGAAAGAGAAAATGGAGTACTGCTCTTGTGCTGCTGCACGATGGAGGAAGAGAGGAAAAGTGGGGGGAAAGAAAATGGGGTAGACAGACTGGAATGTCTTCAGTTTTATCTGTTTCAGTTTTATGACCCTTAGTGTCTTGTATTTCCAAGTGACATGATTTAATCACTAAAACGGACGTTACGCTGTAGCTGGGTTGTAATGTCCTTTGGGTTTCCTGTGGAATTAAGGGATGTAGTCTGTGGTCCCTACAGTAGTGCTTGGCTTTTAAATGATTTCAATTATTTAATAAAAATTAAAAAAATATTTAAAACTTTTTCTCCTCTCCAAGAGATTTTAAATAGAGCACAGAAAAGCTGTATTCATTCAACAAATCGACAATGAAAAGTATGATTACGTAACAGGAATACTTCTCAAGAACAGTGACAGTGACAAATTTATTTTGGCAATTTACTGACTAGACAAAGACAAAAAAAATCATACTGCCAGCTTATGTCTTAGCTTGTGTGTGTCTTAAACTCGATAAAATGTCACACAACGTTCAGAAACGTTTGTATAGTAGTGTCTATTCACAAATAAATAAATAGAATAGAATATAATAACTTTTTCTTTTCTTTTTTAATTATTTTTTAATTTTATATTTATTAAATCATTGTGATTATACTTAGGAGGAAGGAGGGATCCTTCCTTTTTGTGTCAGACCAAATACAAAGATCTTGTTTGGAATTTTTTATTATGATTTAACATTAGGCTGCATTTTAGCTATGCAGAACATGATGTAATGGTTTGTTAGGGGCACAAGGCTATTTCTTGTGTTTTCCTTTATTTGTATCTATATTTCTTGTTGAATGGCAAAGTCTGCCAGCTTTCTTCTTTCTTATGTGATAGTAATATGATCGACTTAGTAAGCTACCATTTCCGACAGTCTGAGGAAACATTCAAAATCAAGTTTTCTTTGTGGTATCATATTACAATCTGGCTAACACATTTATCTGCATATTTTAAAAGTTTATATAATTTTTAATGAGTTATTTGGGTTGGTTTGCTATTATATTTAAAATAAATTGTGAGGATGGCTAGGTTAGACATGCATCACCATATACTCTATGAGTAGCATACGTTTGCACTTGTGTGGACAAAACATTTCTGGCACCAACATAAGTAGTGAACAAAGATACATAATTACAGGTCATAGATACTTTAATCTGGCCCCCGAGGCCAGTATTGGTGCTTTCCTTTTCTCCCTGATACTTCAGTGATTGATTATTGTCAGAGATGCCACTTTCGTTTTCTTTTTGGTTTGAGTGTTGGGGGAAATATATGCATGTATATCACTACCCCGAGGAAGGAGCTTCCAGCTGCTGTTGCTATTTGCTGATAATGGCTTTCACTCAGAGTTCCCTCACCTTCGTCTCATGAAACATCAGCAAGATGAGCTGCTTTAGTTACTCGAGGTGCCACCAAACCTGCCCAAACAGTCACATATCTTATAAAAGTCACTGAGGTCTCCTCATGTAGCCATGTTAGCCTATTATTGGCAACCAGGTCTGTCTAGCATTTTTCATCTGACGAAGATCCAGGTTTATGTCTTCACCGTACATGAGCGGAAGGCCTTCTTTCTGGCTTGGGTGGCTTATCGATCCAGGAATTAAATGTGCAAGTCCTCCTCTAAGTAGCTGGTTGAAGTAGAAATTAAAAATTTGATTTTTAATTAAACCAATTAAGCCACAAAGAAAGCATGGTTGTTCTAGCCATTTTTATTTTACTGATTACATTTACTTTTCCCCCTCCAAACTGTTTCCTTGTTGCAATGGAAGGTTGTTTTTTTTACCCCATAGGAAAGGAGCATTAATGTTATTGTTTGTTTTGTGGCTTTATTATTATTATTATTATTATTATTATTATTATTATTATTATTATTATTATTATTGGTGCAGATCTTCAAGGAATCTGGCCACTAGGCTCTGTCTAAGCATTGGCAACACTTTTTAAAGGCTGTCTGTTATTATTTCTGGTGATGAGGATGATTAAAAAAGATGTCAGTAAACACTGAACTCTGCTTTCGCACATTCATTTCTTGCCATGTGTTTGCTCATATTGATGGCAAGGCACGGTTTCTTATAACAGCTGAAGAGTGACTGCCAACATGGGCAGAATATAACAGCACAGCCCTTCCCCAGAATACAAGGGCAGTGGTGCAACGATGACAAATTAAAATGGTCCAATTCTGAGGATAAAACCTGAACCCTATCACTGAATCAGCTATAGTTTACAAAGTGATTGACGTTCCTCTTTAAATCCTATCTCACTGATAGATCTCAGTTTGTTATGGTAAACAATAAGTCCTCTGAGTATTCTAGGGTAAACTTGTGGAGTACCACAAGGCTCTGTTTTAGGTCCTTTGCTCTTTTTTCTGTACATGCTCCCCCATGGGGATATTATAAGCAGACATAGTGTTACTGCTAAGAAACTTTATATATCAGTAAAAAAGTGAAGTTGACCAGCTAGCAAAACTAGAGGGCTGTCTTATAGATGTAAAAGCCTGGATGACCCAAAATGTCCCTCTTATTGAATTCAGATAAGACTGAAATTTATGTAGTAGGTCCCAAATCCGCCACTGCAGTTGTCGTAATTATTTATTTGGATCTCTCCTTTCAGGCTCACATTAATAATATTGCAAGAGTGGCCTTCTTCCACCTGAGCAATATATCTAAATGAAGGAAGATGTCCTTGCAGGATACTGAAAAAATGGTACATGCATTTGTGACCCAGTCTTCATTTATTTTTGCCTACACCCTCCTTTCCCTTTGACCCCGCCTTCCTTATCCTTTGACCCCACCTTCCTTTCCCTTTGACCCCACCTTCCTTTCCCTTTGACCCCACCATCTTTTCTTTTTGACCCAACCATCCGTTTCCTTTGACCCCACTTGTCTTTCCCTTTGACCCAACCATCCTTTTCCTTTGACCCCACCTTTTTTTCCTTTTGACCACGCCTTATTTTCTCTTTGACCTCACCATCCTTTCTCTTTGACCCCACATCCTTTCCTTTTAACCCCACCATCCTTTCCCTTTGACTCCACCATGTTTTCTTTTTGACACCACCTTCCTTTCTCTTTGACCCCACCATCCTTTCTCTTTAACCCCACCATCCTTTCCCTTTGACCCCACCATCCTTTCCTTTTGACCCCACAATCATTTTCCTTTGACCCCACCATCCTTTCCTTTTGACCCCACCTTCATTTCCCTTTGACCTCACCATATTTTATTTTTGACCCCACCATCTTTTCGTTTTGACCCCACCATCCTTTCCCTTTGACCCACCTTCCTTTTCCTTTGACCCCACCTTCCTTTCTCTTTGACCCCACCATCCTTTCCTTTTGACACCACTTTCCTTTTCCTTTGACCCCACCTTCCTTACCCTTTGACCCCACCATCCTTTCCTTTTGACCCCACCTTTCTTTCTTTTTGACCCCACCATCCTTTTTTTTTCACCCCACCTTCTTTTCCCTTTGACCCCACCTTCCTTTCCTTTTGACCCCACCATTCTTTCCTTTTGACCCCACAATCATTTTCCTTTGACCCCACCATCCTTTCCTTTTGACCCCACCTTCATTTCCCTTTGACCCCACCATATTTTATTTTTGACCCCACCATTTTTTCGTTTTGACCCCACCATCCTTTCCCTTTGACCCACCTTCCTTTTCCCTTTGACCCCACCATCCTTTTCCTTTGACCCCACCATCCTTTCCCTTTGACCCCACCTTCCTTTCTCTTTGACCCCGCAATCATTTATTTTTGACCCCACCATTTTTTCTTTTTGACACCACCTTCCTTTCTTTTTGACCCCACCTTCCTTTCCCTTTGTCCCCACCATCATTTCCTTTTGACCACACTTTCCTTTCCCTTTGACCCCACCTTCTTTTCCCTTTGACACCACCTTCCTTTCTTTTGACCCCACGTTCTTTTCCTTTTGACCGCATCATTCTTACCCTTTGATCCCACCATCCTTTCGTTTTGACCCCACCTTCCTTTCCTTTTGACCCCACAATCATTTTTTTGACCCCACCTTCCTTTTCCTTTGACCCCACCATCCTTTCCTTTTGACACCACTTTCCTTTTCCTTTGACCCCACCTTCCTTTCCCTTTGACCCCACCATCCTTTCCTTTTGACCCCACCATTTTTTCCCTTTGACCCCACATCCTTTTTCTTTGACCCCACCATCTTTTCCCTTTGACCCCACCATCCTTTTCCTTTGAACCCACCATCCTTTCCCTTTGACCCCACCTTCCTTTCTCTTTGACCCCACAATCATTTATTTTTGACCCCACCATTTTTTCTTTTTGACACCACCTTCCTTTCTCTTTGACCCCACCTTCCTTTCCCTTTGTCCCCACCATCATTTCCTTTTGACCACACTTTCCTTTCCCTTTGACCCCACCTTCTTTTCCCTTTGACACCACCTTCCTTTCTTTTGACCCCACGTTATTTTCCTTTTGACCGCATCATTCTTACCCTTTGATCCCACCATCCTTTCGTTTTGACCCCACCTTCCTTTCCTTTTGACCCCCCCATCCTTTCCTTTTGACCCCACAATCATTTTTTTGACCCCACCTTCCTTTTCCTTTGACCCCACCTTCCTTTCTCTTTGACCCCACCATCCTTTCCTTTTGACACCACTTTCATTTTCCTTTGACCCCACCTTCCTTACCCTTTGACCCCACCATCCTTTTTTTTTGACCCCACCTTCCTTTCCTTTTGACCCCACCATTCTTTCCTTTTGACCACGCTTTAGATTCCCTTTGACTCCACCTTCTTTTCCCTTTGACCCCACCATCCTTTTTTTTTGACCCCACCTTCCTTTTCCTTTGACCCCACCATCCTTTCCCTTTGACCCCACCATCCATCCTCTCTCTTTGACCCCACCATCTTTTCCCTTTGACCCCACCTTCCTTTCCCTTTGACCCCACCATCCTTTCCCTTTGACCCCACATTCCTTTCCCTTTGACCCCACCTTCCTTTCCCTTTCACCACACTTTCCTTTCCCTTTGACCCCACCATCCTTTCCTTTTGACCCCACCATTTTTTCCCTTTGACCCCACATCCTTTTTCTTTGACCCCACCATCTTTTCCCTTTGACCCCACCATCCTTTTCCTTTGAACCCACCATCCTTTCCCTTTGACCCCACCTTCCTTTCTCTTTGACCCCACAATCATTTATTTTTGACCCCACCATTTTTTCTTTTTGACACCACCTTCCTTTCTCTTTGACCCCACCTTCCTTTCCCTTTGTCCCCACCATCATTTCCTTTTGACCACACTTTCCTTTCCCTTTGACCCCACCTTCTTTTCCCTTTGACACCACCTTCCTTTCTTTTGACCCCACGTTCTTTTCCTTTTGACCGCATCATTCTTACCCTTTGATCCCACCATCCTTTCGTTTTGACCCCATCTTCTTTTCCTTCTGACCCCACCATAATTTCCCTTTGATCCCACCATAATTTCCTTTTGACCACACTTTCCTTTCCCTTTGACCCCACCTTCCTTTCTCTTTGACCCCACCATCCTTACATTTTGACACCACTTTCCTTTTCCTTTGACCCCACCTTCCTTACCCTTTGACCCCACCATCCTTTTTTTTTGACCCCACCTTCCTTTCCTTTTGACCCCACCATTCTTTCCTTTTGACCACGCTTTAGATTCCCTTTGACTCCACCTTCTTTTCCCTTTGACCCCACCATCCTTTTTTTTTGACCCCACCTTCCTTTTCCTTTGACCCCACCATCCTTTCCCTTTGACCCCACCATCCATCCTCTCTCTTTGACCCCACCATATTTTCCCTTTGACCCCACCTTCCTTTCCCTTTGACCCCACCATCCTTTCCCTTTGACCCCACCTTCCTTTCCCTTTGACCCCACCTTCCTTTCCCTTTCACCACACTTTCCTTTCCCTTTGACCCAACCTTCTTTTCCCTTTGACCCCACCATTATTTTCCTTTGACCACGCCTTAATTTCCTTTTGACCCCACCTTACTTTTTTTTGACCCCACCATTCTTTCCATTTGACCACGCCTTACTTTCCCTTTGACCCCACCTTCCTTTCTTTTTGACCCCACCATTCTTTCCATTTGACCACACCTTACTTTCCCTTTGACCCCACCTTCCTTTCATTTTCATTTTTCCTGGCACTTAGTTTGATCCTGGGCATACTCTCCTAATCTATGCAGAACCTTTGCAATTAGCACTTCCTACGCATTGACAAATATAAAAAAAGACAGGGCCCATTTGTTGAACAAGTGAACTACAACGGAACAACCATGCAGATAGAGCCTGAATGAGAATCTTCAAACGCAAAAGGGACATTGAATATTAATTGAGTCGTTATTATTCATATCACTATTTGGAAATGAATTTGTGTGCTAACAAAAAAAGAGAAAGATACTAATTGAAATGGGCAAGGCACAATCTTGAGAATATGAGTCTTAGAAATGGTAATTGCTATGTTTAGTAAATTAATCCTGTAATTAGCGACTGACAAAAATATGCTTGGAAAGTGAATCTGTATGCAGCAAAGTCAACTGCGTTTCTGTTAAATTGGGTGTTTGATTGTGAGCTACATACAGTAAATCCTAACAACCCCATGTCAAACATGTTTTGTGTAGAAATTCATACTTTGTGCATAAGAAGCACCTGCAGAGCCACACAAATGTACCCCTGATTTTAAAAAAATAAAACCTTATTAGTGTCACAATTGCATGATTAGGCATTAGTGTGGCCTCGTGTGCATCTGTTATAGTAATGAGAAGGTTATAGATTGTTAAGCACTACCGCTGTACCCTAGCGCAAGGCCAGTATAGCTTGTGTAAATGAACAACACATTAACTTTAAGCAGTGTAATTTACTCTGGCTATGGGCGTGTGGCAAGTGAAGAAAAAGTGGCAACACAGGAGTGTTTGAGACACAAAGTCAGTTGGACAAAATAAACTGTGGTCAGACACATAGGAAAATGTTCAGTGTTAATTTAGCTCTAGCAGAAGAGCCCAATTGGAATCAATGTACTTTCAAATTAGACTAAAATGTACTCTGTCAGAGTTGACTGAACATTTTTTGTGCAGGGGTCTTGCAAAAGCATAGCGCAGCACTGGCTACGAGAGCATGTTTGCATACATGAGTATTACATAAAAATAAATCCCGTTGAGTGGGCTATGAGCCCTGCTCTACTACTGTAAACCCACATGGGAGCTATGCCTATTTAATTGTGTAAAAGTTGTGTGCAACACAAAATTACCCTTGATCAATGGTGACCGCTGTGTTAATGAGTGTAGAGGAACAAAGAGAGAGAGAGAAACAAACAAATTCACTGCCAATGTTTCCAGCACAGAAGACTGAGTAAATATACCCTTTCACATTTTACAAAAAAAACACCGAAAAGTGTTAGAATTACAGAGCAGCTTCCCTGTTCTGGTGTTCCTGTTCGGTTTGATTGCTTGTACCGTAGCTCCCTGCATCTGTTTGTGCATCATCCTCCCTCACTGCGCTGTCTATCTCGGAAATTTTGTTTAAAATCTCTCCAACATTGAGAGTCGTCGCTGCTTAGGGCCTGTGCTGCTATGTCTGGTTTGTGTAATGCTGTGGAATTCGTTGGCATGGCTTGGCACCTGGTCGGCGCAGATAATGAGCCAGTATGTTTATTTTTGGGGATGTCAGCATGACTAACAGAAGTCTGATCAGATTGGTCTTATTGCTGCAAGCGGACAGCAATATCCTCGGTGGAAAACAAAAACCGCTTTGCCCTTCATCCTCAGAATGGACCTTCAGACAAGCCCTGGGTTCGGGACATGGAAACGTTCACATGTGAGTCTATATAATACTTTTATGCAACAGTGGCAAAAATGACCTCTAGATAAAGTTAGCAAACAAGTAATGTTGGTCTCTCATCATAAAATAATAATAATTATTATTATTATTATTATTATTATTATTATTATTATTATTATTATTATTATTATTGTTATTATTACTTTATTTGTAGAGAGCCTTTCATACAAAAAAACAAGAAGTATTTTTTTAAGGCCAAAAGAAAAATTCCCCTCAACAGGAAAACAAGCATCCTTTTGATTGCATTCTCGTTCAGGTGTGAAATGAACCATCACATTAGGAATTAAATGTGTTGAAAGAAAACATAAAAAACCATAAAATTGAAATTTTATTTGTGTGTGTGTGTGTGTGTGTGTGTGTGTGTGTGTGTTTTGTATGTGTGCATGTGTGTATATGAGCACGTATGTGTGTGTGGTTTTCCCCACTTGAGCACCCCTACACAGTACGGATTTCTCTAGCGATCTGGGCGAACCGTTTGAAGTTGATTAGTTTAACTCCGAAACCCGGCACGGCATTCTCACAGACTGTCAGCGTGCGCTAATTGAGGTGGGGATATGCTAATTATCACCTGTAGTGAGTCTGTGTGCTAGTTTTGCTCAGGGGTGTGACGTCCATATGGCACTATGATTGATAGGCAGTGATACTTGGTACGGTGGGAAAGAACCTGGCACCCCATCAGTGGCCATATTGTTCCTTCGCTGGTCGACATCAAAAAGGGAGCGGACGCATCACACCGACGGGGGTTGCTTCTGACCGACTGCCAAAGCCATAACACAAATACAACTATTACCAAGGATGCAAGTGCCTCTTCTTTGTTATGTTTTAATTTGTTCTATTGGTTTTTATTATTAAGTGATGTGTTCACTTATGTAGTCAAGTTTACTTAAGTTGTCTGCTCATGCCCCTGGAACAAAAATGTTACCCATGATATCTGTGTGCATTTAAACTCTTGGGCTGACAACCTTAATCTTTGATCCTTGGAGACCTACCGTACAACAATTTCACTATTTCAACTGGTTCTGAGGTATGTGTTATTGTTACTGCCTCATGTTTTATACATTCTTTCAAATATTATAAATTCTTGGAAATTTATACATTTATACAGCTTGATATATAAATACGCAATTTCCAGGTCATGTACCTTACTCAAGGGTGTACTTCACCCAAGATGTTTTTTTAATGTTTGTTTTTGGAGCATGTGGTTCTTTGCTGTTATTAGTTTAATGTAGTTTAATGCTCATTCGGGTACTTTAGTACTTTTGTGTATAGCAGGGGTGTCCAAACTTTTTTCACTGAGGGCCAGATGGAGAAAAATGATGACTACCATGGGCCACAGGCTATTATATATATATATATAGGCTATGTGTGCGTGTGTGTGTAAAATAAATACAAGTGCGCTCAGACATGTGGCATACAGTTGTGCCAACATCACTTAGATTTCTATTTAAATTAGGCGAATAGTATTATAGCCTATTAAAAGGCGAGCTTGAAGAGATTTTAAGAATTTCACTCACCAGTGACACTTCTAATGAGAACAGTGTTGTTGTGCCTTGGACTAAAGAATCGCTGTGATGTCGGGCGTGAGGTTTGTAGATGCGATTCGCAGGACATCGCAAAGGTTGACTGTCTGTTATCTTTGATCGCAAACGGCTCTTGTTTAGCGTCATCAGGGAAAATGTTTGCTCACATATGTGAGAGTATATCAGAGTGGTAGATCACGTCCCCATATTCTGTATCCATTTCAGACAGGAATGCCCGAAATTCTCTGTGATTGAGTGCTTTCGCACAAATTATGTTAATAGTTTTCACGACTGTATTCATGACATCGCCCAGTTTCGTGACTTTGGCGCATAATGCTTCCTGGTGTATAATACAGTGCAATTTAACAGCCTCGCCCCCAGACTCATGAACTTTTCTGCAAACCAGGGAAGCCATTCCGTTACGCTCACCTATCATGGCTGGAGCACCATCTGTTGTAACTCCACACAACTTGTCCCAAGGGAGATTCCGATTTTGAATAGCAACTGACACAGCTTCAAAAATATCAGCTCCTTTCATTGTTCCAGTCAGGCTCCGAAGGTCGAGGAGCTCTTCAGTAATGCAAAAATCATCGTCAACCCCCCGCAAAAAAATTAGTAGCTGAGCCGAATCTGTTGTGTCGGTACTCTCGTCACACGCAATTGAATAGAAAAGAAACAACGGAGCTTTGTCTGATATTTGCGCCTTGATGTTAGCTGATAAATCCTCGATTTGCCGGCCCACTGTGTTTCTCGTAACACTAACATTGCAGAAGTATTGTTTCTTTTCTGGGCATACAATCTCCACAATTTTTGTGACGCACTCTTTTAATAAAATCACCCTCTACAAAGGCCTTTCCATACTTCGCTATTAGCTTAGCCACCTCGTAGCTAGCCCTGGTAGCATTCTGCTGCGTTTGATTAGCACAAAAAAACTGGGTTTGTTGCAATGATAGGCTTGCCGCCAACTGCTTTGATTTCTCTTCTCTGGCTGCTCCAGTATATGCCTTAAAAGACGCATCATGTTTCGTTTCATAATGTCTCTTAACGTTCAATTATTTTCATCACCGCTACTTATTCCTAGCAAATTAAACAGACACACTTGCCTCTGTACTCTGAAAAAGTATTAATTTTGCCATCGTGGCTGGAATTTCCTACATTCACTATCCACCTTTCGATTCTTTGCAGTCGCCATGTTGATAAGAATACGATTTGTAGGCTATAGGAACGTTGGCTAGCTAATGCATAAGATAATTTTTTGTTTAGGGGGGGGCGCAAACTGCTGATCTATTTTTAGAGTTGGGCTTTTACTATGCTGCCCCCTAGTGTTAAAAAAAAACAGCATTTTTTTTTTCTCATTTGTAGCAGCGGGCCAGATTTAATAATTCTTCTGAAATGTTTCGAGGGCCGCTTTAAAACGCTTCAAGGGCCGCAATTGGCCCGCGGGCCGTAGTTTGGACACCCCTGGTGTATAGTTTAGTTTTATGTTCAGTTGTCAGTCGAGTCTGCACTTCTTGCCTCTCTTGGGGCCCCGTCCACCCCCCTCTCTCTCTCTCTCTCCCTCCCTGCATTTGTTTTCACATCATTGTAAATCACTGTGGATTAGACTGCCTGCTAAATACCCATAAGGTAATGTATTTGAACCTGATTATGAGAACAGGATCAGAACCATAGTGCTAATCCTCCATAAAAAAGAATACACAGACAGAGTGAGACATACATATGAAAGAGGCCATGGAAATAGACGGTAGAAAGAAGAAAAAGAAAGACAGCACTGAGAGGGAAAGCAAAAAGAAGAAGAGAGAAGCTTCCATTTTTTATGTGTGTCAAACTTGGAGCACAGATTTGAGACACGGGCAACTGAAAGTCACTTGACTGGCAGCTGCGATAGCCCATTAAACCTCACAGCGAATGACCCAGCCACGCTGATGGCATCAGCACCTGTTCTAGCCGGGGCAGAGGGTGAGACAGGGCCACAGAGAGGGATCCATAACGCCGATAACCCCATCTCCGATTGCCCTTCAGAAAGAGAAACGGCCTGCCCAACCGGACTACGCCCGCAAATGAGTATCATCGCTGGCTCTATTTGCATTGAGCCGGGGAATGTCAACGTAAGACAAATGGCGTGAACGCAGAAAGCATGTTTCAAACGTAAATGGCATTTGAGCAGAGGCAAGGAGGCCTGCAGGCTTCAGTTAGATATTTCCCTCCAAAGGCCAGGAGATTGTTTGGTAATTAGTGATGTCATAAAGCAGGGAAATTTTTTTTAAACGTATTGGCTTTTGAAAGGTGGACGTGATCTGCAGGAAGTCCACTCCAGCCGCATGGCTCTGGATATGACAGTTCCTGGTACGGCAGAGAGAGGCTACGTATTTTATCTGGTCTTTTCTCTGAAGTAAAACAAGTCAGTCCAATCTTTTCCACTTTCCAGTCTGCCTTCCCTAGTGAAAAATTGCACCCCCAGGTCAGAGATAACATTGAAAATGGGTTAGGTGGTCAAGAGCTAATGATGGTATGGTCAACATTGGCTTTGTTTGGCTCTCTGGTGTTTTCCGGCGGGTGGAGGCATTAGCATTCTAGCTGGTGGGGAAAAGCCATTTTGATTTAATAATCCAACCAGAAATATGCATCAAAAGAAATTCTTGTCAAGCATGCCTGAAAGCAAGACCCGATTTTCTTCATTATAAATTGCCTATAAGGGAAAACTGAACTTCAAAGTGATAAAATTTAATTCAAAAGTCAATTTGTTCATTTAGTTGAAAGATACTTTGGAATGGCAGGCCATACAAAGCAATGGTAAAAATGTATGCGTTTTGTTATTATTATTATTATTATTATTATTATTATTATTATTATTATTATTATCTGGCCTCTGGTGTCCATATATTTTTACATTTTTAGACCAAATCAATTGTTAAATTATAAATGTGCATAAAACCCATACCCAGGATTCCAATGTGGATGTTAAATACATATACATATACAGTACATACATACATATAAAACATAATGCAAAGGCAATATAGCAAAGTTTGCTGTGGATAAAAGCAAACAGAGTCACAAATGTTTTATAAAAACTGCTTCCAGAAATATTTTGGCTCTGGGAAAGTTAGGGAGACATTTATTTTTCTTTCATCAGTTTGTCATTCTTATTAAAAAATAAAAAACCCTTTTTTTGCAGTATACTTAACTGTGGGTAGCAGGAGCTGTGGTGCTTTTCGTTTTATGTCAATCGAATTAGCATTTCACAGAGTGTTCCATGCCTCCATGTCTCTTCAATCAGAAACAATCTTGTTTTTTTTCTCTCTCTCTTCTTAAAAAGACAGAACATTATGTGGTTAGTTTGGAGGTTAATCGACTCGCATCATAATTTACCTGTATTTCCATTTGAACTTTTTTTTTCGCTCTCTCATTTCCAGAGAAAAAAAATTATAATTATGAAAATTTCTAAAAGTGTTGGGGGTGCTTTGTCAGCTGCGTTTCAATGTGTTATGAGGATGAAACATGATTTCAGTTTGGATGTGACTGGAGTCTGCAGCTCTGACTGATCATGGGAAACGTATGATAACATGACACTTATTGAAAACATTAAGGCCACCAACCCCAGGACCCCAGCCTTGCTTTCTTAATCAGGCCATCCAAACACCAGATCACAACTGCAATGAGAAATGCAGTTTCCTTTGACAGTCCTGGCAGAATAAACACATATTAGACATACTGGAATGAATCCATCACTCTCACCCAGTAATTTTATTCAGCAAAATCAACAGCGCGATTAAGCATAGTTGTTTCTGTTTGTTGCCGGGAAATGGACATTGCACTTATGTTGCTCACTTCTGGTGTTAACTGTTGAGAGAAAGACCGTAAGGTCACTCTTAAGTAATGACGCCCGTAGGTTACTGTTGGATACCAGTGGGAGTATTCCTTTGGACACTGAGGTATGGGAAGAAATGCATTGATAAGAACAGTGGTAATGGGATCACTGTGGGTTCTTCATTGTTTTTTTTTCATAGCATATATATATGTGTGTGCACGTGGGTGTGTGTGTGTGTGTGTGTGTGTGTGTGTGTGTGTGTGTGTGTGTGTGTGTGCATGTAGATGCGCGCGTGCATGTGTGTGTTTGAATATTTTTATTTTCTTTTTTAAACATGTATTTATTGAACCAGGCAGTCTCAATATGATATTGAATCTCTACATAAGAAGATAGAACAGTGGGTGTGGTGTAGGCAAACTAAAGTACACTATACTTGTAGTTGGAAAAAAAAAGAAAAATGGAAATAGTTTTCTGCCCTTTGAGGGCATATAAAAAAGCTGCAATTGGGAACAAGTGAGTGGATAAAAGTGCACAATGAAAGAATGGTTGCTGCCACTTTTGGCTTTCCCTTTTTTACAAACAGTGTACAGCAAGAATGGACAGCAAGCATTCTTTCATCCTGAACAAAAATGTGTTTTTGTGTTCTCAAAAATATTACAGAGAGGCTTTGAAGAGGAAGAAAAGGAAAAAGAAAACGATCCATACCTCCCTCACATATTCATTCACTCACTCACTCACTCACACACTCATCCAATTGCTCACTCACACACTCACTCAAAAAGAAAAAGTAAATAGTTTGTGTCGCTCTTTTCCTCTCTCACTTATCTATTCATTCACTCACTCACTTACCCTCTTACTCACTCACATTCTCACTCACTCACTCACTCACTCACTCACTCACTCACTCACTCACTCACTCACTCACATTCTCACTCACTCACTCACATTCTCACTCACTCACTCACTCACTCACATTCTCACTCACTCACTCACTCACTCACTCACTCACTCACTCACTCACTCACATTCTCACTCACTCACTCACTGGCAGATTTATTAATTGACTCAGGCACATTCTTCCAGGACTCTCAAACACTGACTCAATGACATCATGAAATCATCATTCACGTACAGGTTTCACTGGGTGAGTCACTGTGCCCAACATTTTGTATTTGTTAAAAAGCAGACCAGACCAAAAGTTGCAGCGCATTTGTTGGCTCTGTTGTTGTTGTTAGTGTTTCGGGAGTAAGGTATCAGAGAGTAGTCCAATGAGAAATCATCAGGAGACGGGAAGGTCCAGTCCCCACCTCGACAGCCAATTAGCAGAGTGGGACACATTTATGCATGTGTGTAGTGATTTTTCATTCAACTCCACTGCAATACAAACTCTTTTTTTTCAATTACATGGTACAACCCCCAGTCTGTGCAGGAGTGAATCATCTCTAAGAAGTCTGGAAAATTCCTAGTCACCCCATCATAAATATTTCAGCCAAGGAGCATATTCCTAAAGCAAGCACTGCAGTCTGTCCCAGTGGATGCAAAAGAGCAGCAGTCATGTCTTCAGCGACATCATTTTATAATTTATATATGACCATTGGGATGCCTATGTGTTTGTGTTTGTGTGTGTATGTGTGCATGTACATGCGTACGTACGTGTGCATGTGTGTGTCTATAGTACTTCTCTGGATTTTGTTATACCTCTGGGGGCTGCTCTCATGGATCACAGCTTGGCCTGTCATGGAAAATTTATGAATGAATAAATTACACTGCAAAGTTGTCCCGACTAAGAGATTGGGAGATGATGAGATTTTGTCTGTTGAGGAAAACAGTACCACAAGGGCAATCTGATTTTTTTGTATGAAATGTATCTGAAATGCAGATGAAAATGCATTTATTTTCTTGTAGCTGTGGTTTGTGTATTTCACACGTACTCCCACTCAACAGACTTTAGCAGGGCTTTGAACCTGGAATGTTATTTATTTATAAACCTTTCGGCGACTTTCTTGTTCAACTGAAAACTCAGTCCTCTTTCGCAGCAACGACCTGTGGAATCAAATGTTTTAGGGAGTTCAATGGATTGTGTAGCGAATGAGATGTAGAGGGTGATTAAGTATAGCTAATCAGATGTAGAGGGTGTTTTGGTGGCCAGATAGAAATAAATTTTGGGGGGGAATTTGGTCAGGACAGCAGGATTAACCTTGGCATCCTTAGTGCCCAGAATTAGGCAGGACCTGGGTTTAACATCTAATCTAAAGGACGGCACCTTCTGCAGCACAGTGTCCCCATCGCTGTGTTGGGGTATTGGGTTGTCTATTTGGTCCAGAGGTACGAGTCCCCCCTACTGGTCCACCAACACCTCTTCCAGCAGAAATTTAATTTTCCCCACCCAAGTACTAACCATGCCCATCCCTGCTTAGCTTCAGCCAGCTTCCATGAGAAGGATACAGGGGGGTGTGGCTACTGGCACACCCGTCCTCTTGTTTGCAGGATGCAGCATCTTCATTCAGCCATGCACACTGATCTCATGTTAACACGAGATACTACACTTACTTTCTCTGCACTCCACTTTCTCACCATTGGCACACTGACAGTGTGTTATAGTGGTTAGGGAACTGGGCTTGTAACGAAAATAACTAAATAAATAATTGAATTGACATTACCCAAGAGAAGCCATCTTGATTATATCTGACTTTGCCTGGCACAAAACTGACCAGCATTTGTGCCAGATCTGAACACTGATTTCAGACTAGTGTCCATGACACTGATAGGGAACACAGTCGCACAATTGGAAATAAGCATGTGTGCATGTGTGCATATGTGACACAGTAAAGATAAAAGGTGGCAGCATAATGCACTCCAGATGCAGAAGATGATCTTTTGGGCAATGCAGAGTTATGAATCACAAATCAATTTACAGATCTGCTTATAATTGTATGGCTCTATCTGCTGATAGTATAGTTATGAGAAGCATTAAGAACTATCAAGCCCCATATCAGAGCATTGCTTTGCCCGTACCTCTCTGTTAGATTTAATATGTTTTTTATTGCATTGGGAGCATTTAATCTTTTGCATTTCAAAAAGACACAACAAAGTGTTTTCCCATGTTGATTCATTTTTCAACAAAAATGTCGAAGCCAAAAGACAGAAAAAAGAGCATTTTTATGTTAATAACCCATTTTTGACAAAAATGTCAGATAGAACCATATCAACCTAAGCTCTCGATGTAGCAAACCCTTGGCCTTCAAAGGTAATGTTCAGAATCAGTTATATTGATTTTGAGAAAAACGTCCAGAAGTAGCTTTCATGTAGCTCCTAATGAACTCTCACATTGTTCCAGTGTTGCACAAAATGTGTCCGTTTGCTTAACGCTTCAGAAGTAGAACTGAAAGGGAGCTGAAGGGTTTGCAATGGCCATGCAAAATATTCTGGTTTTACGAGTAAGGCAGGTGTCCTTGGGTGGCTCATCCTGTAAGGGCACTGTTCACACCAGTGTTAACTGGCAGCTCGGCAGGTTTGATGCACAGTTGACTCTTGTGTCATCCAGGGATGGGATGTTTCTGTCTGAGAAATAATAACAACTTAGCATGTCCCATTTAGTGGATTGGGCACCTGCAAGTCCTGCAGCAAACGGTTGTTTCTTCTTCCCTCAACTATTCATTCACCCACTCACTTACATTCATTGACTCACTTACTGACCCTCACTCACTCAGCCACATACTCATTCACTGACTTACTCACTCACTCACTTACACGAACTCACTTAATCATTAACCCACTCACTAACTCACCCACTTACTCAATCACTCACTCACTCACCCACACACTCACTCACTCAATCACTCATTCACACACTCACTCAAAAAATAAAAAGTATGTGGTTGTGTTTCTCTTTCCGTTTCTCACTTATCTATTCATTCACTCACTCAGTTACTCACACACGCACACTAGTACACACGAGTGTTGACTGGCAGCTCGGCAGGGTGATGTACAGTGGACGCTTGTGTCATCCAGGGATGGGATGTCGACAGGAATGATTGCATCTTGCCGTGTCCCATTTGGTGGATTGGGCACCTGCAAGTCCACCTTTTGAGATGCACATGAAGCGTCCTCCTCTGACTGTGTCTATGAGTCTGACTTGTGAACTGTGCTGTGATAATAAGCGGTGGAGACTTCATGTGCTTTCGAGAAGAGTGCATGCCTGTTTGTGTTCTCCTGAATCGATAGCAGAGGTCACAGCAACTGTATTAAAAGAGCAACGCAGAGACATGGCTAGAAAACCTTGTATCTGAAAATGACAGAACTAAATTGCTATCATTTATTTGATGAGCAGTCACTCTTATATGCAGCAAACCTTTACACAGCCATGGTAAAGTAGTGAACATTTACGACGTGATTCGCATAATGTTGCATTCATAGAGCAGATACTCTTTTTCAGAGCGACTGACACTGCAAAAGAACATTACACATCTGTGGCATTACATGAGCAACAGTCAAACACTTTAGACTTGGCTAAAAACACTCCTGGACCACAGACACATGAGCCATGGGAATTCAACCTGCAACCTGAGCTAAAGGCCCAGCTCTCTAAACACCCTGCAACGCTGTTGTATTGCCAAACAGAAAGTGATTTTTTATTCAAGGATACTGGGCAAACAGCAAAAATATATAAATAAGTAAATACAAACTCCAAATTGAAAAGCAAACGCAGAGCATCGTCGGGGTTGGAAAAACATTATGCTGTATTTGCACACTCCAACCTCAAGTAACACACAAACAGAACAAAAACATTTGGGCTTTCTGATGGAAATGGAGTGTCTTTTATAACAAATCTCTGGCAGTCAAAGAGAGAGATAGCACTCCCCTCCATGATTCAAGCCCAGCAGAGTGTGGGCCACCTCTCCACCGAGTCCCACATTATATTCATTTATTCATCCACGCATGCTAACAAAAACACATGGCTACTGATCCGTGGACTCAGTGAAAGCGCTCCAACTCTGGGATCCATTATGAATACCTTATTTCCAGAGCGATAACAATAATAGCGCCTGTTTTGCGTGCCCGCCCTGCCTAGAGCTGCAGGGAGACAGGGAGTTAGGGGAGGGGGTGTGGGGTGTGGTTGTTGTTGCCATGCAGACTGCCGGTTTGAATCCCAGGTGGGGCACAGCTGTTAAACCTTTTGTGCTGGCCATTTAACCTGAACCGCCTCAGCAAACATGCAGTTTGTGTAACAGCAGCTGAGTAAGTCACCCTGCTGTACGAGGACAGATAAGCCTGAGAAAGTACAGGATGCTATGAAAATGGGTTAAGTCTGGTGGTGCATATGAAACACCTCATTTTTTAATATATCTATCTTTTTTTTTTAACTCCCCAGTGGTGAAGTACCACAAAGGAGCATGAGTACTGCTCTGGTTAAAATACCATATTGTAGACAAGTTCCCCCCACAGACAAGCTATATATGGGCCTGTCTTTAGTCTCTTTGTCTCTGCTGTAATGGCTCCACAGAGGAGCCGGGCCTGGGCCCTCTTCTGAAGAATAAAAAAGATTACCTTTTTGTACCAGCCTAACCAGGCTCATGAAAGGAAAGCTTTGGATGAAGCACACACTGTTTAGACCTTCCCTCAGACTGTGACCATTTTCAAAGGCTCACTAATAAATAAACAAAAATAATCTAAAAACAAAACTCTTACTACCATTTCTGTTGCTCATCCAATGTTGTTAAACTGAAATAAAAGTAATGGTAGTGCTAAGGAATAAAAAAAAGCCCCTTTTTCACCTTTTCTGGTAATCGCGAACATCTTACTGAACTCTAAACTAAACTAAACTAAAGCCCCTTTTCCACTGGAGGAACATGGGCCAATTTTGGTTTCTATCCTCTTTTTAGTCCCTGCTCGCGAGGTAGTACTTTTTCGATGGTTCAGAACTATCGGAGTAAAGCTTGCAGTACTGAACAGCTGATTGGTCAAATCCAATATTCACGAGAATCGCCAAGTAGACCACATTTTGAAATACAGACAACAGAAAAACATTTAGCAGCAGCTAGATGGCAAGTTTTAAACAGTTGACAACATTCACGTATCTGATACGCGATGCAAGCAGAGCTTGCATCAATTGCCTGCTACCACATATTTCATGTGAAACTAGTTTGATTTTATTCATGATTATGTTATTCTCACTATTGTGAAATACTTTGTGTGCAGCCTATGAAACTTTGTGTAGTAGAAAAATATGTAACAAATTGTGACCCGTATTGATTCAATAAGAAACACAACATTTATTCTTTGGGACGATTCAATATTAGAAGGAACGAGTGACAACCCTAAACAAAAAGATCTACCAAAAGATTTTTATGTTTAGCTGTACTGGCATAGAACAACTCAGTTAAACAGGACCAAGGAAAAAAACTGAAGCAGGATTACAAATAAATAAATAAGTAAAGACCACAGTTCTTCTGAATCCATAGTTTCTTTCCATCACTTCCTCCTACATTGTCTAATCTTCATGGGTCTTGAGGTCCAGTGGGACACCAAACACGAACGCGCTCCAGGAACCACCCTCATTGTGAATAGTTCCCTCTCTCTTTTAGTTTCTACAACCTGGTGGAAAGGGGCCTAAGGTATCACTTTTTTGAGGAAAAAAAGGTATTGCTAAATTATTTGTGGAGAAATCAGTGGCCACTACAGTAAGCCCGAATGTTAGGTAGAATAATGGATTGTAGAATAATGGACTTGTAGCATACAGTTAATGAAAAAATGTTCACTGTAAAATCAACTCTGATAAAGTACTTTTTACTATGATTGAATCCATTCATCCACTGAACCTGTATGGGGCATTCTACCGAATTAGTACAAAGTGCGGTCCCACAACAAGAAAAACGATTTAACAAAACAATTAAGTCTTCAGACATAGATATTTACTAAGAATATGTTATGGTCTATTTAAACACAAGGCATTAAATTAGATAGTGATAAGCTTAATATACACAACAACATAATTTATAAGGTACTTTCTATTGGGAAGTAGCTGTCCCAAACCCTGACATCTAAATTTCAATTTCTGTAAATGACACTTAAAACATTTTTTTTTATTTTGTTCGATGGTGTATTTAGAAGATCTTTATGATTACGTTCAAACAGAAGTTGGAATATTTAGATTTATTGTGGGTTTAATTTTTTAAACTATAAACTATACTCAAAAAATCATGTCCCCAGTTTTCATGTCACTACCAAAACACAAGGTATTTTAGCCACACCCCTGCATTTTTGACAAGACAGTGACAGTGCATCCCTGTCCCTCATGGCTGAATGGTAAGTAGCTATATCCCATACTTTTGATATAAATCTGTTCCAAAATCTGAAAATCGGCGTGTAACCTTAAGAATTGTCACTACCGAACACATATTCTCTTCTATTAAGTAAACTTTTTTGGGGTTTTATGCAAAGTATTATGTTTTTATGTGTGTAAACCTCTTCAAAGACATGTATGTTAGCCATGTACTTGCTAGCATTCTTTAGCTATGCTCAAACTTAGCTAGAATCGTCACTACCGAAACAGTCACTATGGTTAAGTTTCGGTAGTGACATGATCATTTTGGTAGTGACAAAAAGGAATGTAAGCAGGTTGTTTTGAAATAAATGTTTTAAAGGTCTCCTATTATACTATTTTTAAGCATATATTATAGGTCTTGGATATATAAAAAACATGTCTATGAAGTGTTTTGCTCAAAATACCAAGCAGATTAGCCATTCTAGCCTCATCCCCCTCTATTTCAGCCCTGTTACTAAAGTGCTAGCTAGGGCTACATACCTAAGTAGTGTGACCACAGTTTAGTCTATGTCTTCTGATGTAAGTAACTATGTAGGCTAACATTAGCTAGGCTATGTTTTGTGGACTAAAGGTTAAACATGTAGATAATGCTCATTTCTGTCTGAAATTGTTCAGGGAGAGAGAATCATAAGACACCAACATGCCAAAAGGAATTAGCAAAAGTGGAGCAGAGAGGCTGAGAGAATACAGACAAAGAGTGAGGGATGACCCACTGAAACACCAAGAATATTTAAGAAAGGAAAAATAAAATAAAAAGAAATTATTATTTTCTGTGTACTTTAAATGGTTATGGATGAACAATTGTTATGTCTTCAAAAATAAAATGATTCTATTGACCCCAAAACATTTGTGTTTGTAATATTTCCAACATAAGGCATGTAATGAGTTAAGATTAAGCAATAAGGTTGAGGGAATATGATACAACCTTGAGAACAAAATACTGTGGTCACTACCGAAACAGTGCAGTCACTACCAAAACACTGGATGTTTTGTAAAAAATAAAGTATATTGAGTTATCATCTAAAATGATATGATACTGATTGGTTTATTGTATGTTCAATTTCAACAATCATCAACTCTGGAATCAATATGATCAGTATTATGAATTTTACAAAGAAAGATTGCATTAAGATTTTGATGAATTGTATAAATTGAACTTTGAAATTTGATTAAAAATTCACTTTTATTGATTTAATTGTGAAAACCTTCAAGAAATATTTGTTTAAATACTATTTACAGAAGGGAAGGTAAAACAATCTTAACAGGTTAATATAATACTTTTTTACTACAGTGTATTTACTATGTTTCGGTAGTGACAATTTTTGGGAGAGGAAGAACATTCCAATACAGTCTGAAAATACGATATAAAAATGTACGGTTCTTTTACTAGATATGTGTAATTTAGATATGGTACAAAATATATATGGACAAAGTTTTGGGGAAAAAACATACAAAATTTCAAAATATTTCCAACCTGACTTTGTTATGCCATAGCATAATCAATCTGACAGTTTGTGAAACATATTGCTGGTTTTAAAATAGTCACAACACACTTTAACAGTACACTTCAATGTGCCCAGTAATTAGCAATTAGCCATAGGGTTCAAGTGCAGGTTTGTAGGAAATTTTTTATTCTTTTTTTTTGGTAGTTTTTTTGTGACTTTTGCCATTTCCTCTAGATTTTTCAATACTGTTCACCATAGGTGCCAGTGGCCTGGGCACCCACGGGCAAATCGTATTGCAGGGTGAAATGTATTGCAGAGTGAAGTTATAGCTTGATTTGAATCTAGTTCTATGCACAGATGAAGCACATGAAATAAACGTGAAACAAGCAACCAATGAAAGAGCACTTGCCTGATGCAGAATTTTTTAGGGCACCCCCTGGTAAAATATAAACCTAGCGCCTATGCTATGCACTTCACCCTGTAGCACGGGGTGATGCCACCACTGATGGTGAAGAAAATGTTTTAAAATTATAATTTAATTACCGCACAAGTTTTTCTTCTAATAGCTTATGGCATTTGTAATTATACAACATAAATGAGATGAGGCTGTATTGAAATAAGGTGCAATTAGCATGTTATGTGCCTAGATCAATGTTCTAATCTCTTTTTAATGTACATTTTCTAAACAGCTGCATAATATCTACTCCCAAAAAAGTCCCTTCAGAACACACATAATGCATGTCATAAAGATTATTTCAAACTCTTCACAATACAACTGAAAGTGCAATTCAAAAATAATATCCCTTTAATTCAGGCAAACTGTGTAGCTGGTTAACATCTCTGCCAAAATGCGGTGTCTGTGCACTGGGACATTTGCTTTCTATTTGGTCCAGGGGAAAGACTGCCCCCTACTGGTCCACCATCACCACTTCCAGCAGTCACTCCACTTTCCTGAGTGGTCTTCAGAGTCCACAGATAAATCACAGTTCGATTTTTTTAACAAAGAAAATGTCTACAGCTATTACTGCTATGCTATGGTAACTGCTGTGTGGAATTGCATGATTGGCTGTTTGTGCAGAGAGCCACACACTGTGGAGGGAGAGCGTATGGTACAGCACTGTGGGGCTCTCCAGGTATTGCGATCACTCAGCTCATCTACGGACCAGCTCAGAGCGGCCACACTTCAAAAAAGCACATTCCAGATGGCAAGGAGGATGAAGTCATCAATGTCTGTTCCCCGCGAACATCTCGCTGGTGATTGACAGGTATCACAGTGAGAATGTTTGGGCGAGGAAGTGTGTGTGTGTGTGTGTGTGTGTGTGTTCGCACGTGTGTGTGTGTGTGTATTTGCATGGGTTTGTGTATGTTTGTGTGTGCATTTATGTAGGTCTGGTTTGTGTGCATGAGTGCTTGTGCATGTATGTGTGCGACAAAGTGTGAGTGTTTATGTAAGCGTGTGTTTGAGAGATATATGGAGAGAACAAAAGTCTTTGCATGTGTGTGAGAATGTGTGTTTGTGAGAGTGTTCATGCTGGTGTATGTATTTGTACACATTCATGCATGCACATGTGTGTATGTGTGTGAATGAGCATGAATGTTTGTGTGTGAGAATGTGTTTGTATGTACACATGCATGCATGCACATGTGTGTATGTGTAGTGGCTGTCACTGGAAGCTTAAAGATTGTGACCATTCAAAATGAAATCCTCGCCATGGGCAAAAAAATGAGTTGGTAGAAAATATTCAAATAAAAAGCCCCTGTTTAAGATTATAAACTCAATACCAATGAATGCTACGTATGTGCAGATGTTGAATTTTTAATAACATGATCTCTTCAAAGGTGTTCTGCAAATCAGACCATTTACATATCAAATGTATAAAGATTGCTTTCATTTCAAATGCTCTTTGCTGATGTGACTTTCTTATATTTTATTTTTTATAGGAACAGGTTTTTGAATAGCTTTGCCCACATTTGGAGTCTTTCCCTCACTGTGCTCTTCCTTGTATTTACCAAACTGGAGTTTGTTTGGCTCTTTACATTTTCACTTCTTTTCAAGAAATTTCTTTGGAAATCTTTGTGAAAAACCATCTGAAAAGGATATGTTCAGGTTGTATAAATATTATATTCCTAGCTCTTATGCTTATTTTACTTAGCGAGGAAAAACTGCATCCCAGTCATCCTATTGTGCTACTTTGTTCAGGGGAATTGATTCCTGACAGTGAGAGTATTTTCACAATGCTACCATAGTATGGTGTAGAGTTGAAATGTGCAGTCCTTAATTGTCTGTGACATTTTGAACAACAGGCTGTCAAAAAAATAAATCATCTGAAAAATCAACAAGGTTGTAATATCTGGGGTCAGCATACAGAATTATTTATCAAAATAGTTTTTCTTTAAAATCAAATTAATTAAGTCAGTCAGTCAGAGCGATAGCTTAGTTCCAGTAACTATTACATTATTGCATTCAGCTATGACTCAACCCAGGGTTGGTTCTAAGCATAGGCCGCCTAGGGCGCCAAACAAAGGGGGTGAAAGAAAATATAAATCGACACGTTGCGTCCATGAGAGTTGGAGGTATTTTTACTTCATTTTACACATTGCACATCTTACCCATTTTCCAAATACCAAATATAGATTTAACTTGCATTCATACAGTTTGTTACTAACAATGTATTTATTTCAGGCAGTGCAAATGGTTTGAAATTGCTGCAATAGCATTGTGAATAAACACTAAAGTGATTTCCCGGTGTCCTGCTATGATGTTTCACAAAGAAAAAAGAAAGAACTATGGTGGTGAGTCCAGCATGTTGGCCTGGATCCTAAAAGATGCCTGATATTGCAGCCGGGATTAGCCCTGAGGGCTGTGTCGCCCACCCCAGTCCCTGTGTGTTTGGCTTTGCATACGACCTGCTTCTGCTGACTGTTTTTTGTACAACTTCCAAAAACTCTGGAAAACTGAGTCACCATCACTACTAACAACATGTCATAATTCAATTGTGTGTGTTCATATGTGCATGTGCACGTGTATGTATGTATGTATGTATGTATGTGTGTGTGTGTGTGTGTGTGTGCGACAGAGCAAGAGAGAGGAGGGTGAGTAGAATATATATTTCTCTTTAGAATAAATCCATGTTTTTTTTTTGAAGCAGACTGCATTAATGAGCTGTATTAATGTGGCTAGAGGCATATTTTTCCCGTTTAACTTAAATGACAGACAGCTATTCATTTGTGGTCACCAATTCATTTGACAGGGAAGTCGGCATGTCTTTATAAACAGGGTGATCTTTGCTTGAGTGAAGGGTGATCTTTGCTTGAGACTGTATGCAACTGAAAGCTATAAATAGTTGAACTGCACACTGCACACCACTTTAAGTCACTGTAGGCGCTGTTCCTAACTTAATCTATTTCAGTGATGCCTTGCTTCTCCTTAATTTTCTATTATCTAGTCTATGGATCTGACCATTTCTGACCCACATCAAAACACTTGCTGCTAGCTACGATGTCAGAATTATCATATACAGTAGATTCATAATATCACATAACAGTTTTGTACATAAGTCGCATAAAAGGCTAATGTATTTATATAGGCTACCGTAAAAAGTACATGTTTTTAAATAACGGCAACGTATTACAGCCGTGAGTGCGATGTAGTGCTATGGAAACATCAACGTTGCTGGGCGGTGGCAAAATGGAATAAGAATCTCTTCAACATTCAACAGAAACCAGTTGTAGAATCATTACGAGAAAGGATATTTGTTTTCTTAATCTGTTTATAGAGATTTGTAGAAAAAATAATCTCGACGTTATACCGAAAGTAGGCTACATTGGGTAGGCGTAGCCTACATACAGTAGCTACGCAAAGAAAAAGACACCAAATGTTTTGTAACAGTTTAAACTTTTTAATAATAGCCTATAGACAAGCCTATTATTGTTCATATCAGAACAAACATTTTTGTAGTAGACCTATGTAGAAGTGGTAGGCCTACATTTTCTGCCTGTTATTGTCTGACAGTGGCAATATGGTTGTAAACGGGTTTTGTGTGCACACGCGGCGACACTGTAGGAATCCCGCATTGGAATCTTGAGAGTTTAAAGTTGTTTACAATTTCAGAAAAATATGAATAGGCTACTATAATTTGGAAATTGACCTCTAGGCTGTTTGAAACAGCGCATTGCGCTTGATGCAGCATTTGTTGTAGTTATAGTCCAATGATTATTATTTTTGAAAGCTAAAGGTTGTAAATCTAAATGAGAAACCGTGATATTAAAGTGAGTAGGATAATTTCAGTTACAACCGTTGTTTGTTGTGTTTTTTAAAACATGGTTCGGCAGGTGGTTGTTGGCCGGGGGTCTCCAATTGGTTTTTGAAACCGGCCTCCAAATGCATGGCAAAGGCCGCCTATGCAGACTGTTGACTGTTGACAGCTAGCATTTTGTCATTATGGAGCGATTTATCTGTCCAATTGCCAATACATCAAAATTGGGAAACATATTTGCTGAAAGGGCAAGATCCTATCTTATGTTACTCGAGGATGGAGAAAAGTTGTTTTGTACAGTGCGCAACAAAGTAGCCTACTTGATTAATAACACTGCCTTCCCACCACATTAACACAATAAAAGTGTCAATTGTCTGAGTGACTCCTGCTCTTTGTTTTTACTGGAGTTAACCTAAGTCTGCAATTTTAACAATGACAACTGTAACCTAACAATGACAACTGTACAACTTAACAATGACAACTGTAACTTAATTATTATATGGCCATTATTTTGTCAAACCTGGTTCAGGTGTCTACCTGGCTATATAAGCACTGTGCTTTCCTCTTCCGGTGCTTTTGTGTCTTTATTGCCACCTAAAGCCAGGTACTGCAGTATAGGTGACCATTTCACTTTAAAAGCTTGTGCTGTTAAAGTAACGTGGGACTTGCCTAGAGATTCCTGTTAGGAGTTTGTTTTCTCTTTTTTTTTTGTACTTTCTGCTCCTCACCTTGGTTTTCTTTTCTGTCCTTTCTGAGACAGTAAACCTTCGTTACCATTTTCTATATTACCTCTTTAGTTTAGCTCTTTCATAGAATATAGAGCTAGAGGTCATTTTTCTTCTTCTTTTTATTTCTGCTCAAGTCTGCAAGCTTTTCGCCCACTTTTCTAGGTCGCTATTTTTTCGCTTTGTTTCCGTTTGCCTCTTATTTTAAGCTCTTTCATAGTAAATAGAGCAAGAGGTAGATTCTTTTTTTTTTTCTTAATACTGCTCGAGTCTGCGATTTCTTCGCCCACTTTTCTGGGTGGTTATTATTTGGCTTCACGCCGAGAGGTTTTATTCCCGTTTGTTTATTTTCTCTGTTCCGTTCATAGACATCCTTTCCTCTTTTACTTTTTTATCCCCTCACTGTCGCGCCTGGTCCTCAGAACCGACACCTCACAGAAAAGTCTATGGAGGCATCAGTGACACCGCAGGGATAGAGCAAGTGCTGGCTACCCAGCAAGCAGCTTTGGCCTCGCATGAGGAGGGCATTCGTGCTCTTCAGGAGCAACAGCAGGCTATGTGCGCCCAGCAGGGCTAATTAGTGGGCCAGCTGCGCCGCCAGGAGGACTGCCTGAGTGAGTTTGCAGACAGCCTCTGCTTATTGAGGGTTGCAGCTGGTTTTTTTCAGGCTCCGCCTCTCACAGTTCCTGGGTTGCTTTTATTTTATTTTATCCCTGCTCACTTTTATTTTATCCCTGCTCACTGGTACCGCCCTCGCCGGGGCAGCTCCCTTCATTTGGGCTAACGCCCCTGTCATGGACAATGTGGATAGGTTGATGGAGGAGATGGCGTTAGTCTTCGACCACAACATCTCTGGTCAGGAGGGAGCTATGAGACTAACCCTTTTCCGCCAGGGCAGCGATACGGTAGCAGGCTTCTCTATCGCGTTTTGAGCACTGGCAGGTGAGACAGGCTTGTCTGAGGATACTTTGATAGCACTATAACACTTGATAGCGCTGTCGGCCCCTATTAAAGACGCCTTGGCAGTGCTCGAACTGCCTGCTACCTTCGATGCCCTGGTTTCCAAAGCCATCGGTATCGATAACCGTGTCAGGGAGCAAGAGAGAGAGAGAGGTGAGAGGAGAAACCGTTCGGCTCACTATCCCTCTTCTTTTCCGGCAACGCCATCATCCCGCTCTTTCGCCCACTCCTCCCTTCATGGAAGGAGCCCATGCAGGTAGATAGTAATTTTTTTTGCGAGCCTAAAAAATCTAACCCGCATGAGGACTGGTGCCGCTACTGTAGGCGCAAAGGGCACACAAAGAATCAGTGCCCTAAGTTGGGGGGAAATGGGGGGTCCAACTGTTGAGTGCTTTATGGATGCCAAATGGGCCAAAAAACATAAAATTTCCATTCACCGCATAGTTCGGCCCCAGTTAGTTATGGCCCTCGATAGCCACCCGTTGGGCACCGGGACCATTAGAGACCACGGGTTGCTTACATATGTGTGCCTTCCACGAGGGTCATTCTGAACGTATTCAGTTTTTTTGGGTTGATTCCCTGACTTATCTCCTTGTCTTAGGGCATTCTTGGCTGGTTCAGCACAGCTCACATATTAATTGGGGTGGAGACAAAGCAGTCATCCCGATTTGGAAAACACTGAAGTGGCAGGGGCACTTGAGTTTTCCTTACCAGCCAATATACTAGCTGAGGCTGCAGATCTCGCAGAGGTTTTTAGCAAGCAACGAGCTACCACTGTGCCACCACATCGGTCCTATGACTGCGCCATAAATTTGTACCCGGGTATGGTCCCTCCCAGGGGGTCTTTGTACTCCCTATCGGCCCCGGAAAGTGCGGCAATGAAGGAGTACATGGAGGAGGCCTTAGCTAATGACTTTATAACACCCTCCACTTCGCCGGCGGGTGCTGGTTTTTTTTTGTAAAAAAGAAAGATAGGGGCTTAAGGCCGCGCTTCGATTATCGGGGGTTAAATGACATTACTATTAAGAATCGTTACTCGTTGCCTCTCATGAACTCCGCTTTTGAGCACCTTCAGGGGGCGTCAGTATTTACTAAGCTCGACCTCCAGAACACTTATAACCTGGTGTGAATGCGTGAAGGCGATGAGTGGAAAACAGCCTTTAACCTCTTTGTGCAGAAGCCAAATTGGGCCAATTTTCACCTGTTTTGCACTGTTCTGTTTAAACCTTTATAACTACAGTTGTGCTCACCACACACACTTGTTTAATGGCTTAAATTGGAGAAGACCCCTGTACCTTTGTGTGTCTTAGATTAAAATAATAAAATTTCATAATCTTCATATAGATTATTGGCTGTAAATGCACAAACTCTTTGCAAAAAAAACAAAAACGAGGTTGTCATTCTTAGTTTACAGTACACTTCTGAAAGGAAAAGATGTAAAACAGGTCATATTTTACTGTCCTGGTGCACACACCACTTGTCAACATGTGTACAGAATTTTAGGGGGATATGTCAATCTGCTCAGGTTCCATAAGCTAATTTGTAAACAGTGTATCCTGGTGTCCCTTAGGGTGTCCAAATCTATCCAAATGGATAAAATGTGCATCACAGTAAATCAAGAGATAATCAGCTTTTTTCAACAGATAAAGTATTCTTACTCATAAAACACATGTTTGTATCAACTAAATGAGGAAATTTTCATTTTTTTCCAAATAATTTGGGTTTTGATATATAGGGGTCCAAAAACCTCTCCGAAAATGAATACAATGCTTTTTTTGTCCATATGAAGCATTTTATTATGTTCTTTGAGGTAGTAGGATCATTACAATCACTTCACATTCAGAGGGTGATACATTTATTAGCTCCAGTTCAGTTTATGGTTCCAGAAATGTATTTCTTTCCCCTGGTACACACTGAAGTCACTGATGTGTAGCCCGTCTTGCTGTCAGCCAGGACAAATAACTTGAAGCCCCACTTTGTTGGCTTGTCCTTCAAGTATTGTTTCATCCCATGCCAAGCTTTTGAGGCTACCATGCGTTCATCAATGGCCAGGTTCCGATGAGGGTGGTAGTAAGCCCTGCATGCAATCAGGATCTGGTCATGCAAAGGCTTCAGGCGAAACAGGCCATAATAACCTGCTTGGCCTTTCAGCTGGTCATTGATGGCATCTGCTGTTGTGTCGCTCATGTGGAGGAATGCACAAATGGCCTCATACCTGTAGCCCGGCATCACACTGCAGGGAAAGGGGTGCTTGTGAAGCCGGTCCTTCCTCCATAGGTCACGGGCAGCAGATGTCTTGACAAGACCCAGGTACAGGACGATGGACAGATATTTTTGCATGTCCTCAGCATCCACATCAGACCATGGTGTATGCAGTCCCTGAGCATGTTTACGGGCTGCGTTGCCATTTGTGTTGTCACAGAGGAGCTTGAGGACATGTGTGCTGAAGAACAGCCGAAAGAGATCCAGGGGGCTGTAGGCTAGGGATCTGCGTGTTTAGTCGACTAAACGTTGCTACCCTCGCTAGTCGGCACCAGAAATACTAGTCGGTTAAACTTATTATTTTATTAATGTACACATTTAAATTACATATTGACAAAATTTGCACTGAAATTTCATGTTTTCCTGGTCAAATGTTGCTTTATAAAAAAACGAGCATCCGATACTAATGTTAACAACGCCGGATTACATTTATTTATTTTTTTAACTAAGGAAAAAAACTGAACGCATTAGCCTGTTTGCCCTGAAAGTTAAACCAGCGAGGTGGAAAGAGTAAGTAGGCCTACCGCGTTGTTGAATAGCCCAATAAAACTAATCTAATGTCACGTCGATCAGAATGTGATTAACGGTTTCAAATGGCTCTTATAATATACGCAATATTTTTCCGGACAATGTTTAACCTTATAGATTAAATTGTGCTCAATTTTGACTGTTTTCTGAGTGTTTTCTTACTTTTAGATTAGTCGACTAGTCTAAATTTAAACTTCCGTTTCAACGTCAGGGAAATTAGTCGTTAGGAACATCCCTACTGTAGGCCTGCTGAAGGTCTAGCTGCACTCCTGGGGTCCTCTGGGGGCAGAAGGGGAACTGATGAGGCTCTTCATCCTCATCCGCCATGTCGTGCCATCCGTCCTCAGACTCGGGCTCCTCGCGGTGAGCAGGTACAGCAGGGCCTCCTTGACCTCGTGACCAGAGTCCTGCAGGGATCAGGAGCAGATTTCTGCCCTGAATTATTTAAAAGAAAGCAAAATAAAAAAAGTGCACAATAAGAGCCACATAGTGTACTATGTTGTGAAATCAAAAATAAAAATGCTAGGCTTTTCCAAAAAAATAAAATAAATGCTACATTTGACATGGACTGCAATTCAGATTTACCCTAAATTAAGTTAGTTTACTTTATTTCGGTCATTAACATTTTCTTTACAAAGAGGTGTGTAGAAAGATATAATTCAATAATAATAAGTCATTTGACTGAAAATGTGTACCTACCCTTCTTACAATAACAAGTCTGTTCAGTAGAATCTCATGATCTATTGTATCAAAAGCTGCACTTAGGTCAAGAATTACAAGAACAGACAGAGTTTTGGTCGGCTGATGACAGTAAATCGTTAATAACTTTAACCAGTGCCGTTTCAGTGCTATGGTAGGGTCTAAATCCTGACTGGAATAATTCATGGATATGACTTATGCTACCATTTAGCCACAAGAAATTAGATAATAAATGCCATATTTTACATGACTACTGTGACTAAAATTCAACCGATGCACAAATAAAGTTATTTTTAAGTTAATACAGTTAATACTTACATGTCAACAGCCACATACATCTTCGACAACAGAGTCTAGCTTTCAGCCTCAGATCCACTTTCACTCTATCCCTCCGACGAACTAAAAACTAAAAAACGAACGAAAAATCTCCTCCACTACATCCGACAGGGACATGTATTTTTTCGCCATCATATATATATATATATACACATCCTAAGCTTTCTGAAATGGTGTCATTGCCATACGCAGATTTAACTAGCCGATCGCTATCCACGCGTAACACGGCTTCGTTGCAGACACCCGGAAGCCATTTTAGATCACAATTCAGCCTGCTTTATGCGCGCACAGTGCGTATATATATATAATTTATGTAAAAATACAAGTTTGAATTAAAAAAATAAACATTTACTCGAATCTCAATGTAATAACGAGGACGAACCGTGCGCGCAGAGATCCAGCTGAATTGTGATCTAAAATGGCTTCCGGGTGTCTGCAACAAAGGGCTGTGTGTTACGCGTCGTTAGCGATCGGCTAGTTAAATACGCGTATGGGATTGCGATACCGTTTTAGAAAGCTTAGAATGTACTCTATTGGACTAAATAAGTGTCAATTAAAATTACGTTTGTGTGACGGATATACCTCTGCATCTTTCGAATGCGATCATTACGCACGGCCATTTTAGATAATGGACACATGTTGAGAAAAGGATGCAATATTAAAAACGGGTCAACCAAGACAAAAAATAACCTCAGATTCTTGCAGGGGACATCTTAATCTTTATAACCAAAGGCAAGGTTACGAGTTTATTTCATATTTTACCGGAGCTTTTTATCGCAAAAGAAAGTTATGTGGTGACAAGGAAACATCACTCGTTTTTTTTCCTGTGGAGTGAGTAATCATGTTGACAGTTTTACTTGTATGTATTCAGAATCTTGGAAGGTGTTTCTTGCTGCTGTGATAGTAAACGATTTTTTGGTGATGAAATAAAAACTTTAATTAACTTGCAAATGTGTTTAAATGTCTGCTATCTTACATGTGGTCTGGTCCATTGTAGATGTAGTAGTAGCTACAGTGTAGCAGCATAGCATGCTACGTTCATGAATTACAAGCTAATGGTGGCAGCTAGAAACGTGATATTTCGCACGCTGATAGGATATTAAGTACTGATTATGATCATATGTGGTTATTGTGATAAATATGGTAATATCCATATTTTCGTAACTAGCATATAACTAGCGACGTATTTATGACGTGTCATAAAAAAGTAGAAGACGCGTGCGTCTCTGCCACTAGGGGCCAGCACTAACAGGTTAACACCCACAACGGGCACTACGAGTACCTCATCATTCCGTTCGGTTTCACTCGCGCCCCCACTCTTTTTCAGGCGCTAGTGAACGATGTACTTCGGGAAATGCTGGAGAAATTAATTTTTGTCTATCTTGACGACATTCAAATTTTTTCCGCTGATCTTCCTACTCACATCGGCAATATCAAACAGGTTCTGGAAGCACTTCTCAGAGGACAGTTATTTATTAAATCTGAGAAGTGTACATTTAGTTTTGACACCGTTTCCTTCCAGGGGTTCATTGTGACAAAGGGAGAAGTCCAGATGGATCCTGAGAAAACGGGTCCAGCGGTTCCTAGGGTTTGCTCATTTTTACCGGCGGTTTTTGTCCCAGCATTCATCACAGGATCGGAAGATGCACCCATGTACTTATTTCTCTCAGTCCCTGACATCTGCCGGGAGAAATTATGACGTAGGAGACAGGGAGCTTTTGGCGGTGAAATTGGCATTAGAGGAGTGGCGCCATTAGTTGGAGGTGGTGGAGCATCCCTTCACTGTCTGGACGGATCATAAAAATTTGGAATACGTCCAGCAGTCCAAGAGACGCAATTCGTGTTAAGCCTGTTAGGCATTGTTCTTCACCCGTTTCAATTTATTATTGACACACTGCCCCGGGTCTAAGAACGTCAAGCCTGCTGATGCTCTTTTCTGCATTTATGACCGATCGGAAAGGGATTCTTCTCCGGAGTCCATTGTACCAGCTTCCAAAATTCTGGCCCCGGTTATGTGGGAAATCAAACTGCTAAAGGCATTGCGCCTGGATCCAGGCCCGGGGGTGTGGGGTCCCCCTCACTGCCTCTTCGTTCCTTCTAGGGTAAGATCCAAGGTCCTTCAATGGGGTCACTCCTCCCAGCTGGCGGCCCATCCTGGCGTCCATAAAACTAAGGAGTTCCTGTCCAGGCGGTTCTGGTGGCCTGGTATGGAGAGGGATGTGGGGGGATTTAGTGTGTGGTCTGCGCTCGTAATAAGGGTTCACGGCTCCCACCCTCTGGGCTTCTGCGCCCTTTGCCCATCCCTAAGCATCCGTGGAGCCACGTCACCTTGGATTTTGTAACTGGCTTTCCTACCTCTGACGGCAACACCGCTATCCTGGTTGTCGTGAATAGGCTTTCCAAGGCTGCGCATTTTATCGCTCTACCTAAGCTACCATCAGCTCCTGAGACCACTAGGCTGGTAGTGGACCACGTTTTTCGAGTACATGGCCTTCCTCAGGACGTTGTTTCAGATCACGGCCCCCAGTTCATCGCAAGATTCTGGCGGTCCGTTTGCGCCCAGCTAGGGGCATCCGTTAGTGGGCCAGTTAGTAACCCAGAGACGGCCAGACCGAACATACCAATCAGATGTTAGAGAGCACTCTTCGGTGTCTGGCCACCTCTAACCCCACGTCGTGGAGTCGTCACCTGGCTTGGCTGGAATATGCGCATAACACGCTGCGCAATGCATCCGCTGGTCTATCTCCTTTCGATGCTCAGTTGGGGTATCAACCAACTCTGTTCCCCGAGTTGGAGAGGAACGAGGAGGTGCCATCTGCGGATTCCTTTCTTCTGAGGTGCCCGTCCGTCTGGAGGCGTGTCCCCGCGTCCCTGCTGTGCGCCTCGGCTAGACAAAAAAATTTGGCAGACTGGCGCCATCGTCCAACTCCCTCTTACAGGGCTGGGCAACCGGTTTGGCACTCCATGCGGGATCTCCAGTTGCGCGTGGAGTCTCGCAAACTCACTACACATTTCGTGGGACCCTTTAGAATCACCCGGAAGATCAACCCTGTCACGGTAGTAGTCGTGGTTGTTGCTACAATTGTGTTTCCAGTGCGGCCTTCTCCACAACATTGTGTATCAGTGTTTACCCCTGTTTGCAGCATCATAACTTAATTCACTGAATCCCAAAGTAAAAAAAAAAAAAAAGATAGCATAGCCTTGACGTACCCCTCAGGGATGAATATGAATGTGATCACTAAAGGATGAAAAAGAAAAAAATGAGGGACTAATTAATTTACTTAATTACATCACTCCAAATGCCCCACTTCACAATTTATTTCTCCTGCTGTGGGGGCTTCATCAAACCCATCCATGTAGTTAATAAGTTGGAAGACAGCCTCCGTGCTCGTAAATTTGCATTTAAATCAGCAGCCGATCATAAGCAAACCGTTAATAACGCAAAGACGGAATACAACCTTAATATGGATCATGGATAAATTAAGTGAGCAGTTCTGAACTGAACAGACACTGATACAGTTTAGCAAAAATAAATAAATGCATAGCGGCATAAATAGATAAATAAATAAAATAATGGTGAGAAGCAGCTGCTAGCAGAAGTCAGTGGGGAATCACGGTTTTGGTTTTAACTGTTCAAGTTGAACGTGTGCCCCTTTTGTTCCATTACCATATTTACTCTCATCTTTTCTTTGAACGCTTCAAGGGAAATTTAGAAGAAAGCACATGCATAGCACACTCACTCACTCACACACACGCTCACACACACACACACACACACACACACACACACACACACACACACACAAGCATACACTGAACTCCCAGACTTATACACACACACACACACATGCAAGTGTACACAATACACACATGCACATATGTGAATAACAAACATCCTCACAGACACACACACACATTTTCACATACAAAGGAAACTTGTTCTTTTAAATTTTAAGAATGTTTTTATAAAATGTAAAAAGTTAGACAAGGTTATATTTGACTGGAGGCCGGAGGCCAGCACACAGCATAATGAAGTCTTGCTCTTTTGAATCCAAACTTATTTCAAATACTCTGAAACTCAAGAAATCCCGCGGAGCACTTCCACTGAAGATTGTTATTAATGTTTTAAATAAGTTTTTTATCAAGGTGAGTTAAAAAACAAAGTACCCATCCATAATAAAACAAGAAATTGTGTTTCCAATGAGGGCACACTTTTGGAAAGTTGCATTCATTGCTGCATGTAGTGCCTGGTAGTGCCATGGTCTTTCAATTTCTGGGTAACATTGGTGTAACATTCAAATGTTGCATAATATCATAATATTTATGTAACATCCCAGATAGCAAGTGAACGTTAAAGGACGTAGATTCAATGTGGAATTCCGACGTTGATTCAACATCAATTTGCTCATCGAGATCACGTTGAATCAACGTCAGAATACTGACAAATATTGAATAATCATCAAAATTGGTTACTTTTTCACCCATAGTACATTCACTGCAATGAAGTTATATTTTTATCCATTTTATTACGTGTTCAGTAACTAATGTCTAGGCCTACCAACTAGCTGGCAAAGCAATATGACGTTAGGCAAATTATTTAGGCTACAGTTACTGACATTATCGGCTACTAACTAGTTCAGTTAGCTAATGCAGTGAGTCAGTGATGGCGACAAACATTAAAACTTTTAAATATTATGTTTAGCTATATTTAACCTTGATTATTCAATATTTGTCAGTATTCTGACATTGATTCAACGTGATCTCGATGAGCAAATTGATGTTGAATCAACATCGGAATTCCACATTGAATCTACGTCGATTCAACGTTCGCTTGCTAGCTGGGATGTGAGCAATATTGTTTGGAGAACCCCTACAGTATAAGCAACGGTTCATAGGCTGGTGTTGGAAGACAAACCCCCAAAGGGCCGGTTTATGGGGTACAGGAGAAAGCCCCCGCCCCGCGGGAACCAGCTTTTTTGAGCAGCAAAGCCTTTGGATTCAAGCTCCTCTTCCACCATTAAGCAACAGACCAATGTTTGAAATGAGAAAAACACATCAGGACTGGGAAGGGAAGTCTCATTGTATCCTAATCATTATCACTGAGACACTAAGCTCTTTTGGCCAAGATAGACGCCATCTGAATACATTGTTGGCAGTAGTGGTAGTCGTAGTAGCAGTAGTAGTGGTTGTTGTAGTAGCTAAATTGTTCTTGCTATTTAAAAAATTATTATTTCTCCGTCATCGCTATGTCATACACAGCCATAGTTTCACAGAAAACAGAAATAATGTTGAGTGTAGTTTATTGCATCTTATTTTCCCAGCAATTTAAAACAGCTTACACTGGAAGCAGGAAACAGAACCATTCTAATTTTAAATCCATTTAGGTGATGGCTATAGCAACAAAATCCACATTAGCTTTGATTGTGTGTTTGTGTGTGTGTGTGTGTGTGTGTGTGTGTGTGTGTGTGTGTGTGTGTGTTTGTGTGTGTGTGTTTGTCTTTGTTTTGTTTTAATTGCACCACATTGTATAACATTCTGAGCAAACAGACAGCGAAACGTGGCACAGAGAGATTTTATAATAAAGTAAAGCCGTCGTGTTCGCTGTCACATCACGCCTATGATGGCGGGTCCTCTTCTAAGAAAAATGAACATGTTCTCATAACAGCTGAGTCACAAGGGTGCTCCATGTGATTGTGCCTCTCATTTGCATAGGTTCATTTCAAACAGCAGTGCAAATAAGGCTTGAAATGATAATTACTTAATTTCCTCACCCCCCGCCCCCCCTTCTTTTTATCCATTTCAGGTTAAAAGTAAACCCCTCCCGGTGGCTGGTGTTTTTTTTGCCTGGACTAACAAGTTTTCCTTTCCAAGCCTAACTGTCTGATTTTGATTCGAGACTTTCATTCGCAACACACTGTTGTGATTGGTCATAAAGGGGGTACAAATTGGTTACAGAACCCCAGTCATTTCCGTAACACTGGGACCCCATCGAATATGGTTTATATCAGCTGCTGGTTTCATTTTTCATTCAGCTGCAAATATGATTAATGTGCACCTTCGGCAATTACTCTGAAAAGGCTCCCGCTTTGCAGCTGATGCCGGATGCATTCAAAGCGCTTGTTTAAAGCTAAGGTTAACCAAAAACCATGAATTTGCAATGACACACATCTTTGAGGTACTGACAGCCATGGCATCACATGACTTCCTGGTTAAAATCCTTTACTTTTTAAACTTTTTTTTTGTCTTTTGTCCAGCCAACCAGCAGGCAATTTCAGGCAAACTGACTTTTGTATGTCATTAGAAAGGAAAGATATCCAAATATGGAACAACAATATGGACACTGAGAACAAGAGGAAATTAATGGAAATGGAGACACACAAGGTAAAGTTAGCCACATAGCTATGTTAGCGATACATTTTCATGTTATACTAGAGGAGTGTGTTCTATCAACTATGTGACACAGTTAACATGAGCAAAAAAAAAATCAATCAACCTTGAAAATTGCTACATTGTGGGCATTCCATGGATATGCAGATAAGTCAGTCATCAAACAACATAAACAAATATGGTTGCCAGTTTGCACACTGTACTTCTCTGCACCCGATGTAGCTAGTTATCATGGCGGAAAGTGGTGACGGTAATATTTCTATGGTGAGGCCATCAGGCGATGATGTAAGATGATGATGGAAGATGCCATACTACGTCCGTTGCAAGAAGTTGGCAAATTGGTTGGTAGGCTTAACATTAGGTTTCCTTTAACTTTAATGTTTTGGCAATGTTTTATCACCACACATCAGTTTTACATCAAGAAAACATAAGAATGTTCACCATGAACTGCTTTTTATTCTGTGAGGAGATAGAAGGAAGCTATAAACAGAAAGTACGTGTGAATGCCTGGCCATGTCTATTTACATGTGAGAAATGAACTCGTTTCAAGAATCATTTTATGATTTGAGGGATGTTACTGACTTCGTTCACAAGTTTCTACGAGTCCCAAATATTTAGTTCAGTTCAATTTTATTTCATTTGTATAGCCTCTCTGCCTTTGCTTACTTTGGATCTTCTTCAAACATTTATCTTCCCTACCAAGCTTTTTATTTACCATATATGCACAATGTAGATATCTGCTGCAGCTGACAGACGGAAAAAAAATGATGACTGGTTTGACTTGAAATTGCTATTATTATTATTATTATTATTATTATTATTAGGTATGTGGGTCTAAACTGTGACTGGCATGACCTGTACCACCACAGTTAAATCTGTATTTATGTGTGATCTCACAGTCTGCATAAATATGCCATGACAATTTTTGTGCGCTTTTCTGTTTGCTCTCTTTGCAAATATTTGTCACAGCGATATCTGATGAAAATGGGTGTCAAGAGGCACACCGAAAGAAACTGGAATTGACAGACTATGCAAGTGATGAGTGCGTCAGAAACATGAAAAATTAATTGGGTGGCTCATAACCTTTCTGGCTCTATATTTTCCCCTAAAATATGAAGTTATTTTATATGGACGGTCAACAGCATAGGCCATCGGGATTCTCTGAGAGTGTTTAGTTTTCAGCAGACTGCTGATTGATTTGTACAATCTAGAGGTCTCTCAGATTTTTTTCTTGTTTGTTTCTTTTTTTTTTTTTTTTTTTTTTTTGGGGGGGGGCGGGGGGGTATTTGTTTTGTGATGTGCTTGTAAAAGTTTTGAGAGAAAAATCAATATGAGAGCTGGCACATTTAATCTGAGAGGATATAACTGAAATGCTGACTATGTGCGTAGAGTGAAAGCTTGATTAGGTTTTTAAAAACAATACCAAAGGGGTATGACTCGCCAAATCTCTGTATCGAGGCTACATCAAGGCTTGGCCGTGGACAGTCACTGGTTTTTCAGGGTTCTGTAATGGCCAGGTGTGTTACTAACTCTTTCTTCATTTAAACCATTGAGGTTTCCCTCCACAGTTCAGCAATTTCCTTTAAAACAAATGAAATAGCTGCCTGGTATATTGGGGTTAGTCTGTTCCTGCTTTATATTGGGGTTGGTCTCTTTATGTACATCATTGATTGACTTTCCATTTTTCAAGGATAATTATTTCTGCTATGTATCGATGTTTGTCGCCTCCTGTTCTTTATTAACATTAGGCATTCTTTTTTATATTGGAGTTAGGCTCTTTCTGTTTTGCATCATGGTTGGGGTTCGTTTTTCCCTTCTCTGTGTATTAGGATTAGTTTTCCCGTTTTGCATAAGGGTTGGGGTTAGTCTCTTCCTGTTCTGTACTGGGGGTAGTCTCTCCCTGTCTCAAACCAGGGTTGGGGCTAGTCTCTTCCTATTTCACACTGGGGTTAGGGCTGGCTCTTCTTTACTGGGCTTTGGCTCTTTGCCCAGTTATTGTAGCTCTAGATAAGAAGTAATTTCATTTGAAAACATGTATTTCTTCCACAATTTGCAACAACAGGTTGAAAAAAATAGCTACAGTATATCCCTGCTGGGTTACATGGTTTCAAACATTTATTTCAGTGATTTAAAGCTCTGGTCTCGGAATGCACAGTACAGTGAACTCAACCCAGTGCTTGCTACACTTAACAAAAAATTAAATACTTACATGGACTTAGATTACATCTGAATGTTAACACACCACCATTAATATACCAGTTTGTTTTCTCTCTCTCTCTCTCTCTCTCTCTCTCTCTCTCTCTCTCTCTCTCTCTCTCTTTCTCTCTCTCTCTCTCTCTCTCTCTCTCTCTCTCTCTCAGAGTCATGAATGGTAAAATAATTTTTTCACCAAGTAATCATAGTGGTATGCACAGGTTCTCTCTTCTTCCCAAAGTAGTAATGGTGATTATAATGAAAGGTCAGGGGGTCTTTTTGCACTGTCCTCCTGTCCCCAGGCCCGAAAACTACACTTTAACCTCAAGGTTAATGTGGATTTAACAGGTTTAGCTGTAAAATGCATATGGGAAGGGAGCGACCCTCCTCCAGCAACTAAAAGTGTGTTTTCTAAATATATTTTATTGGAATCTGTCAGCCCCATGTCTTTCAAAATGTCAGTGGTAATTGCATTTCAATTGCTTCATATGAAAAACATATCTAATATTGATTCTGTTCTTGTGATCGCCATGCTAATATACAAGTCTTTTTTTGTCCTGAAAACAATGCATTGGTTCCAGGACCCACGCGCCTAACTCAGTTCGATTTATAATAACGGGTTACATGGGTATTCCAAATTACATTGCGATTACACAGATGAATATTGCAGGCTAGATGTGTGATCTTCTCAGTGCCATTTTTATCCAGTCTCTTATCCTGCCTTGCAAGAAATGTCTTATATGCAGTGATGAAAAACATGAAATCGCTTTGGAGAAATGTATGTTGTTGTTTACCCTACAGTGCAGTGTTCTTGGGCTCAGAATAAATCTCTCGCCGGGCATTCATGAATAGCACAAGTGTTTCCTAGCAACTATGCAAAAAAAATCCCTCAATCCTAAATTTGGAGACTTGCACTCACAACCTTTCAGCCACTCACAGCCATTTTGAACACAGGTAAGTGCAGACATACAGTGAGTACTTACATGTATATCCTGTGGTTTTCTTAACTTACATTCTCAAACAATTAACTCAGACTTTTTCTGTATATGTGGCTCCCTGACTTATTACTTTCTCATCTTCCTCTCTTTTCAGCCATTACTCCTTGAAAGTACAGCCCACCATCAAACTTCAGTAATTGTACGCTTCTCCACTTTCAGGTAAAAAAGGAAAAAGCACACATCTTGCGTCTTTTTTTTTTTTTACCCTTATTCATCGTGCCTGGCAGAGGAGCACGCTTTTCCTCCTCCAAAATGCAGCAGATCCACCACGGGATGAGCCTGTCACCTCTGCTTTCAAACACAACAATTAGCCCGTCTCTCCGAGCCTAAACACCGTGGGTGCCCGCAGAGCCCGGCCTCTTTAATTTACACTTGCATTAACGTCGTCACTTTAGACGGAAACCGTGAAAGAACAAATTAAACTCCCACGCGCGTGGCCTTTACCGAGGGTAAAACCGAAGCTGCGCGATAATAAATATTAAGACTTGCCACCTGCAGATGTTTTGTGTGCTCTCATTGTCATTAAAGAAAATACGCATGCAACTGCCGGCAATGTGCTGGCAGCGTGTCTTTTTTTTTTTTTTTTTTCAAGGACAACGGATATCCACTGTCGAATGTTAATATTTTTGGGATTTGACTGCAGTTTATCAGAGACAAACATTTGAGAAAAAAAAAGAAGTAAGAAACAGAAACAATAGCGCATTTCTGGAATGTTTACTTCCTCCAAGACATTGCAGTCCCAGAATGCACTTGGTCCAGACCAGCACTTAGCCCAGCAGGAAGTAATGGCCTGGTGACATAGGCACTTTGTGCCCTGTAATTACACAGTGGGGTGATTATACACACCCACACAAGTGGCCCATACAAAGCCGCTTCTTATGTCTTCCGTATAATAGAGCTGATTTGATGTACATTTTTAAACATACTGTATTTCAAACTTGCAAAAATATAAATATAGGCTACATTTACACAAAACACAGTTCATGCACCATAATACACCTCAACAGCACTGCACCTCTGGTATTCCCTTAATGTGCAGTTGAGTGTGTTATCACTGTACGCATTCTTCATGTGGAGTAGCACACATGTAAAGCTTTATGTGTGCCTAACACATAGGAGTAGCACACATGTAAAGCTTCATGTGTGCCTAACACATAGGAGTAGCACACATGTAAAGCTTTATGTGTGCCTAACACATAGAAGTAGCACACATGTAAAGCTTTATGTGTGCCTAACACATATGAGTAGCACACATGTAAAGCTTCATGTGTGCCTAATACATAGGAGTAGCATGCATGTGAAGCTTTATGTGTGCCTAACACATAGGAGTAGCACACATGTAAAGCTTCATGTGTGCCTAACACATAGGAGTAGCACACATGTAAAGCTTTATGTGTGCCTAACACATAGGAGTAGCACACATGTAAAGCTTCATGTGTGCCTAACACATAGGAGTAGCACACATGTAAAGCTTTATGTGTGCCTAACACAGGAGTAGCACACATGTTAAGCTTTATGTGTGCCTAACACATAGGAGTAGCACACATGTAAAGCTTTATGTGTGCCTAACACATAGGAGTAGCACACATGTAAAGCTTTATGTGTGCCTAACACATAGGAGTAGCACACATGTAAAACTTTATGTGTGCCTAACACATAAAGGTAACATGCATGTGAAACTTCATGTGTGCCTAACGCTTCCTTTTTTCTATATTTTCTTTTTCAAGGCGTTCAAAAACAAAGAGATCAGCAGGAACGCAAGCGAGCGTCTGCTGCAGCTAAATGCACATAATCTGAAAGAGGTGTCAGATGAATTTGAAATATGAATGAAGAGGACTGAGTGTCTTCTTTGTCTTTTTACTGCGTTTCATTAAAACAAACTGCCTCTGAAGGGTAGTGGAGTGCTCTGGGCGTCTCTCCCGGCAGCTCGTAACACAGATCTACTCTGCTTCCGACTCCGTGCAGGCAAACTTGTTAGAAACTGAAAAGCTCATTTTGAATCCCCACTTAGCGAAATGCACCATGAAAATTTAATTTCCAATTTTCTTATTTTAATGCGATTCCGGACCTGATAAACGTCCGCGTCGATCCTAATGTTTGCGAGTTTTTTCTCGCCCGTGTTTCTCGATTGATTTCGCGACAAACAGACGCTTTCCCATTCGCCCGCTGTCCCTGATTGGTTCTCAGTGCACTGTGCAGAAGGCCCCTCTGCATCACCATTGCATTCTCTTCTCTCATTAACAGAGGCTAAATACATATATATATATATATATAGATTTTTTTTTTTTTGGAACGAAAAGGCCCACCAGCTGGACAGTGTGATATGTAGCGTTCAGTGCTGATCGGAATGCCAACCATTATGCCAGACGGCCCAAAACAAGACCAGGAGAGGGGGAGGCACAGACATCTGAAGAGAAGTAAAAGACAAACAGAATGACTGTAGGAGAAACTGCAAAAAAAAAAAAACGAGCTTGGGGCGCATCGGGAACATGCAGACAGCAATCTGGGACAATCAATCCGTTTCCTTTCTTTTCCATATTGAGGTAAAAATGCAAATTAATTCCAGACGACAAGATTTTTTAGATTTTCTTTGAAAGCCTGGGATGTGAGGAAAGTATGATTGTTTTTGACGGCTCACACAATGTGGGAAGGGAAGCAGACGGAACAGGGAAAGGCAATATGAGGGGCAGATTGCAAAAGGAACGCAGCCTGGACATCACAGTGAGGTTCCAGGTTCAAATCTCGGGATGGGGACAAAGCAGCAATAGTTGAGCCCTTTTTAGATGCTGTGTATCGAAACAGGTGCGCTAATAAAAAAATACATAAATATATAAATGTTGAATACCAAAAGATGAGCAAGATAAAGTAGAAACAGTGGCAGTCAGAGTGCATACACAAGGTCAGGTTATGTCCACAGTACACCCGCACAACCACACATATATACAGTATGTACATAGTATACTTATTATGAGCACAAAACGAGTGTCTATACTACAGTCTTTTTTTCTTTCCCTTCTTCTTTTTTCTCTCTTCTCATTCTCCAATTCCTTCCCCCACTCCTTCTTTCATCCACATCTCAGTCACTCTCCCCCCAAACTACCCAGCCTGCCTCCCTCTCTGTACTGACGCACATTAACTGTCTAAAGACAGGTCCACAGCGGCCTCTCAAAGTTGTGTGTGGGAGCCACTGGGGGTGTGTGATGCAGTCTAATCTGGGTAAATGATCGGGCCGATGAGGCCCATAAGCAAGCTCGTTAAAATTGCAAATGAAATAAATGGGTGAGGGGGGGGGGGGGGGTGGTTGTGGGGTGGATGTACTGGGGGCACAGAGACGGCCTCTTTGCAGAGTCATCCGGGGATATAGAAGCAGATACTCAATTTGAGCAAGGCAACAAGAACATCAAAAGCATTCTAATGAAATAGTCATGATTTGCAAAGTGCAAATTACACCCCAAAGTGCGCACGCGGCCAGGCGAGTTATCCCCGGTCAATTGGCTTGACTATTTATCGGCACCTGTAGTGGTAAATGGCCTTTTCTGGCTCTTCACTGTGCCATGCAGTTGTTAACAGGCTTTTAGTTCTGTAAAAAGGCCTATTTACAGGTATTATTATGATTTTAATGATGATTATAGTGATAATGAGGATGATGCTGATGGCAGTGGGGGCTGTTTTTCTTTTTTTTCTTTTTTTCTTTTCATATATTGATATGATGATGATTATGGTGGTGTTGTACTTCATCATCATCATCTTCTTCTTCTTCTTTTTTTTTCTTCTTCTTCTAATTATTATTGTTATTATTATCAATGTTCATTAATTTTAGTCCTGGTTATTTGTATGTAAACTACAGGCCTCAGATTTGATCTTGTGTTCAGCCTTAAGAAGAGAGCGGAGTGGATGGGTCAGTGGATGGGTGGGTGCTGTCAAACTTATTCAAAATCTTCAGTGACAAACAGCAGAGAGCAGGTTTATTCTGGGCCTCACATTGACTGATACCATCATGGTGCCATTACCTCCATTAGCGCTGTCTGTCCTCACCACCTCCCTGATCCTGGGAGATGCACGGGGGTTTGCTCGGCCGGGCCTGGTACCTTGTGCTATGCTCTGTCCTGTTCTTTACGACCCAGAACCTTTATCTGCACTTACATCATTTATACAGGTGACCCTGAGGCTGCGAGCCTCGTTGTTTTAACTCGTTTCGGAGAGACTGATCTGTAGCGGTCAGCTGGCAGGTGTCAGTTGAGAGCAAGCGCCGTGCCAAATCTTTGCATCACACTGCCTCGTAAGTCCAATAATCTTCACGATCAGCTCATCGCAACGATATATGGGCGAAGGGATCTGGACGGGGCCTGCTTTGACAGAAAGGTTGACAGAGTCGGAAACTGCGCAGCGTTAAAGTGCAGGAGCAAGGCTGCTTACCCTCCCTGTTACAGCCCCCAGCGAAGCTCATTCACCATTACCCACAATCCTCCCTCCCCCCTCTTCACCTGTCGATAGGCCTTTCAGCCATTACATCAGTCACGGAATGAAGGCACGTGTGCGAAACATGCAGTCGAACTCAAGGCTGCAGCTAGAGTCGAGGATGGCGGTGAACATGCAATACTCGTTTAAATGCTCTTGTTCATTCTTTTTTTTTTCAACAAACACTCAACCCATTCAACTCCAATTGGTCTGTACGCTCACATCAGCCAATCAGCATCGGAGACAGCCATTTACTATTCCAGTCTTTGTCCTCAGAAAACTTCTCAGGTATTTGATTGTTTTGTTTACTTATTTACTCCTGGTCATAGCAAGTCAGAAAAAAAATTCGGAAACAACATCCTCATGGACATGATAATTATCTCCCTGGCCACCATGGGTCATTAGTTAGCCACAGACCCCAGGTTTACCCATAAGAGCTCTGAAGTGATTTACAGCATTTTAAACTATAGCTCCCTAATGATCCAGGATTGGGGCACAAGGGCAGAACATACATCAAACTTGTACAAACTTACTTCATTTTACAGTATATACACATGAATATAACACTTGCTTGTTTGTCTGTTGAGATAATGCAGAAACAGAATGGTTTCCTTCCCAAACAGTGTCATAGTAACTCAGTGAGCCCAGTTTCCTGTGATGACTTGATCATTCATGGTCCTTGGTTGTTAGCAGGTGCTGAAGAACACGTTTGTGCCGGGGCTGGGTGGATCGGGGAGAAAGAGAGAGAAAGAGAGTGATGAGTGAAGCATGGAGAGGAACTCATTGAGGTACAGATCTATTATTCAGCACCTTATCTAGTGATACTTGGGTTAGCAAGGCGCCACGGTGCTTTGTGTACAGTTTTATTTAACTATGCGCCACTTGCTGCATATCGCACTGCAGACTGAATAAATATTTCCGTCTCCTCCATCTGGAGTGGGCACATTAGGTAAGGTGTGGTAAAAATAGGTGGGGTGGGAGCATTATGTAAGGTGTGGTAAAAATAGGTGGGGTGGGAGCATTATGTAAGGTGTGGTAGATCAAGGTGGGGTGGGTGCATTAGGTAAGATGTGGTAAAAATAGGTGGGGTGGGAGCATTAGGTAAGGTGTGGTAGGGAGAGGTGGGGTGGGAGCATTAGGTAAGGTGTGGTAGATCAAGGTGGGGTGGGTGCATTAGGTAAGATGTGGTAAAAATAGGTGGGGTGGGAGCATTAGGTAAGGTGTGGTAGGGAGAGGTGGGGTGGGAGCATTAGGTAAGGTGTGGTAGATCAAGGTGGGGTGGGTGCATTAGGTAAGATGTGGTAAAAATAGGTGGGGTGGGAGCATTAGGTAAGGTGTGGTAGGGAGAGGTGGGGTGGGAGCATTAGGTAAGGTGTGGTAGATCAAGGTGGGGTGGGTGCATTAGGTAAGATGTGGTAAAAATAGGTGGGGTGGGAGCATTAGGTAAGGTGTGGTAGGGAGAGGTGGGGTGGGAGCATTAGGTAAGGTGTGGTAGATCAAGGTGGGGTGGGTGCATTAGGTAAGATGTGGTAAAAATAGGTGGGGTGGGAGCATTATGTAAGGTGTGGTAGAGAGAGGTGGGGTGGGAGCATTAGGTAAAGTGTGGTAGATCAAGGTGAGGTGGGTGCATTAGGTAAGATGTGGTAAAAAGAGGTGGGGTGCGAGCATTAGGTAAGATGTGGTAAAAAGAGGTGGGGTGGGAGCATTAGGTAAGATGTGGTAAAAAGAGGTGGGGTGGGAGCATTAGGTAACATGTGGTAGATCAAGGTGGGGTGGGGGCATTAGGTAAGATGTGGTAAAAATAGGTGGGGTGGGAGCATTAGGTAAGGTGTGGTAGGGAGAGGTGGGGTGGGAGCATTAGGTAAGATGTGGTAGATCAAGGTGGGGTGGGGGCATTAGGTAACATGTGGTAAAGAGAGGTGGGGTGGGAGCATTATGTAAGGTGTGGTAGAGAGAGGTGGGGTGGGAGCATTAGGTAAGGTGTGGTAGATAGAGGTGGGGTGGGGGCATTAGGTAAGATGTGGTAAAGAGAGGTGGGGTGGGAGCATTATGTAAGGTGTGGTAGAGAGAGGTGGGGTGGGAGCATTAGGTAAGATGTGGTAAAAAGAGGTGGGGTGGGAGCATTAGGTAACATGTGGTAGATCAAGGTGGGGTGGGGGCATTAGGTAAGATGTGGTAAAAAGAGGTGGGGTGGGAGCATTAGGTAACATGTGGTAGATCAAGGTGGGGTGGGGGCATTAGGTAAGATGTGGTAAAAAGAGGTGGGGTGGGAGCATTAGGTAACATGTGGTAGATCAAGGTGGGGTGGGGGCATTAGGTAAGATGTGGTAAAAATAGGTGGGGTGGGAGCATTAGGTAAGGTGTGGTAGGGAGAGGTGGGTTGGGTGCATTAGGTAAGGTGTGGTAGAGAGAGGTGGGGTGGGGGCATTAGGTAAGATGTGGTAGATAGAGGTGGGGTGGGGGCATTAGGATCAGTCTCAGATCATATAGGTGTGACTGCAATGTCCCAACATCACCGCTCCTGTTTCAACACTCCTGGGCCCCCCAACACCCAAGTGTATGAGTCTTCACCTCACTGATGAGTGTGTAACAAACTGTAACTCAGCGAGACTGGTAATAAGCAGGCAACGATGCCCACGCTCATAATTATTATATCAAATATAAATTCAGAATGATGAGATATATTTCATGAGTTCAAATAGCTAACACATATATTCTGTTCAAATGACTGTCTGATTTTGTTCATTATGCTTTCAATCACCAATCAAATTTATTCAAAATAATTCCACAACATCAACTGCTAAAAGAAAGTAAAAGTACAAAAAAGTAACCAAAAACATTGAAAAGTACCTGTATGGGTCTGATGTACTTGCTGATCTGGCACACTGATGAAGGCAAATGCCGGACGGTTTGCACACACCTTACCTATGCAGTACTAGACGAGATTTTTTATTTCTGTAATTGAACATGTTCTGTATTGCATTAAAATATATATTTTTTTACTTTTTTTATATATTAATGTTCAAATATAATTCTGGATCAGAGAGAGGACGTAAAAAAATAAATAAAAAATTCAAATGTGCAGTGCAAACTATCCCTGCCCCCATTTTTTGGTTGTTCAGTATGATAGAAAGGCTCTGTACTTACACACTAGTGACCAGGCTGAGGATAATACAGTGGCATAGTGGCTTGTGTATTGGTCCAGCCTGACTATGTTTCATTGGTTGGAACTTTGCAAAATCTGGTATTATTGTCCATCAACCTTCAAACACTGTTGTTATCGGTCCCCGCAGGGACAATCAGGGGGATTTAAAAATCAGGTGGGATTCCAAAAGCCAAACAGAAATTCAGACAGCTTGAGGACTTTAAGATTTTCGAGGCATACTTTCACTTGGACCTGAAGATAAAACAGGAAGGAAACTAATCTTTTGGTAATTTACACAAAACCTTTTACCAGTGTGTGTCTAGTGGCCCGATTAGCGGAGGGATTTATTTTTTATTCATCAGTACAGGCATTAACATCTAAGCCTCACGGAACTGGTATTGTGTCAGTTTTAGCTGATATGTGTAGGAACGTCTCTCTAAGTTTTTTTTTTTCTTCACAGCAAAGTAGAAGTAATCTTGCTACTTTGCTGGTTTAATGACAACTTTATTTGATTATTTATGACTTTTCAGATCAAAGTTTTGTTTTTTCAAGAGAAAAAGTTTTATTTCTAGTTCAAATATGTGAAGTGTGTGTCGAAGTTTCTTTTTTTTTTATTCGCCAACCCAGATAATGATAGCACAGAAGTACACTTCCATTGAACACTGTCCCATTAGTTAATTGACTGTACAATGTAATTTTGTTGTAATTAGAAGATCGCCCTTCCCCATTTTGTGATTGAAGCACAGTAGGTATACCTGGTTGACAGGTGAAAATAATTATGTTTTTTTTTTTCTAATTGTAAAACATGCAGAAGACAAATACTAATTATATTACAACCGATAAAAGTGTTTACAGAAGTCTCTGGAATATATGTTCTGTTGAAGCATTAAAAATAGATAGGCTTATCATTGGCAGTAGTAAACAAATACACCATCATTATCTCGGCACCCTGGTTTCACCGCTCAGTAACTCTGGATACAAGGTCGCATGGTCTCCGATATGTGCAGTATTATAAGCAAGATGGCAAGGTAAGGCATGTGTTTTTTGGAAGAAAAAAAACTAAACAAAACAAGAGCAGTCATTTTTGATGCACCTCCCAGACCATAGTGCCATCTCTGTGCAATAACGCCCCGCCTTGGTTTGTGCCGGATGGTGAAGTGAATGCAGAAAAGAGACGACCCCTTACAGAGCTCCACCGCGGATGAGACCAGCAATATGCCTAATATCATGTGGGGGCTGACAGCTTAAGGGGGGCTTAAATCCAACTGAAGACAACCACCAAGCGTACTCAGTTTCTGCAGACAAACTGCTGACAAAATGAAGGTTCATGGTGCTACATAGCAGTGTGGTACAGTTGATAAAAGAATTGATTTGAAACCAGAATGATGAAGGTTCAAATCCCGCTTAAGGCATTTGATGTGAATGTGCATATACAGTCAAGCCGGAAAGTCTGCCCACCCCTTTCACCTTCTCCACGTTTTATGACATTACAGACATATTCTACAATAGATTGAGTTCATCATTTGTCTCAAAATTCTATAATGACAAAGTGAAAACATGTTTTTAGAAATTTTTGCAAATGTATAAAAAAATCGAAAACTTTTCCCCATAGAGTTCTATAGGAAAATGAGTCAGGAGAAATAACCCATGCAGTGATCCATCCACATCTACTCCATATCTGGCAACAGAGTGATGGTTTGGGGCTCGTTCGATAGCTCAGACCCTTGATGACTTACAGCCATTTAGCCAGCCATGTGTTCCATACTGTACCAGTGTAATTTACAGCTGAATCTAGTCTCACCCCCCAATTCCCATAGAGATCCATTCAAATGCAGAGAGCTTATAGTATGGCTTATAACAGTACCTGGAAATAAGATATCGAGAGTCTTTTGATGTTGATGGGTCACAGACTTCAGGAAGTAACAGCATGCAAAAGATATGCGACCAAATATTAAATATGATACTTTAAAAATATGTTAAAGCAAAGGGTATGAATACTTATGTAAATAAATACATTTGCAAAAATGAACTCAATCTATTGTAGAATATGTCTGTAATGTAATAAAACATGGCGAAGGTGAAAGGGGTGGGCAGACTTTCCGGCTTGACTGTATATACCTATATATATACAGTATATATACAGATACAGATAGCGGCATTTATCTAACATGATCAGATATGACATATAACGTTAGCAAACCTTTCCTTCTTCCAAGACCTAGCCGCCAAATCAACGTTTTCAATAATAGCAACCTAGCTTCCATTCATTATAGGTAATTAGCCTACAGTTGGCTGGCAAGCAGAAAGTCCAGGTGAATTTGTGTTGAAACTTTTTCCCTACCTGTCCAATAGAATATGGGCATGTCTGTCTTTAAACCAATCCGCTCCCGAACATCTCGCCACCCTCTAAAATGAGCACCTATGTTTACTCCAGTTTTCGAGCAAGCTTTATCCAATTCCCTTTTTTTTTTTGTCGAGTGAAATAGCGCTGGTGTAACGGGTCGCTGTAAAATTTCTAGCTGGTGAACTGGCAAAGTAAATCTCAAGGGGCAATGACAATCTAAAAATGTGGGAACCCCCTTGAAACATCTGATGAGCAGTGTCGTGTGTAGCCTACTCAGAAACCCCCTTAGACAGGGAGCTTTGAGGGGGGCCCCTAAGGCGGAGCACGAAACGTTTTTTTGAATGAATAGGAGGCTGTCGATGAAAAAGATTCACCCCACCATTTATCAGAAGAGAAAAAAACAAGAAGATTATAATGACCGCTACAGTGTGGGTTGTAGAAGTTAACATTCTAATGCTGCTGTAACTATCACTACTGGACTGGTACTTGAGCTCGGGAATTTCTGTAACAACATAAGCAAGGCTACTTAGCTAGCAGAATGTCAGTAGGCCTGACGTTCGTGTAAGCATTCATTCCAGAGGGATAAAAACATTCAGGGACTGTTAAAGGATTAATAAACATCGCCTTTAGTTCGAAACTCATCTGCAACGTGTAGTAGCCTCTCTGGTTTAAGGTCTGCAAGGTCCTACTGCGATAGCCTGGATAATACAGACAGATAATAGTTCACAGTTAGCTAGCTACATACGTAGGTAACTTAATTTACTCAAAAAGTTAGGATATTTTGATAAAGCTACAAAAGTGCAAGGTTTTTTTCTAATGATAGAGAGAAGCTTACGTCAGAGTAACATTATAACTCTAAGGGAACCCTGCCCCCGCCCCAACAACATGATTTCCTGCTCATGAAGGGTGATCACAAGTGAAAATGGAATCAATGTGTACGTGAACATTTAAATGTATGCTATGGAATTAGATTTTTCTATGTATTCTATGTATTTTTTTATTTTTATGAAATGACCCTTTCCTGGCTTTTACATATTTTATTTGGAACATAGATCTGGTAGGTAATTCTTGCATCAGAAACCACTCATTTGTCCAAATTTCCACGGAAGCAAGCATTCCTGGTAGTATATAAGCCTATCTATAGTAAACAAACCGACCTGCCAACATTTTGCTAGTCTTTTCTGGTAGCTTGCTAACAACATTGAAGAAAATAGTACTTTTATAAATAATTTTAATTGCACAAAAAAAAATACATACAAGGACTGGTTATTGTTTATACTGATAGAATCCACTTCGTTCTAGTTCATATACATGCTATAAATGGGGCGGCTGTGGCTCAGGAGGTAGATTGGGTTGTCCGCTGATCGCAGGGTTGGCGGTTCGATCCCCGGCTCCTCCTGTCCACATGTTGAAGTGTCCTTGAGCAAGACACTGAACCCCAAAATTGCTCCCAATGAGCAGGCTAGCACCTTGCATGGCAGCTGCCGCCATTGGTGTGTGAATGTGTGTGTGAATGGGTGAGTGAGAGACCATTGTAAAGCGCTTTGGATAAAGGCGCTATATAAGTGCAGTCCATTTTACCATTTATAAGTGTCATTTTGAGACCGTTTTAGCTGCCCAATATAAGTGAATGGAGAGCGACAAATACCCTATTCTGGATTATCACCCCAGGGGAGCACAGAGTAACTCCGCCTCCATTCATTTTCAAAGACGACACATCACTTTTTCATTAGACCACCACAACAAAAGATACCTCTTTCAAATCATCAACTTTGGGGTAAGGTAACGGTTATGAATGTCATTTTGAAGAGAAAAAAAAATCAGTCTCAAGGGCCCCATGCATGTTTTTGCCTGGGGCCCCCACAGACACTAGAACCGCCTCTGGGTGCGGGTGGACCAGAGCATCATCTGTCTGCTTTGTCTTTAACTTCCTCCCTCCAGTGCTGCTAACTAGGCACTTACAGAATGGTGAATTAATTGTTTTCTCTTCATCACTCTTGCGTCTTATAACAATGTCCATGTGCCATTTTACAGGAAACAACACCAAAAACAATAATTGTCAGTCACACAGAGCAGCCGCTGTTCCATTTTTTTCCCCCTGACTCCGACTCCGACCACAACTAATGGGCCTTGGCTTCCAGATACGACTCCCACTATGACGTGGTCGGCTCACACCTGTGTACTTAAGGGTGTGTGTCTATGCATGTGTGTGTGTGCTCATCATGCGCTTATATGTGTGTGTATGCATACATTTATGTGTGTGTGTGTGTGTCAGCGTACATTTGTGTACTTATATGTGTGTGCCTGACATTAGGAGAAAGGGGCTGGGAGGAGTGGGCAGAGTTCCTGGCTGGAATGACAGAGGCAGTGCTGTGGAGTTGTGTGGCTGATAAAACACAGCTCTCTGGATATATCAATGTTTAATGTATTGTAAAAAAGAAGGAGAAGTTCTGCTTTACAGCACATAACTGCCACTATAAGCTTGCAAACTATTACTATTTGCAGACTCAGATGACAGTTCGCCACGACAGGGGTCCCTCTTGCACCACCGCCTTGGAGCGATGTTCGTTTGGACCCGGCTGCCAAACGCTGCCGGCCCATTTCCACCCAACTGGTGAATGAGTAGACAGAGAAGCCGTTATCTGGAGGAGGGAGATAGCTGCCGGTGATTGTGTTGTGGGTGCTCTTTCCGTTGTTACAGTTGAAGTGGTTGGTGATGTCAGTAGTGTTATCACCGTCGCTGCTGTTGTGCATTTGTGTTTCAGTTAGTTGGCACAGGCAGCACAGTACTTCGTTTATTATCTAGAGGAGGGTGATAGATTCTGGTGATTGTGTTAGGTGATATTGTGGTTGTTATGGTTGTAGTTTTTGTGGTGGAAGTATTGTTATTACGGTTGTTATTGTGCTTGTTGATATTATTGATATGTGCTCGTTGTTATTTTTATATTCGTAGTAGTACTTATTGTTGTTGTTACTGTTGTATTTGCCACGGTATTGATTGAACAATATAATTGCTTTTGTTGGTATATTTTGACGGTTTTGTTGTTGCTCTTGTTACTACTCATGTTGGTGTGGTAGTCTGTAATGCTTTCTAAATGTTTTAGTCGTTACTCTTGTCCTTGCTATTGCATTGTTGTTGCATCTGTTGTTGTGATCTTTGTTTTGTTTTTTTGCTTTTTTTCCAAACAGCACAGACAGGCCCTGGCCTGCCCATTCCCGCTGTCTTCCAGCTGCGACGTTGGTCAAGCCAAGGCTCGGGCGGCTCCAAGGCATAGACTGCAATCCATTATGCAGCTGACCGTATGCACTGTTTGTCAGTCAGGTACGTGGGGAGGTTTCAAATACCCTCGTGCTGCAGTCATTTTTTGCTTTCCCATTTTTATTTTCTCACCTTTGTAGGTTGAATTGGATTTACTTGTTTGTCTACGGTTACAGTGCCGTGACACCGATAAGGACTGTGCCAGCGGTGAAGCAGGAGGAGTAGAAAATGTGGCAATGGTGAAATATATTGATGGAATACATTTGTGTATATCATCAACATTTCAAACAAGCATTTTTTTTTATTCCCTCTTTTTTCCTCCCAATTTTGAATGCCCAATGGCATTCACTCATTGCTGCAACTGCTGTTATTCATTCAGGAGCGCGCTGACGGGTACATGTTGTCCCCCGAAACAGGAGATCAAGGCACCGTTTGTGTTCAAATTGCTGCCCTCAATTTCAGTTTGCACTGGTGTCAGTTGAGGAAGACACTTCATGCAGACTGTGGGTACCTGATTGACCACTAGGGGGTGCCAATGAGCAATGAGACATAGTCATCCCGACTGACTGTATCCCTCCCTCCCTACGGAACACTGCTACCAACTGAAACACACAAAATTCCCACCGTCCTTAGTTACCTTTGCTCAGTCTGCCAATCTATCACTTCCAAGATGAATTCTCCATTGGAAATAAGCCAAAAACCACAGGGCCTATCGCAGTCTGTATTATATATTTAATATATTTTATTGTTTCTCAGTGGACTTTTTGGTACATCAGAGATATATTGCATAATTCATCTCATTGTTTTCCTTATCCATAATCAGTTGTAACCAGTGTAACTGGTTAGTTCTAGTTCTATTCTGTTCAGCAATGGATCTGTGCACTTGGTACATAATTGACTTTAAAGTTCTAAAAAAGCAAGTGCCTAGCTAGTTAAGTTAGGTAATTGACATCATTCACTCAAATCATTGTCGAACTAGCTTGCTAGCAAACTCACATCATTAATGAAGTTAGCTAGCTGCTAGATTGTCAGATTAACATTGATTTGCCATAAGCTTACTTATTATTTTATAGCTGAAACCTATGTCAATATATATATATTGCTACACAAACAAGCTCACTGATTAATGGTCAGCTAGTAAATCAAAAGGCTAGCAAACGGTCAGTTATTCTTAGCCTTATGGCGAACATCCTACCTTAATCATGTGAGATCCATGTTGTAAATAAGCAAAAATCAGTAACAGCATTGCTCATGGATTAATATAGTATTAGTTCAAGGTCCATACAGTTGCATGCACTGGTGGCTGGGGTGAGTGACAAATGGTGGTTTATTTGAAAATAATTACTCTATTTTTCCAGTTTTGAACAAATAACAAGCGTGCTAATTTAAATAAGGATCATCCATTGGCCATAGATTACATTTAACTTGATTGCCTTTGTCATAGCCTGACCTTCGCTCTAATGTGAGGTACACAAGGGTACTGTAATTACACGCTAATAGGTTACAACAGAAATTAAACAAAATTAAGCAAAAAAAAAAAAAAGGAACCAGCTGCTGCCGGGTGGTCCTTGCTTCAAAAGGAAATGTTTTTTATTTATTTAACAGCAAGTTCAGGGTGTTCGTTTCTTCAAAGGTTAGTTGGGTGTTTCACCTATTCGGTCTCCACTGTGAATCAGCTGCAGTTTGATCAGACTACAACATAGTTACTGGAATTAGTTGCATTTTATATTCATACTACTCAGAGTTACAGGAATCCAATATGGTTTATGCTCCGACTACTCAAACTCACAGGATTCAGGTGCAGTTTATA